>CM031592.1:16680284-16897805 GCA_018467065.1 Ephestia elutella | reverse complement strand
CAAGAGACAAAAGTGCAGTCAGAATCTACAAAGCAATATGATCCTTCAGACTTGGCAATAAGGTCATCGAGGTTTGATTGCACTTTAGTCACTTAATTGTACATACATACATAGAATCACGTCTTCATCACCTACCGGGTATACAGAGCCAAGAGTCGTGAGACTCGAAGACGCTTAGCTGTAAACTCCATTTATTCTTACCAGTCCTATCATGTAAACAATCTTACCATGTCTTTTTATGATTTTACAACAATATAAATTAAAATAGCCTTTTTAGGAAATTACTTTCGTGGTTAGTAAATGTTTTACTTAAGAATGTTTCTTCTTCTTCTTCTTCTCTCAGCCGAAAGACGTCCACTGCTGGACAAAGGCCTCCCCCAAGGATTTCCACAACGACCGGTCCTGCGCTGCCCGCATCCATGCGCAACCCGCGACCTTCACCAGGTCGTCGGTCCACCGAGTGGGAGGCCTGCCAACACTACGTTTTCCGGTTCGTGGTCGCCACTCGAGAACTTTTCTGCCCCAACGGCTATCTGTTCTGCGAGCTATGTGCCCCGCCCACTGCCACTTAAGTTTGGCGATTCTGCGGGCTATATCGGTTACTTTAGTTCTCCTACGGATCTCCTCATTTCTGATTCGATCACGCAGGGAAACTCCGAGCATAGCGCGCTCCATCGCCCTTTGGGTGACCTTGAGCCTTCTTATGAGGCCCATAGTAAGCGACCACGTCTCTGTTCCGTATGTCATTACTGGCAACACACACTGGTCAAAGACCTTAGTCTTGAGACACTGCGGTATTTTGGACGAGAAGATATCGCGAAGCTTCCCGAACGCTGCCCAGCCGAGTTGGATTCGACGGTTGACCTCTTTCTCGAAGTTGGACTTACCTAACTGAACTGTTTGTCCCAGGTATACGTAATTGTCAACAACTTCGAGTGTAGAGTCTCCAACCTTTAGAGGAGTGGGTGCGACACGGATATTAGACATGATTTTCGTCTTATCCATGTTCATTTTTAGACCCACTTGTTGAGAGGCTCTACAGAGGCCATCGAGCATTGTGCCTAGGTCTTCCAAGGTCTCAGCCATGACTACGATATCGTCAGCGAATCGAAGGTGAGTGAGGTACTCGCCGTTGATATTGATACCGAGTCCGCTCCAGTCCAGAAGCTTGAAGACATCTTCCAGGGCGGCGGTGAACAGTTTCGGAGAAATAACGTCTCCCTGTCTCACCCCTCGCTTCAACTGGATAGGTTTCTGAGCCTTGATCCTGGAGACGGACCGGACATGGTGGCGTTTTCGTACAAACACTTCAGCGCTTCGATATATCGATAGTCAATTTGGCACCGTTGGAGAGACTGTAGCACAGCCCAGGTCTCGATCGAATCGAAGGCTTTCTCGTAGTCCACAAACGCCAAGCATAAGGGCTGATTATACTCCTCAGTCTTCTGTATAATCTGCCGCAGCGTATGTAAGTGGTCTACGGTACTAAAGCCTTTTCGGAAACCGGCTTGTTCGGGAGGCTGGAAGTCGTCGAACCTGCGAGCGAGACGATTCGTAATGACTCTCGAAAACAGTTTGTAGACATGGCTCAGAAGTGAGATAGGCCTATAATTCTTCAATAAGGTTTTGTCGCCTTTTTTGAAGAAAAGTACCACCACACTTCTGTGCCATGCCGTAGGCGTTTGTCCCTCGAGTATGACGGAATCGAATAGCTTCTGAAGAGCTTTTAATACCGGTGTTCCACCTGCTTTCAGAAGCTCAGCCGTGATTCCATCATCACCCGGTGCCTTATTGTTTTTTAACTGTTTGAGAGCCATTCTAATTTCGTATAGGCTGACGTCCGGGATATCTTCGGTGTAGTGTCGGGTCAATCTGGCTCTTGGATCTTTGGCCAGATTACTGACAGGTGCGCGTACGCTGGTGTATAATTGTCCGTAGAACTTCTCAACCTCTTCCAACAGCTCTGGCTTCGACGAAATGATTCTGCCATCCTCAGTCCTCAGCTTGGTCAGTTGGCTTTGACCAACAGACAGATCCCTTGCAAACACTTTTGAGCCCTTATTTCGCTTAATCGCCTCTTCAATACGGTCAGTATTGAATTGGCGCAAATCGCGCGTTAGGGACTTGGAGATCTGTCTGTTTAGACGTCGATACTGAGCAGCATCGTCAGAGGACTGCAGAACCAAGTTTCGTCTTTCTTCCATGAGTTTGTTGGTGAGGTCCGAGATCTTTTTGGTTCCTTTTGAACAACGGGTTTTGAAGGCCTTAGACCCAGCTGTTTGGACAATTTGCACAAACCTGTCATTATAATCGTCCAGATTTTCGCAGTCTCCCAGGCATTCGAAGCGATTCTGCAACTCGAGCTGAAAGCTCTCGGGGTTTTGGAGCTGGATAGGCGCTGGTCGGAGCGTAGACTTCATCAGTCGACACCTTTCGAGTTTTATTCTAAGATTCAATGTGCCTCTTACCAATCGGTGATCGCTTCCTGTTTTTACGGCATTGATCACAGAGACATCATTGAATATGTGCCTCTTCGTCGACAAGATGAAGTCAATCTCATTTTTTGTAACGCCATTAGGATGCAACCATGTCCACTTTCGCTGTTTTGGCTTTTTGAAGAAGGAGTTCATCATAAAGAGGCCCTCCTTCTCCATAAAGCCGGCCAGCAGATGACCACGTGCATTCCTCGTTCCATATCCAAAATTCCCCACTCTCAGCTCATCATCGCTTCGTTTGCCCAGTTTCGCGTTAAAGTCCCCCATCACAACGGTATAGTGGGCCTGGGAGCTATGTATGGCTCTAGAAATATCCTCATACATAGTCTCTACCTCGTCGTCGGAGCGATATGAGGGCGGTGCGTATACTTGTATTACCTTCAACGAATACCGTTTGGTGATTCTGAGTACAAGGTACGCTACCCTCGCCGAAACACTCTCGAACTGGACCACGTTGTTGACGAGGGACCTGTGGACGATAAACCCGACACCACCCTGGGACAGTTGTTCGCCCTCCCGGAAATAGAGCAGGTTTCCGGATTTGAGGATCATGGTGTCCTCCCCTCTCTTCGGACTTCACATAATCCTACAATATCCCATCGTAACCTGCTCAATTCTTCCTCCAGTTCAGCGAGTTTCTCGTCGGTCCGCAGTGTGCACGTGTTGTAAGTTGCCAGGGCCAAGGGTCGTCGGGGTTGGTAGCCTGGCATCTGCCGGGGATTCTTAGCACCCCCTGCCCCGCCGTTACCGTGACCGCTACCAGAGTCCGGGATAGCGGGGCCGCCGGGGACTAGGGGCCGTGTTGTGGGTGTATTAACCATAGGGGTTTTGCCGTAATCGCCACGCTTGGCATGCGGGTTGGCGATCGCAGTGTGATGTCATAGTACGCGGAAAGATGCTGCTGCCCATCCTCCGGTGTTTTAGATCCCTTAGTCGCCTCTTACGACACCCACGGGAAGAGATGGGTTGGTGCTATTCTAGGGCCACACCACAGGCACAGAAGAATGTTTAGGTTTGAACTAATATTTGATTTATTTTTAACAAAATTCAACAAAAAGTACTGTGAAGATTGTTTACATGATAGGACTGGTAAGAATAAATGGATTTTATAGTGGGCTCTCTGATGGAATGGAGATTCAGGTATAGTGACAGGTTGCTACATACATATAATAAATATTTACTATTTAAATAAAAAAATAAGAGAACTGTACATCAATTTTATTGAAATAAAGTTAAGCCTAAATTACAAATATATACAGAACCAACAGTTTTCAAAAAGGATACAGAATACAATTACTCTTTCAACTAAAACTTTAAGGATATTTTAAGCCGGGCTTGTTACCGGCAGTTACCGGTACCTAGTCTATATATATAATAACTCAAAGGTGATTGACTGACTGACTGACTGGCATAGTGATCTATCAACGCACAGCCCAAACCACTGGACGGATCGGGCTGAAATTTGGCATGCAGGTAGATGTTATAACGTAGGCATCCGCTGAGAAAGGACTAACGCGAAGCCGCGGGCGCCAGCTAGTTCTCATATAAAGTACCGGTACTTTCAGGGAGTGGTGATGGCCGAGTGGTAGAGCCCGCCTGTGGCTGCAAAAGTTCCAGGTTCAAATCCGCGCAATATGAGTTTGTATGTCACTTATGTATGGTAGTTTTGATGGACCACCACTCGCTTACGGTGAAAGAAAACATCGTGAGGAAACCTGCACTCTGGTTGATGATTATCAGTGTGTGAAATGGAGAAGGCAATGGCAAAACACTCCATTAACATTGCCAGGATGTTGTTGTGTGTTTCAATCCATATAAATATAATGACCACGACCCTCAGTCATGAGGAAAACGACTAAACGAGAGATGATAACGGTAACAGCCCTGATGTAGTATGATGATGTATGATGTAGTATTCCTTACATTAGTGCTCGTCCAAATGCGCGTAGACTCTCCTTAGCTTTTCTCTTTTGTTTTTATTTGCATGTTTCTTCTCTTGTTTCCAGGGCTTCCCGATTTGGCCTTCTGCAAGCTGTGCCCCGGTTACACTGCAAGCAATAATGACTTTTATTTGTATGATAATATGATTTATTTTTCAGGTACATCTGTCAAGTCTATGGGCTGACTGGGAGTGCCATAGTCTAAAATAAAGTAAATTGGTCCATATTTTTTTTGTGAAGAGTGTTTCATTAAAACTTTACTGATTTATAAAGGGATGTTAAAACTACACGTCAGCTTAAGAGCGGATTTTGTGTCAAACAAAACGTCAAACAAACCAATCTTTTACGTTGCCAAGAAGTAAAAAAAAAAACCAGTCGATTGGTGTCTCACCAAACCTTCGTAAAATACTTTTTATGACATTAATGAATATTCGAATTTATGTAACTGACAATGTGATTTAATGTGTAATACGAATTTAAAATTTTGCATGCCTTACTTTAAGGTTGAATACATGTACCTGTGTTAAATTGTAACATCTCTATAAACTGTATTCTTGCAAATAAATATTGATTGATTGATTGATTGATTGATTGAATGATACCGACAAAACTATGAGGACTCTCACAAATTTATCCTAATAACTAATATTATAAATGCGAAAATGAGTTTGTTTGTTACCTCTTCACGCTTTATCTACTGAACCAACCTTCCCGAAATATCACATACACATAGTTAGAAGTACGCAGAAGGACATAGGGTACATTTTATCCCGGGAAAAAGCACTGTTCCCGTGGGAAATTCACGAGGGCGACGCCGCGGGCAAAACCTAGGATGTTTATAAAAGTCTTTGGCTTTTTGCTTGACACGAATATTGAAACTATTGACAGGGAGGTTAGTTCATGTGTAGTACACGTCTAATGGTGAATTACGCAAGTATTATAATGTTCGAATAAATGTTAAACATGACCTAAATTTAATTATACTTGTTTGAATTATATTGGCACATAACTGCTCAAAGGATACCTGAGGACACGACGTTATTACGACCGTTAGATTTAACACATGTTTGCTTTACAGGATGTTATAGAAATGCACAATGATTTCCTATCCTAACTATCCTATCCTAATCCTAACTGATATTGATATTATAAATGCGAATAATCTTAACCCTAATTTCCTATCCTAACTATCCTATCCTAATTACCTCCTAGGTACCTCTTCACGCATTATCTACTGAATCAATCTTCCTGAAATTTCGCATACACTTCGTTAGAAGTACTGAAAAGGACATAGGGTACCTTTCATCCCGGGAAAAAGCACTGTTCCCGTGGGAAACTCACGCGGGCGAAGCCGCGGGCAAAAGCTAGTTACGTATTAAATGACGCGGAGCTACTCGGAGCGGCGCTAAATGCATCGCGTTCAAAATATTCCAACAGATGTCAGCACCAACGAGCGAGGGCAGACATCTGTCAGATGGCACAACGCTGTCAATGTCTATGTGTCAAAATCAAATGACAGTATTATACCATTGACATGACTATACTCGCCAATAGCGCCAAATAGTGATAACCCCTTATTAACCAATAACAGCGCACGAAATCTCCGCAAGAAGATTGTGATTGGTCAATTAAGCTCCTCTCCGTAAAGCTCCGCATCAGTGAAAACACACATACGTATTCAGCAGTCTTATTCATAAAACATACGTGCGACGAAGAGATCCGCAATGACTCCACCCATCTTTGATTGAGTTTGTGTTTTGGGAGAAAATCATATTGTTATATAAATTTTTCAGAAATGTCCAGGGAAAAAATCAATTTCACCCCAATGAGTTCACAAATAAATAAATTAAAAAAGATGTTTTTGCCTAGCGTCGGCAAATTAAGTGATGTCTCCACATGGTACTTCCATGCTGGTCTGGGAGCGAAGATAAAACATAGAATGTGCCAGCTGCTTCTCTTCCGCGCAGATTGTAAAAGTCAATAGAGGGAAAGGGCTTTAAACTGGGGATTCATCCACTCGTAGGCGATGGGCTAGCAACCTGTCACTATACCACAGAATTAATATAAGTACTACGTACAGAAAGGAAACTCCCTGCCCCTCTCGCAATATGCCCCCCCACCTCCCGCACTTCTCCCCCGTTCTTGTATGGTTGTGGGACGTTATGCTATGAAAACGCACACATTGACGTGTTACTGACGTGTTCACGGATATACAGTTTCATTTGTAGTAGTAGTAGGTATATTTGAAGCGCCGTTTCTATGAAGCGCCCGCCCTGTGACTATACCTGAATCTCCATTTCATCCATCAATAAGCCCACTATTCAGCTAAGCGTGGCGAGTCTCACTACTCTTGGCTCTGTCTACCCCGTAGGGGACAAAGACTTGATTCTGTATCTGTATCTCCACATGGTTCAAGTGATCAATTTACTATCCTAACACTCTGTATAGCAACAGGCAACGATCCGCGATAGTTTTGGAGCAATTTTCACGATCGTTAACCGCCTGGCGTGTCGTAAAGAAAACTTTATGAATTAATACTTGGCACGGCGCCATAGTAACCATTCCGTCTCACCAAGTTTATTTAGGTTTCCCTTAAATCTAATTGATAATATACGGCTATATCTCTTTCATCTCGATAGCTATAAATAAGACTATTTTTATTTGCACTTTCCTAGATTCGCGGAGTGATTTGAAATAAGTGATCTATTTGTGTGATGACTGATAAAGTGGGTGGTTTTCGGTGAAGATTGGGAGGCCTTTAAAAATACAGTCGAAGGTAAACATGACCCTCCAGAGGTAGGGGAGTCAGTTTTATCTGCCCTCGACTGTACGTAAGACTTAGGTACGGTTACCAGGGAGGAGTTTCAGCGTGTCAAACTCAGCATTGCTGAGTCCGCGCTATCAGAGTGGCAGGCGCGTTGGGACGCATCGACAGACGGGAGGGAGTTATATCGGTTTTTCCCGGACGTGTCGGTCCGACTCAAGTCTACTTAGGTCGACCCGGACTATGAAACTTCGCAGATCATGACTGGCCACGGGTGCTTTAGGGGGAGGCTTCAACGCATGAAGCTCTCCAAAACGGGCGTCTGCTTCTGCAAAGAAGCAGTTACTGAGGACGCGCATCATGCATTGTGGGAGTGCCCTCTCTATGGGGACGCGCGTAGGGTTTAATTAGACAATGCCGTACCACTCGAAGTGGGTCCGGTGTATTACGCTGATCTCGGAGGATCTGAGGCGAACTTAAAGGGGCTAAAGGAGTTCCCGCGACGGTGGCACAAGACCAGTAGCGGCCTCGAGAGAGGCGAAGCGCCAGATGATGGCGCATCCAGCAGCAATTAAGTAACTAAAAAGGTCTTAAGAGGCGACGCAGGCAAAGAAGAATTGACAAAGAGGATTCAAACAAACGTCTAAATGAGAAGAAAGAAGTGTGCGTCAGCAGGCGACGCAGGAGACGCAAGTCAGGCGTGCATGTAATGTTACACCCCCGTCAATAAGGGGAGAGAAATTTTTATATCATACAGATAGTAGAAGAAAATGGGACAATAAAGAGATATTTGTAGGGAGTCAAGACAGGTGCGCCGGGGAAGAGCCACAGAGCAAGCCCGGTGCAGTTCAGACCTCTCCCGAGATTCGGCTCATATAACCGCGAGGTTTGTAGAGCCATGGGTTGGTGGCGGGATATTGTACGTAAGACTTAATAAGAGGATATTGTACCTTTTCTTACTTCTCTGCGTACCCCTACAAGAAAACGAGATAATATGTATGTTATCGTGCTAATATTAAAAGCAGTATATGTATTGCAATAAACGAAGTATGTTATTAAATCACGCCTCAATTTGATGAAAGTGGGTAAATATTACCTGGAAGAACCTGCAATTTTCATTACATATAACTTTGATTTTCTACTTTTATTTAAATGCCTATGACTTGATATGTGCTTATGCTAGTTATCCTAAGTGAGTGAGTTTGTTTGTTTATTTATTTGTTACCTCTTCACGCTTTATCTACTAAACCAATCTTCCTGAAATTTCGCATATACATCATTATAAGTACTGAAAAGCACATAGGGTACCTTTCTTTCATCCCGGGAAAAAGCACTGTTCCCGTGGGAAATTCACGCGGGCGGAGCTAGTGTGATTTAAAACAATTTTGGACATAATATAGTCTGCTCAGTCTAAACTTAGAATGACCTGGTTGCGTGTGGATAGGTGAAACGGACTAAACAGAGATCGCTCCAAACCAAAGCCGAAACAAATATTTAGATAACCCACAAAAATTATACTGTCTGGTGTGAAACTATCTAATGAGTCACACAAGTTTTCAACATTCAAACGTACCACACGTTTGAATGTTGAAAACTTGTACAAGGATACACACATACGTATCAGTCAAGACATGAAGGAGTTACGATATAAATTTCTATAAAATTAAGCGGTGGTGGCCGAGTGGTTTGGGCACCCGCCTGCGACTGCCAAGGTCCCAGGTTCGATTCCTGCCCGTGCTACATGAGTTTGTACATCAATCTGACTCATACATGGTAGTTTTTATCGACCACCACTTACTTCCGGTGAAGGAAAACATCGTGAGGAAACCTGCACTCTGGTTGATGATTATGAGCTAGAGAAGACAATGGCAAACCACTCCATTGACATTGCCAAGATAGTCGTTGTGTGAGTTTTATTCAACAACTAGCTGGCGCCCTCCGCTTCGCTGGCGTTAATCCTTTCTTAGCGGATGCCTACGTCATAACATCTACCTGCATGCCAAATTTCGGCCCGATCCGTCCAGTGGTTTGGGCTGTGCGTTGATAGATCACTATGTCAGTCAGTCAGTCAGTCACCTTTGAGTTATATATATATAGATGATCACGACCCTCAGTCATGAGGATTACAATTTAAGGAGGAGGGATAAAATGATAGATAGGAGAGAGGCTGTATGGTCCATGTTATGAGTTCTGCTTGGTGATGAAGGATTATCAAAATACCTTTGTATTAGGTCAACTTTATTACGGAAGCCATTACAGGAAGATCGACAGATAGAATACAGACAGTGTTGCTACATATCTAATATTAACCATAGACAATGTCATAGACTATAACAGTCCAAACCACACATTTCTATACTTTATTTTTGTATAGTCAACAAATCGCCGCATAGCATTCTTTTAATTGTAAAGTTAGTTCACGTTCTTCGCCACATCAACGCGGACGCGTACTTACTTACTATCACTATCATTTCTAAATCTACTACATACATATGCTAATACCCGACAGGGTTCATATTGTACCTACTCAAACCAGTTACTGTTGGCTTGATTTTGACGTTGACCGGTTGTCGTCGGTCGACATTGACACTTGGATACTTGTCAACAACTGTCAATGTCAAAATCAAGCCGCGCCCAAGAATCGAGTGTTACCAATATTGAATTATTTAAGTAAAAATTAAAATAAATACACAATTCTTCATTCAAAAATATAAATATGAAAAGATATGAGTGTACTTAATAAATAAAACTAAAATATATGCTAAAAAAATTACCTAATTAATCCAATTTTTCATCAAAGCATAAAAAATATACTACTTAAATGTAATATTATTTTAGATAATGGCATCCCAGAACACTCGTGAAGGCCGACATCTTTGATTTGAGTATCGGAAACGCAAAAAATACTTACTAAATGGCATATTTTAATTATAGATATTCATACTCCAATATATATTCGGAAAATCTATTTGAAATTAATTATGATGAATGATAATACTATTATTTATTGAACGAACTGTCCACAGTAAGCCAAGCCCCCATACACTTTGAACAAAGTCCTTTTCAGGTTGTCTATGTCATTCAAGATTTTGCCGTAAAAAACGTTCGCCTACCAAATCATATGAAAACGAGTGATCTAGACCACTCGTTACGAATTATTCGACATAGACAATTCAAAAATACGGAATAATTGATATCGAATGAAAAATCATTCGGCTCACGCATTTTTGGTGAGTCACACTTTCAAAAATAGGGCCCCAGGTAATTCTAACTTACCCAAGGACGGGTTTCCCTTTGACGTGGGCTGTTGTTTTCTTCATAGCGAAAAATGCATTGTCGATTTCAGCAGACTTGTTCAGCCAACCCTGAAACAAAGTAATTACAATATAGTTTTACTAGCTTTTGCCCGCGGCTTCGCCCGTGAATTTACGGCGGGAACAGTGCTTTTTCCCAGGATGAAAGGTCCCAGCACCCTATGTCCTTCTCAGTAGTTCTAACTTTGTATGTATATCCGAAATTTCAGTAAGATTGGTTCAGTAGATGAAGCGTAAAGAGGTAACAAACAAACAAATAAATAAACAAACAAACTCACTTTCGCGTTTAAAATATAAGTTAGGATTTTGAAAAGCGCCCCGTGGTCTAGTGGGAAATTCGGGATAAAATTTTCGATTAGTGGTGAGTTAATAAAAATGCCGAGTCTAGTATTATATGAACCTTCGCTGCAGAGTTGAAAACGCTGAACGTAGGAACTCAAAATTTTGCAGAGGTTCAAGTGAGCACTAAGAAAGGAATTTTGGAAATTCCATCTCATGAGGAAAGAACGAGACAATAACACCCCGGGCGGGGTTTGTTCCCACTTGAGCTTGCCACTTGCCGCCTCCTTTATAGATAGACAATAACCTACCTCGACCATCCTAGCCTCCCTAGGCGTAGGTTTTCTCTATCATCCTCTTCTCAACAATATCTTCCACTTGTGGTTGATACCCGGGCGGGGTTTGTTCCCACTTGAGCTTGCCACTTGCCGCCTCCTTTATAAATAGACAATAACCTACCTCGACCATCCTAGCCTCCCTAGGCGTAGGTTTTCTCTTATCCGTCCTCGTCTCAACGATATCTTCCACTTGGGGCTGGTACCCGGGTGGGGTTTGTTCCAACTTGAGCTTGCCACTTGCCGCCTCCTTTATAAATAGACATTAACCTACCTCGACCATCCTAGCCTCCCTAGGCGTAGGTTTCCTCTTATCCGTCCTCGTCTCAACGATATCTTCCACTTGGGGCTGGTACCCGGGCGGGGTTTGTTCCCACTTGAGCTTGCCACTTGCCACCTCCTTTAAAGATAGATAATAACCTACCTCGACCATCCTTGCCTCCCTAGGCGTAGGTTTTCTCTTATCCGTCCTCGTCTCAACGATATCTTCCACTTGTGGCTGGTACCCGGGCGGGGTTTGTTCCCACTTGAGCTTGCCACTTGCCACCTCCTTTATAAATAGACAATAACCTACCTCGACCATCCTAGCCTCCCTAAGCGTAGGTTTTCTCTTATCCGTCCTCGTCTCAACGATATCTTCCACTTGTGGCTGGTACCCGGGCGGAGTTTGTTCCCACTTGAGCTTGCCACTTGCCACCTCCTTTAAAGATAGATAATAACCTACCTCGACCATTCTAGCCTCTCTAGGCGTAGGTTTTCTCTTATCCGTCCTCGTCTCAACGATATCTTCCACTTGGGGCTGGTACCCGGGCGGGGTTTGTTCCCACTTGAACTTGCCACTTGCCACCTCCTTTATGGAATAGACAATAACCTACCTCGACCATCCTAGCCTCCCTAGGCGTAGGTTTTCTCTTATCCGTCCTCGTCTCAACGATATCTTCCACTTGGGGCTGGTACCCGGGCGGGGTTTGTTCCCACTTGAGCTTGCCACTTGCCGCCTCCTTGAGCAGTATCCTAGCTGATCGCGACTGGTCGGGCTGGCCTGCTGCTGTCATGAAGCCGCGGTTGACTGGGGACGAAAGGTTTGGATCAGTATGAAAAGATACATAATTTCGTGGTACAATATAGAATGAGTCCTATGACAGCAGAGCAGGAGAGACGACAGGGTCCATAAATGTACTTAAATATATCATTTATATGTAACCATGTCAACTTTATGGATGCAATAAAATATTGAGTATTAATACCGATACATTTGAAATGAAAGGGACAGAGACAGATGCACTATTTGACAGATGTCATAAGACTCAACTTATATTTTACGAAGTATAGGGGCACTTTTGTTTTGTCATCATGAGCACCATTTCTCATGATGATGAAGGTCTGAAAATGGAGCCGGAGGATTGCCATTGGAACTCCTAGATGGATAGTGCTAAGATAGTCAAATTTGGGTTCGTTTGTTTTGTCATCATGAGCACTATTTCTCATTATGATGAAAGTCTGAAGATGTCGTCTACCAAATACGTACAAGCATGAGCAGTCAGGATCTGCTTGTACTGGGCCCTCTGCTCCTGTTGCTCCGGCAGCAGCAGCCCGTACTTGTGCTCGAAGGTGCGTCTCACCAGCTCACACAGCCCCGCCATCCTATAGCACTTGGCACATAGTGTAACATACGTACAAGCATGAGCAGTCAGGATCTGCTTGTACTGGGCCCCTCTGCTCCTGTTGCTCCGGCAGCAGCAGCCCGTACTTGTGCTCGAAGGTGCGTCTCACCAGCTCACACAGCCCCGCCATCCTATAGCACTTGGCACATAGTGTAACATACGTACAAGCATGAGCAGTCAGGATCTGCTTGTACTGGGCCCTCTGCTCCTGTTGCTCCGGCAGCAGCAGCCCGTACTTGTGCTCGAAGGTGCGTCTCACCAGCTCACACAGCCCCGCCATCCTATAGCACTTGGCACATAGTGTAACATACGTACAAGCATGAGCAGTCAGGATCTGCTTGTACTGGGCCCTCTGCTCCTGTTGCTCCGGCAGCAGCAGCCCGTACTTGTGCTCGAAGGTGCGTCTCACCAGCTCACACAGCCCCGCCATCCTATAGCACTTGGCACATAGTGTAACATACGTACAAGCATGAGCAGTCAGGATCTGCTTGTACTGGGCCCTCTGCTCCTGTTGCTCCGGCAGCAGCAGCCCGTACTTGTGCTCGAAGGTGCGTCTCACCAGCTCACACAGCCCCGCCATCCTATAGCACTTGGCACATAGTGTAACATACGTACAAGCATGAGCAGTCAGGATCTGCTTGTACTGGGCCCTCTGCTCCTGTTGCTCCGGCAGCAGCAGCCCGTACTTGTGCTCGAAGGTGCGTCTCACCAGCTCACACAGCCCCGCCATCCTATAGCACTTGGCACATAGTGTAACATACGTACAAGCATGAGCAGTCAGGATCTGCTTGTACTGGGCCCTCTGCTCCTGTTGCTCCGGCAGCAGCAGCCCGTACTTGTGCTCGAAGGTGCGTCTCACCAGCTCACACAGCCCCGCCATCCTATAGCACTTGGCACATAGTGTAACATACGTACAAGCATGAGCAGTCAGGATCTGCTTGTACTGGGCCCTCTGCTCCTGTTGCTCCGGCAGCAGCAGCCCGTACTTGTGCTCGAAGGTGCGTCTCACCAGCTCACACAGCCCCGCCATCCTATAGCACTTGGCACATAGTGTAACATACGTACAAGCATGAGCAGTCAGGATCTGCTTGTACTGGGCCCTCTGCTCCTGTTGCTCCGGCAGCAGCAGCCCGTACTTGTGCTCGAAGGTGCGTCTCACCAGCTCACACAGCCCCGCCATCCTATAGCACTTGGCACATAGTGTAACATACGTACAAGCATGAGCAGTCAGGATCTGCTTGTACTGGGCCCTCTGCTCCTGTTGCTCCGGCAGCAGCAGCCCGTACTTGTGCTCGAAGGTGCGTCTCACCAGCTCACACAGCCCCGCCATCCTATAGCACTTGGCACATAGTGTAACATACGTACAAGCATGAGCAGTCAGGATCTGCTTGTACTGGGCCCTCTGCTCCTGTTGCTCCGGCAGCAGCAGCCCGTACTTGTGCTCGAAGGTGCGTCTCACCAGCTCACACAGCCCCGCCATCCTATAGCACTTGGCACATAGTGTAACATACGTACAAGCATGAGCAGTCAGGATCTGCTTGTACTGGGCCCTCTGCTCCTGTTGCTCCGGCAGCAGCAGCCCGTACTTGTGCTCGAAGGTGCGTCTCACCAGCTCACACAGCCCCGCCATCCTATAGCACTTGGCACATAGTGTAACATACGTACAAGCATGAGCAGTCAGGATCTGCTTGTACTGGGCCCTCTGCTCCTGTTGCTCCGGCAGCAGCAGCCCGTACTTGTGCTCGAAGGTGCGTCTCACCAGCTCACACAGCCCCGCCATCCTATAGCACTTGGCACATAGTGTAACATACGTACAAGCATGAGCAGTCAGGATCTGCTTGTACTGGGCCCTCTGCTCCTGTTGCTCCGGCAGCAGCAGCCCGTACTTGTGCTCGAAGGTGCGTCTCACCAGCTCACACAGCCCCGCCATCCTATAGCACTTGGCACATAGTGTAACATACGTACAAGCATGAGCAGTCAGGATCTGCTTGTACTGGGCCCTCTGCTCCTGTTGCTCCGGCAGCAGCAGCCCGTACTTGTGCTCGAAGGTGCGTCTCACCAGCTCACACAGCCCCGCCATCCTATAGCACTTGGCACATAGTGTAACATACGTACAAGCATGAGCAGTCAGGATCTGCTTGTACTGGGCCCTCTGCTCCTGTTGCTCCGGCAGCAGCAGCCCGTACTTGTGCTCGAAGGTGCGTCTCACCAGCTCACACAGCCCCGCCATCCTATAGCACTTGGCACATAGTGTAACATACGTACAAGCATGAGCAGTCAGGATCTGCTTGTACTGGGCCCTCTGCTCCTGTTGCTCCGGCAGCAGCAGCCCGTACTTGTGCTCGAAGGTGCGTCTCACCAGCTCACACAGCCCCGCCATCCTATAGCACTTGGCACATAGTGTAACATACGTACAAGCATGAGCAGTCAGGATCTGCTTGTACTGGGCCCTCTGCTCCTGTTGCTCCGGCAGCAGCAGCCCGTACTTGTGCTCGAAGGTGCGTCTCACCAGCTCACACAGCCCCGCCATCCTATAGCACTTGGCACATAGTGTAACATACGTACAAGCATGAGCAGTCAGGATCTGCTTGTACTGGGCCCTCTGCTCCTGTTGCTCCGGCAGCAGCAGCCCGTACTTGTGCTCGAAGGTGCGTCTCACCAGCTCACACAGCCCCGCCATCCTATAGCACTTGGCACATAGTGTAACATACGTACAAGCATGAGCAGTCAGGATCTGCTTGTACTGGGCCCTCTGCTCCTGTTGCTCCGGCAGCAGCAGCCCGTACTTGTGCTCGAAGGTGCGTCTCACCAGCTCACACAGCCCCGCCATCCTATAGCACTTGGCACATAGTGTAACATACGTACAAGCATGAGCAGTCAGGATCTGCTTGTACTGGGCCCTCTGCTCCTGTTGCTCCGGCAGCAGCAGCCCGTACTTGTGCTCGAAGGTGCGTCTCACCAGCTCACACAGCCCCGCCATCCTATAGCACTTGGCACATAGTGTAACATACGTACAAGCATGAGCAGTCAGGATCTGCTTGTACTGGGCCCCTCTGCTCCTGTTGCTCCGGCAGCAGCAGCCCGTACTTGTGCTCGAAGGTGCGTCTCACCAGCTCACACAGCCCCGCCATCCTATAGCACTTGGCACATAGTGTAACATACGTACAAGCATGAGCAGTCAGGATCTGCTTGTACTGGGCCCTCTGCTCCTGTTGCTCCGGCAGCAGCAGCCCGTACTTGTGCTCGAAGGTGCGTCTCACCAGCTCACACAGCCCCGCCATCCTATAGCACTTGGCACATAGTGTAACATACGTACAAGCATGAGCAGTCAGGATCTGCTTGTACTGGGCCCTCTGCTCCTGTTGCTCCGGCAGCAGCAGCCCGTACTTGTGCTCGAAGGTGCGTCTCACCAGCTCACACAGCCCCGCCATCCTATAGCACTTGGCACATAGTGTAACATACGTACAAGCATGAGCAGTCAGGATCTGCTTGTACTGGGCCCTCTGCTCCTGTTGCTCCGGCAGCAGCAGCCCGTACTTGTGCTCGAAGGTGCGTCTCACCAGCTCACACAGCCCCGCCATCCTATAGCACTTGGCACATAGTGTAACATACGTACAAGCATGAGCAGTCAGGATCTGCTTGTACTGGGCCCTCTGCTCCTGTTGCTCCGGCAGCAGCAGCCCGTACTTGTGCTCGAAGGTGCGTCTCACCAGCTCACACAGCCCCGCCATCCTATAGCACTTGGCACATAGTGTAACATACGTACAAGCATGAGCAGTCAGGATCTGCTTGTACTGGGCCCTCTGCTCCTGTTGCTCCGGCAGCAGCAGCCCGTACTTGTGCTCGAAGGTGCGTCTCACCAGCTCACACAGCCCCGCCATCCTATAGCACTTGGCACATAGTGTAACATACGTACAAGCATGAGCAGTCAGGATCTGCTTGTACTGGGCCCTCTGCTCCTGTTGCTCCGGCAGCAGCAGCCCGTACTTGTGCTCGAAGGTGCGTCTCACCAGCTCACACAGCCCCGCCATCCTATAGCACTTGGCACATAGTGTAACATACGTACAAGCATGAGCAGTCAGGATCTGCTTGTACTGGGCCCCTCTGCTCCTGTTGCTCCGGCAGCAGCAGCCCGTACTTGTGCTCGAAGGTGCGTCTCACCAGCTCACACAGCCCCGCCATCCTATAGCACTTGGCACATAGTGTAACATACGTACAAGCATGAGCAGTCAGGATCTGCTTGTACTGGGCCCTCTGCTCCTGTTGCTCCGGCAGCAGCAGCCCGTACTTGTGCTCGAAGGTGCGTCTCACCAGCTCACACAGCCCCGCCATCCTATAGCACTTGGCACATAGTGTAACATACGTACAAGCATGAGCAGTCAGGATCTGCTTGTACTGGGCCCTCTGCTCCTGTTGCTCCGGCAGCAGCAGCCCGTACTTGTGCTCGAAGGTGCGTCTCACCAGCTCACACAGCCCCGCCATCCTATAGCACTTGGCACATAGTGTAACATACGTACAAGCATGAGCAGTCAGGATCTGCTTGTACTGGGCCCTCTGCTCCTGTTGCTCCGGCAGCAGCAGCCCGTACTTGTGCTCGAAGGTGCGTCTCACCAGCTCACACAGCCCCGCCATCCTATAGCACTTGGCACATAGTGTAACATACGTACAAGCATGAGCAGTCAGGATCTGCTTGTACTGGGCCCTCTGCTCCTGTTGCTCCGGCAGCAGCAGCCCGTACTTGTGCTCGAAGGTGCGTCTCACCAGCTCACACAGCCCCGCCATCCTATAGCACTTGGCACATAGTGTAACATACGTACAAGCATGAGCAGTCAGGATCTGCTTGTACTGGGCCCTCTGCTCCTGTTGCTCCGGCAGCAGCAGCCCGTACTTGTGCTCGAAGGTGCGTCTCACCAGCTCACACAGCCCCGCCATCCTATAGCACTTGGCACATAGTGTAACATACGTACAAGCATGAGCAGTCAGGATCTGCTTGTACTGGGCCCTCTGCTCCTGTTGCTCCGGCAGCAGCAGCCCGTACTTGTGCTCGAAGGTGCGTCTCACCAGCTCACACAGCCCCGCCATCCTATAGCACTTGGCACATAGTGTAACATACGTACAAGCATGAGCAGTCAGGATCTGCTTGTACTGGGCCCTCTGCTCCTGTTGCTCCGGCAGCAGCAGCCCGTACTTGTGCTCGAAGGTGCGTCTCACCAGCTCACACAGCCCCGCCATCCTATAGCACTTGGCACATAGTGTAACATACGTACAAGCATGAGCAGTCAGGATCTGCTTGTACTGGGCCCTCTGCTCCTGTTGCTCCGGCAGCAGCAGCCCGTACTTGTGCTCGAAGGTGCGTCTCACCAGCTCACACAGCCCCGCCATCCTATAGCACTTGGCACATAGTGTAACATACGTACAAGCATGAGCAGTCAGGATCTGCTTGTACTGGGCCCTCTGCTCCTGTTGCTCCGGCAGCAGCAGCCCGTACTTGTGCTCGAAGGTGCGTCTCACCAGCTCACACAGCCCCGCCATCCTATAGCACTTGGCACATAGTGTAACATACGTACAAGCATGAGCAGTCAGGATCTGCTTGTACTGGGCCCTCTGCTCCTGTTGCTCCGGCAGCAGCAGCCCGTACTTGTGCTCGAAGGTGCGTCTCACCAGCTCACACAGCCCCGCCATCCTATAGCACTTGGCACATAGTGTAACATACGTACAAGCATGAGCAGTCAGGATCTGCTTGTACTGGGCCCTCTGCTCCTGTTGCTCCGGCAGCAGCAGCCCGTACTTGTGCTCGAAGGTGCGTCTCACCAGCTCACACAGCCCCGCCATCCTATAGCACTTGGCACATAGTGTAACATACGTACAAGCATGAGCAGTCAGGATCTGCTTGTACTGGGCCCTCTGCTCCTGTTGCTCCGGCAGCAGCAGCCCGTACTTGTGCTCGAAGGTGCGTCTCACCAGCTCACACAGCCCCGCCATCCTATAGCACTTGGCACATAGTGTAACATACGTACAAGCATGAGCAGTCAGGATCTGCTTGTACTGGGCCCTCTGCTCCTGTTGCTCCGGCAGCAGCAGCCCGTACTTGTGCTCGAAGGTGCGTCGGCTCACCAGCTCACAGAGGCGAGCCATTGCCGCGTCGTGGGAACGCATCTATTTTGAAACAGACATTAGTAACATTGGCATACTATTGGTTTGCTCGTATGGCTATGAATGGCAGAAATATTTTCATTTAAAAATTTGTTTTTTGCGCAGGTACAGTCAATAGTCAAACGTCAGACAGAATCTCCAAATCAATATGATCTATAAGGGTAGGCAATAAGGACCAGACTGTGTGGTAGCAGACACAAAACAAGGGCGGAACCAGGATTTCTGTGGAGGGGGGGGGCACGCTTTGAGACGAATCTTTAAGATGGTGGTGGAATCAAAAAGGGGAATTTTGCCGCCCTGATAATTGAGGCAAAAGGTAATCACAGTAGGTATAAGTGTCGTCACATCAAGATGAATAATGGCGGTTAAGCTGCGCAATAAGCGATTTAGCGGTCTATGCGGTGAGCAGGGGTTGGGCGGGTCTCGTCCGGCGAGTCTTACTCATGCGCAAGTTTCACCCCCTCCCCACCCTGCCATCATTATTTTAATTTGACGCGAATTATACACAAAATAGCAGTAACGGGTACGTGCCCCTGTGAGGTTCCCCCCCTTAAATCCGCTACAGCACACATTACAATACCTGGTCTATAGACAGCACTGCGGTAAGCGTGAGGTCGGGAGCAACGGCGTAGGCGGGCAACACCAGCCCGGGGCAGTCCAGAAGTTCCAATTCAGAGTCCAGGACTAGAGACTGGATGTGGCGGGTGTGGCCCGGCATTGCGCTTACGCTGACCTGGTGACAAGGAAATAGATAGATCAACACTTTATTGCACCATTCAAAGTAACATACAAAGTTGTTATACAAAGTAACATTCAATCCACAAAATATGTTGATACTCCTTAATTGCCAATAATTCATGGAAGAATCATGACCAGGAAATCACTTTCCAAACAAAAAAAAAATAGGTCAAAATTGGTTCTTTCGTTTGGAAGCTATGATGATATACAGACATGTCAAACGTATAACACCCCTCTTTTGCAAGGTAAGTTTAAAAGTTTACGTCTGGATATGAAGCATTTAACTTTGAATATTAAATTAGAAATACAAGTTTAAACAGAAAATAAGACTGTTAAATAAAATCCTATAAAAGTATGAACACAAGGCTTTTTACAGCTTAGCTCTCAACTTTTTTATGCTATATTTTTTATGCTACAACTAGCTTTCACCCGCGGCTTCTCCCGCGTGAATTTCCCATGGGAACAGTGCTTTTTCCCGGGATGAAAGGTACCCTATGTCCTTCTCAGTACTTCCAGCTATGTGTATGCGAAATTTCAGGAAGATTGGTTCAGTAGATAAAGCGTGAAGTGGTAACAAACAAACTCACTTTCGCATTTATAATATTAGTTAGGATTAGGATAAACAACATATTTTTCGTCCCACTTCTCTAGAGAAAAATGAACCAAAGTTTCAGAAATCACAAACTGAACTAACAATAAATAATGTCAAAAGCTTACCTTTTTAGTTTGCATCAAAACATTGACAGTACTAGATTTCCCCACATTGGGGTAGCCAATCATACCAACAGCAATTCTTGGTGGGTTCTTCAATGTTTCCAACTTCTGGGCCTTCAATGCTTCCAACAACATGTCTCTATCATAAATCTCATGTGAATTCACAAATTCGGTGTTAGTAGCGACCTTATCCTCACTTTCTACTGTTTCTTCACTTTGTAAAGGTTCTATTGGCTTCCCAGATTTCAAGTTTTCTACAACCTTGTCTAAAGCAATCTGAATCCTATCTAACCTGTCAGCAGTAGAAGACACCGCTTGGTCAATATCTCCCAATTGTTTTTTAAACAATTCTATGTCATCTTCCATAGATTTTAAGGTCTCATTTTCTATATCTTCTTCATTTAAATCAGAGTCTGCTGACTCAGTGTCAGAATTTTGAGTTTCTTCTTCTGATTTGCTACTTGACTCTGATATTTTTCTTTCATTTGTTTGTTTGGCTGCTGAGAAAAATATGATTGGAACATTCTGAAAACAGTTTAATTTTATTTTATTTAAAGTGACTGTTTCACTTCAGTCTCCACAAAAAAACGTTGGCAAAATAATTCCAAAATAATCACCTGTTTACTAAAATATTCCGCCCAGCATTTTCTGACATATTCACTGGTCAAGTCTGCCTTGTTCAACAATAGGATGAACTTGCATTTTTGTTCTGTTGCATATTTTTCTAAATCTTCACATCTGTAAAATATAATAACAATATTTTTTTTGACAGGTTCTTACTGAATAGAAACACTTAGCTAAAAATAGAATCATTAATTTTTTAGACTAGTTATTGTCCAGAAGAAGATAGGAACACCAACCCCATCATGAAATCAGCTCAGATATGATGTCATAATAGAATATCTGTCTATCTATCGCATTTGGCAAGAATACAAACCTTACCTGAACAACAGAGGGTTCCTCGCATCCAAAAGAATAAGAACAATATCAGATTTCTCTAGAGTCCTCCACAGCTGCCTCCAGAACTCCAGATTCCTCTCATATGGAGTCAAAGCTGCCCCGAGTTTAGCTTGCAACTTGTTCAGATGACGTCTCCATTCCAGGAATGATTCTCTTTCTCTGTCAAGCTGCTCTTCTGCTGATATGCTTGGATTCCAGGCAGGTCTGTACAAAAATATAAAAATTAATGGGAAATTTAGTTCACAAAGATTTAGATTTTATTTTATGGAGGATAACACATGTTTGGAGTGACATTGAATGCCAGTTAGAGTTATTGCTTTATTTATAGCTATTTTAAAAGCTAATCATGCTTTAGTATGGGAATAACAATTAGATGAAATGGTGCCAGTACAGAGAACTGATCACCAGTCTGGTGCTTGCGCTGGTGTCAACTATTTTTTTATAGAATAGTAGGCAAACGAGCATGTAACTACAACTAGTAATAGAAACAATCGGAATAACAACGGTAAAATAAATCTTTCAACAACAAAGATGCATTGCATCTATTGTTTAACAATTGTTATAGAAAAACCCTCAGGGTTTTTCATTGAAGGCTTAAGATTACCTTCTGGGCACAGTCAAAGGCTCATTAAAATCGGGCTGTGAAGTAACAGGCTCTACTTCGCTAGGGACAGACTTCACATATTTCAGATTTAGTTTTTCTGCTGTGAATTCCCTTTGAGCGAGCTCAGCTGTCGATAGAAATTCTTGTAAAGAAGACTCTGCTGTCACTGATTGTAGGTTCAGGCGACCCCAGTCGTAGCCATCATTTACCTCAGTAGTGTGAAGCTGAAAATTTAATAATTTCACAATGTGGTGTCATTTTTTATGTAGAGTTTATTCAGATAGGTTCTGCCTACCCTCACGGGAAAAAGGCGTGATAATATGTATGTATGTATGTTTATTCAGTTTATAAGATTTAACACAGCCTGATATGCTAAAACTATTTTAATTACCGAATTTTTATCAATTGCTCTATTGATGTTTAGATACCAAACATAAGTCTAAATTAGAAACAGTATATTATTATCGAAAAGTTGAGGGTAAACAGGTTACCTACCATAGTATTGTCCTCCACATGTTTTTTGTGGCGATTTTTGGAAAATCTGTCCTTAATGAGAGACCGGCCTAACGATTCTTTATTCTTTTTTCCCATTATTTAACCCCTCTATTCAATTAAGAATAATTAATTTCAAAAACCAAACCAAAACAAACGTGGATCTACCAATTTTTATTTACCTACTTTTTGATTGTGACTTTTGACAATCAAATCTTATCGTTCCAATCTTGACATTGCCATTTTTTTTCTTGTTTGTTTCTGCCACAGATTTTTTCTAAGACGGATGTTAGACGGATGTTACACGCTCAATCTGGTATCAGTCTGGTCTATCAGTCTGGTAATACTGATGCCAGACTGAGCGTCTAACCCACTGACTGATGGACTGATGCCCTAGACTGACGGATTTTTAAATATAATTTTCATCAGTTAGGTAATACTGATGCCAGACTGATGGTGTAAACATTTCTTCAGTCTGGTAAGCTTCAGTCAACGCTCTGACAGCGATGGATTCTCACGATTATGGTTTAACCATTTCCATTAGATAATCAAAACAGCCATTTTAACATTGAAAATGTTTTTTCGTTAGCTCCAGTAGCCATTTTCGCTGAAAGTGCGACTCGCCCGTTTGGCCCCAAATCTCAGGGTATCCCTGAGATTGAGTGACTTCCAACGGCCCCGGCGGGACGGCCCCGGTGACGGGGCCGTTGAAAAAAAAATTTCCAACGGCCCCGGCGGGCCCGGATTTTGCGTTGACGGGGCCGTTGGAAAAAATTTTCACCAACGGCCCCGGCGTGTTTTTGAAATGAGACGGATAGCATACAAAAATTATAGCATACGCTCCGGTAGTGTTTAAAGGGGGGGGGGGGGGGAATTGTGTATTATTTTGTAGACTTTAAATATGAAATTAAATTAAAAAAAGAGTTTGTATGTAACAATCAGTTAATAATACGTTAATTAGTTATAAATACTTTTTACGGAGTAAAAATACAACAGAGACAGTAAGATATTTAGTAGTTGACAGTTTGTTATCTTAATACTATTGTACTATTATGTATTCTGTGTCATAATATAAAACAAACATCATGTATTTTATTTTCTTATATATATGATTGTTGATACCTCGTTGATATTTATTTTTTAACAACTCTTTTTTCTAATTTTATTTCATATTGGACGTAGTTATGCAAACCAGATCCAACCCACACCTTGGCCAAAATTGAGTTCTGTACACAAAATTATTCAAAAATAGGCCTTACGTCTATGGAAAAAAAGACCAGTGTCTCCAGTGTTTCATTGGTCTAAAAAATGTATTATTTTCAAAGATACCATCTTAAAACAACATATTTGGAACGTAAGAAAAGATTCAAGCAGCGTGATTTTCAGGAAATAAACATAAAACTAAATCCATGTCACTTGGTTCTATATTTAATTATGAAATTGTGATTTTATGAGGATCATGCCGATTGGATCTTATTTGCATAATAAATATTGTATGAGCCATCACACACATAGATATAATTATTGCCTACATAGACGCTAACACTAGGTCAATATACCTTTTAATACTATATTGATTAGCTTGCATATTTACTAGTTAGACTTACGTCAATAACTTAACATTAAATCAGTGTACGATTAGCACTCTACGGGTTTGGATTAAATCTCTTCGGAGTTTCCCCCATAGCTTAGCATCCCAGCATCAGCATCAACCTATTTAGCAAATCTGTGTGTGGTTACACCATACAGTGGTCCTTCGAGCTATAGTACAGCGGGACCCTTCGCGAGTGAATTCTCCTTTGGTTTCCTGTACTTTTGAGCTAGCGCGTGTGAACTATTTAGAGTTCATTGCCATTACTGTGTAACGTAGCAGTTTCGTGAGCTTATCTTATCTTACATTGAACATTAGCGAACTTTGAGTGAAAGTGTTGTTCCCTGGCGGACAGCAGCAAGCAGCATCCCTGATCCAGCGTGTTTTGTAAGACGCGCTAAGCAGCTCATAAAGTAAGATCTTTCTTATTTTACCACTAGCAAAACCAATCTATTAAGATGGTAGATGTAGAAGCACTATTCTCCCGCCAGGGCGAAATCGTCGGTAAAATCCAGCAATTAGGCAGCAATTTCTTTAAAGATTCAGCTCATAGGAAAACCTCAGAATATCTTAAATTACGTTTAGAGACGTTGGATAACCTCTGGGGAGAGTTCGAGTCGAATAACATACAGCTAGAGTCCTTAGGTACAAGAGATCAACGGTATTTTAAGGAATCAATTTTTGAACGATCTAAGCAATATTTTGACGATTTACGTGCAAAAATAGCTTCGTGTGTACCAGCTAATAAACAGGAGCAGCCCTCTGGATCACGTCCAGAGGATACAAAGTACGACGCTAGCAAGGTCGACGAGCTTTTAGCTCGTCAAAGAACTAACTTCCGAGCATTACAGCGTATAATATCGAGCATTAAGGTGAGCGAAATTACAGAAAAATGGGAGTTAGACGACGAGCTCAACAACATTCAACATATGTGGAAAAAGGTAGACAAACTTCATTTAGAAATTGATAATATTCTGGAAGGTGAAGACGAGCTCTACCAGGACGAGTTTGTCCGACAGGAACTAGCATTTAAGAAAATAAAAAGGGAGTTAAATCAGAAAATATCCGCAACTTCTCATTTGCGCCAAGCTACGCCGCTATTGGAGATTCCTGTCTTTACAGGCAAGTACAATAACTGGCCCACATTTTTCGATTTATTTTCCGAGTCGATCCACAACAATAACTTTTTGTCCAAAGCTCAAAAAATGCAACACCTAAAAGGTAAGCTAAAAGGCGAAGCCGAACGCCTTATTCAGCATTTGAATATCTCAGCTGAGAACTACGACATAGCATGGGAAATTCTAACCCATCGCTATAATAATCCTCAAGTCCTATTTACTACTCAATTAGAGATTTTCCTGAATCAGCCTAACGTAAGCAAGCCGTCGTCGTACGAGATTAAGCGTCTTCATGACACCTCAACTGAGTGCATCCACGCTATTCATAACCTTGGTGTGGACACATCTACATGGGATCCGATTTTAGTACATCTCATATCTAAGAAGCTGGATAGCGCTACGCTAACCGACTACAAAGAAGCACGTAAGTCTCCCAGGGATCTACCTTCTCTCGATGAACTAATGCACTTTCTCGAGGGTAAGTACATAGCCCTAGAGCCGACACAGAAATGGGAAAAATCTCCCAATCCTACGCCAGCAAAACAAGGTACTACTTATCAGCATAAACCGAACAAGTATAGCTATAATAAGACACCATCGAAAGGATATCAAACCGCCCTTGCCTCAACTTATAAATGTCCTCTTTGTAGTTCTGATCATGAGCTTTACAGGTGCCAAAAATTTCTCATCATGCCAGCGGATGTCAAATCGAGGACAGTTGCAAAACTTCATCTTTGTAAAAATTGCCTGTTTAAACATTCCAATAATAAATGCATTTCAATTAAAAAATGCAAGGAGTGCAATAATGCTCATCATACGATTTTGCATGACGCCTATGCTAGTTCAACGAACTCGGGTACGTCGCCCTCAGTCGAACCTAGCTTGCCAGTACCCTCGACGTCATCAAATCGCAACATCAGCAAACCCTTCGCCTCAAATAATGTTTCTGCAGAGGATGAAGAAGTTCTTTTAGCAACCGTATTACTTAACATAAAAGCTGTCGACGGTAACTTCGTAACACTTAGGTGCCTACTTGATCAGGGTTCCCAGTTAAACTTGATTTCTGAGAGTGCCGCGCAACGGTTAGGGTTACCACGTCGTAAATTTAGCGCCTCTTTAACCGGTGTCGGTATTAGTCCTAAACATAGCAAAAGCTTAGTTTCATTAGAATGTCAGTCAATTTATGATGACTATTCCTTTGACGTTGAAGCAGCGGTCATTCCACGTTTAGTTAACGATCTTCCTAACGTATCTTTCTCTAAGAAATCGTGGCCCCATCTCCAGCACATGCGGTTAGCAGATCCCGAGTATAATGTATCTAAGCCAATCGACATCTTGTTAGACGCCAGCATATATTCGAATATTATTATGAGCGGTTTAGTCAAAGGTTCTCCTAACTCACCGATAGCACAGCAAACAAAATTAGGATGGTTCCTATCGGGCAACGTCAAGACTTTTAATTGCAACGTTGTCATCAATAACTTAGAAGAGATCTCCAAATATTGGGAAATGGAAGAAATTAAGAACACAGCAACCGAGCTTTCGGAAGCAGATCAATATTGTGAGGAGCATTATCAAGCTACCACCAGACGCTTGGATAATGGTAGATATGAAGTAGCGCTGCCAATGAAAAAGAATTACGAAGAACTACTTGGCTCTTCCAAAACAAAAGCAATAGCACAATTTAGACAACTAGAGGGTAAGCTAAACAGGAATCCAGCTTTTTCCGACAGCTACAAGCAATTTATGAACGAATTCATACAGCTCAATCATATGCGACAAGTAAAACCCAGCGAAGCTCCTAAATGTTTTCTGCCGCATCATGGAGTAATAAAAGCAGAATCTACCAGCACCAAATTACGTGTAGTTTTCAACGCAGCCTCAAAGACGAGCACTGGATTGAGCCTCAATGATCTTATGGAATGTGGTCCCAATCTTCAACAAAATCTTCCAACATTAATAATAAACTGGAGAAAGTTTAAATATGTTTTTAGTTCGGACATACAAATGATGTTTCGACAAATCTTAATTCGGGAAAGCGATCAGCGCCTTCAAGCTATTATCTGGAGACAGCATCCAAGCGAACCGCTCCAGGAATATCTTTTAACAACTGTCGTATATGGGACAAAAGCAGCGCCATTCTTAGCCATGAGAACATTGCGACAGATTGCGGAGGATAACGCAACAAAATATCCACTTGCAGCTTCAGCATTAAAAAATAACTGTTACATGGATGACATAATTTGCGGAGGGGATACAATCACAATAGCTAGGGAGCTACAGAGGCAGTTGATTGAAATATTAAGCGATGCGGGCATGAATTTGCGAAAATGGTCCGCCAACGATCCCCAACTATTAAAAGATTTATCATCTGAGCAGCTAGACAAACCCTTTGATTTCAAACATCCAGAGTCTAGGAAAACATTAGGTTTGCGGTGGACACCTACCACCGATTCATTTAGCTTTTCATACGCTGTAGATTCCACAAAAAATTGTAACTCCAAACGTCAGCTTCTTTCCGCCATCTCTAAAATTTTCGATCCATTAGGATGGCTTTCTCCACTTACTATCAGAGCTAAATTTCTTTTTCAAAAAACCTGGTCTTTAAATATTGGCTGGGATGATGCCATTCCTTTAGATATCCAAGGTGAATGGACACAGCTTCAGCAAGATCTCTCCAACATAAGTCAGTTCGTCATCCCGAGATATTTAGGAAATATTTCTTCAAAATATCAACTACATGGATATAGCGATGCATCGGAAAAAGCTTACGCGTGCGCCGTGTACTTAGTAGCACGCGACGATAAAGGCGAGTGCACATCGAGACTCGTAATAGCAAAGACAAAATTAGCTCCATTGAAGAAAAAGGTTTCGTTGCCACGATTAGAACTTTGTGGCGCATTACTATTAGCACAGTTGATAAAAAGCATAAAATCATCTTTTAGCGATTGTGAAATATTCGCGTGGACTGACTCTACAGTGGTTTTGGGTTGGCTTCACGGCGATGTCAATCGATGGAAGCAGTTCGTAGCAAATCGGGTTCTTCAGATAACCGAAATCATACCAGCAGCTAAATGGAATCATGTTCGATCTGAAGAAAATGCAGCAGACTGTGCCACCCGTGGTATAACAGCCCCTAAGCTAAAAACATTCAATCTTTGGTGGAACGGCCCAGAATCTTTATTAAGTTTTGATCCCAACAACTACAAAAATCAAACTTATAGCACACCACAATTAGAAGTTAAAAGGGCCAGTGTAAACTCAGCCTTACAACAGCCAGGCTCAAGTTTCATTGATAACCTGCTACAAAACAATAGTTCCATCACTCGAGCCGTAAAAATATTATGTTGGATATTACGTTTCAAGGCAGCATTACGTCACGAGCCAAGGAACATGACACATTTCTATCAGCTAACGAACTAAACAAATCGTATAACCTTATAATAAAACATGTACAAGCAAATGAATTAGCAAACGATCTTTTAGATATAAAAAATAAGGGTCACGTCAGCTCAAATAGCAAACTAGCTAACCTTCACCCATATTTAGATGATGAAGGGATACTTAGAGTAGGAGGTCGCCTCACCTATGCCAACATAAGCAGCATGACAAAACATCCAGTGATTCTGAGCAGCCACAGTCGGTTTACAGATCTCATTATAGCACAAGCACACACCACCACATTACATGGAGGCCCACGCCTCACCCTCTCGTTCATAAGAGAAAAGTATTGGATTCTAAGCGGCATGAGAACAGTCAAGCGCCAGCTGCGTCTTTGTGTAAAATGTCGACGCTTTAGCACTGAAAAGCAACAGCAGATCATGGCTGATTTACCCCGCGCAAGAGTTACCCCTTCACGTCCATTTTCGAACACAGGAGTTGATTTTACGGGACACTTTTATCTTAAATTGAACAAGGGCCGAGGTGTGAGGACGTTTAAAGGATATGTAGCAGTCTTTATCTGTTTAGCCACAAAAGCGGTCCACCTTGAATTGGTGACAGATTTGAGCACTCCAGCATTTCTAGCAGCTTTTCGTCGTTTTTGTGCGCGGAGAGGGACACCTCGTCGTATGTACAGCGACAATGGAACGAATTTCGTAGGAGCCAAACGTGTATTGGATAAAGAATACCGAGAAATCATTAGAACGATAAATCGGGACTTCTTCAGCAACATCAGCGACTTTAACATTCCGTGGTCGTTTAATATTCCCGCGTGGGCAAGCGCCGGAGGAATCTGGGAATCGGCAGTAAAGAGCCTTAAACGACATTTAAAGCGTGTATTAGGCGAGCAGAAGCTCACATTTGAAGAATTTACAACTTTACTTCACCAAATAGAAGCTTGTCTAAACTCCCGTCCTCTCTACCCACTGACAGAGAATCCTGAAGACTCTTACTTAACTCCAGGACACTTCTTGATAGGCGATTCTTTATTATCCAGACCTCAAACGGATCCAGATAATATTAGCTTACCAGCGCGTTGGCAACTCGTCCAAAGTATGAATAAGCAATTTTGGAAACTTTGGTCAGCCGACTACCTTCAGCATCCACAAGAGCGATCTAAATGGCAGCAACCTAAGAGTAACTTAGAAAAGAACGATGTAGTTTTGATAAAAGAGGACAACTTACCCCCAGGGAAATGGGCAATGGGTAGAATCCTTGAGGTGCACCCGGGCAAGGATAGATTCGTCCGTGTAGTCACTATCAAAACACAAAGCAGCACTCTGAAACGTCCTATCACAAAGCTTATAAAATTACCTATACAGACAGCCTCCGTTGATAACTCACCGCCTAAGCAAAGCATTATTGATCAACCTTCGGTCACTGTAAGGACCAGGCGAAAGCCTAAACTTTTCTCGAATTTCCTTACTCTAGCATTACTTCTATTTAGCATGTTCATATCCCCAACAACGCAAAATAATATAGCATTCAGCGGCTCCATAATTCCTTTAAACAACAGCAATGCCTTATATTTCGATAGGATTTCAAGTCTACAATATATTAGGGACGAATGGAGACTAGTTGTTTATTACAATTTAACGAATTATTTTCAAGCGATCGCAGACATGGAAGTTTATATTAAAAACTTGGCAAAGATGGGCAGGTCGATGGAAATCAACTCTCCGTATAGAAGGATATCAGATCAGCTAATGCATGAATTGACGGAAATAGAGCATTACAATCAGATGCTTTTTACACCCAGCAATAAACGTGAGAAAAGAGGTTTGATAAACGGTGTCGGAAGCGTAGCTAACTATCTATTTGGAGTATTAGATGACAATTTTGCTCAGCAATATGCCAAGGACATAGAAAAATTAACCTACAATGACAATCATCTCCAGCAGCTTATAAAAAATCAAACTATCATCGTCGAAGCCGAATATAACATCGTAAAACGAAACGAAGACATAATGAATAAGCAGTTTACACTTATTAAAGAGCATTTAAACGAAGCTACATCAGAGATCAATCAACTCCGTTCGAATGTCAACAACGGTGTCTATTTTACATCTTCAGCTCTGGCAGGTAACATTATACTCGATCATTTGCGACGGACGCAGGACTCCCTTATCAATACTATCACCGATATTACACACGGTCGTTTCGACACTCACCTGTTATCAATAGAGCAGCTTGAAGAACAAATAAACTTCATATCGAATCAGCTACAGGGTGATCTTAAAATAGCAGTTGAAAAGGGAAATGTTCGGGACTTATATAAAATGATAAAGGTGTTCGCAAAGGTCCAAAAACGGTATCTCATTATAGAAATAAAAATCCCAATAGTTAGCGAAGAAACATATGAGCTCGACAAAATAATTAGCTTACCGCAAAATATAGGATACAAGTCTTACCTAACTGTACCTATATATCCTTATCTAGCATTTAATCTCCGCAAGGAAAAGGTCATATTCTTATCAACCATTGATCTTCAGCACTGTCTTACTGTCTCCGAGGATAAACTTATGTGTAGCTTAGATAAGCCCCATTATGATCTCGATCTCCAACAGCATATGTGTAACTTATCATTAGCAAATAAAATAACATCACCTTGTACGCGTGAGCAGGTATCATGTGCGAATACTTGGGTCAAGTTACACAGACAAAACGTCTGGCTGTACTCGTGTTGCGACAAATGCAGCGTTCGTATATTTTGTCCAGCTGGTGTATCTACCAAGACAATGACTGGCAATGGCCTTTTCGATATAGGTCAAGGTTGTACCTTGAAAAGCGACTCTTTTACTATTTATTCGCATAATAACTTTCTAAAAACTATTAATATTCAACCCTACATCGAAGCCCCAGAGGTATCCCTTTTGAATACTCTCATTAACACGTCTCTGTCTCAATATGAGTTTTCCACAGAGAACCATGAGCTTGCCTATCATAACCTAATTAAGGACATAAACACTTTAAAGGAAGCAACGAGCTCGGATCTCAGCTTTCACGACTACCATCAATACGCAATTAGCTATACTGCTCTTGGAATAATATTAACTCTGGTAGTCGTGGCAATATGTATATTTGTAAGATGGAGGAGACGTCAGCGTTTAGCGGCAGCAGCCTTCTCCCCTGCCTCCCGCAGGGGGGGAGCCTCAGCGAGCAGCGAGAGTATTGGTCTTCGTCACGTGCGAAGTGATAGTGAATTTCGTGTCACAAGTGATAGTGAACCGCGTAAAGCAGTGAGCATGAGCGTTTTAAGTGTAGAGCCTCCTTTAAAACCCCCGCGGTCCGTATCGATTCGTATCCCAACTGAAAGTTATAGTGAAATCGCGAGATCCACAATAGACTGAGTTAAAGACTTTAAGCTTAAGCATTTATCTTCACCTTGTAGCATAAAAAATACAATTTATATCATTTAATTTACAGCACTCAGCTTGATTGTAGTTGCTATTGTAGGTATCATCTTAAAGTTAGTTCTTTCTTTCTTGATTCGGCAAGATGTATGAGCCATCACACACATAGATATAATTATTGCCTACATAGACGCTAACACTAGGTCAATATACCTTTTAATACTATATTGATTAGCTTGCATATTTACTAGTTAGACTTACGTCAATAACTTAACATTAAATCAGTGTACGATTAGCACTCTACGGGTTTGGATTAAATCTCTTCGGAGTTTCCCCCATAGCTTAGCATCCCAGCATCAGCATCAACCTATTTAGCAAATCTGTGTGTGGTTACACCATACAAATATACTCACAATTGCATATTTTGAATAAGATCCATTACACATGGTTCTTTGTTTCGTTTTGAATGAATACAGTTCTTACGAAACATGCGGTTTGGATCTCGTCTATGTAACGTTTGACGTTGTTATGCAAACCAGATCCAACACAAAAATATAGAATGTTGGGAAATTGATGTTTTACTTTGGGACTTAATATTTAAATATAAGGAAAGTTTATTAAATACGCTAATAAGTAATATCATAGATAATACTTAAAAGTACACGGTCAAAATTCTATTACAGCGATTAAACAGTAAAATGTCTGAATTTTCATGGAAAACATTGAATGGATCCTGTTTGCATTAAGTTAGTTTGCAGTTTTTTCTTAATTGCCTATATACCATGTACTGTGAAACAATTGATTTTGTTTTATACATTGATGCAATGCTTTGATATTAAGACAATATAATGAAGAGGCATCGACGAATTACAAATGGCTTTATTTTTAATCATAAATTTAACCAAAGTTTCAAAATGCTTTGTTAAAAGAATAATATTAAAGAATAATATCTGAAAGCTTTTGCAGTCATTCTCGGAGAATGTCTAAAAAGCTTTCAGATATTATTCTTCGGGTTCATCTAATTCAAACTCGAAGTCCGGCGCTCCCGAAAAACCGTCGACATCATCAACAATCCTGTCATCTCTAGTCAAATTCTTATAGAAATTGTGTACATCGTTTGGAATAACATGTAAAAGACTTCTTATGTCTTCCAGTTTTACACTGGGATGGGCTTTCCATTAGGCCAAAGTGAATCCATTCGGTTCTTGGACATAATTGGTTGTCTACCACGGGTATTCTTTCTGTATGTTGAGCTCCTTAAAATCTGCTTCTTTTGTTCTCATATAAATTCCTTTTTAAGAACTAGTTCCTTAGTTTTAAGCCATGAAATTTTCGATTTATAGACTGCTATTTTCTTATTTGTAATAATGTTTTCTAATTTGTAACATGAAAGAAAATCTTCTTTAGTCAATTTTGTCACATGCATGGGTTTATTCTTCTTGCAATTTTTTATTATTTCTATGTAATCTTGTAGTGTATAAAGTCTCTGTTGTAATTTTAAAGTATATTCTATCCTCCCAAAGTCAGTGTCATTAGGTTAAAAGCTATGCCCTGATTCTAAAAATCTAATACTTATCTGTTGCAAAGTCGGATGATCGCATAGCATTTATATTACCATTCTGCCTACCAGCCAAATCACTACAAAGTATTAGGTGTCTAAAATCAGGCTTAAGCTTCTCAGTAAGATCTCAGAATCAGGGCATAGCTTTTTGCCTAATGACACTGACTTTGGGAAGATAGAATGTGCTTTAAAATTACAGCAGAGACTTTATACACTACAAGATTACATAGAAATAATGAAAAATTGCAAGAAGAATAAACCCATGCATGTGACAAGAATGACTAAAGAAGATTTTCTTTCTTGTTCAAAATTAGAAAACATTATTACAAATAGGAAAATAGCAGTCGATAAATCTAATGAAAAGCCCATACTCAGTGTAAAACTGAAAGACATAAGAAGTATTTTACATATTATTCCAAACGATGTACAGATGTACACAATGTTTATAAGAATTTTACTGGAGATGACAGGATTGTTGATGATGTCGACGGTTTTTCGGGAGTGCCGGACTTCGAGATTGAATTAGATGAACCAGAAGAATAATATCTGAAAGCTTTTTAGACATTCTTCGAGAATGTCTACAAAAGCTTTTAGATATTATTCTTTTAACAAAGCATTTTGAAACATTTGTTAAATTTTTGATTAAAAATAAAGCCATTTGTAATTCGCCGATGCCTCTTTATTATATTGTCTTAATATCATAGCATTGCATCAATGTATAAAACAAAATCAATTGTTTCACAGTACATGGTATATAGGCAATTAAGAAAAAACTGCAAACTAACTTACTGCAAACAGGATCCATTCAATGTTTTTCATGAAAATTCAGACATTTTACTGTTCAATCGCTGTAATAGAATTTTGACCGTGTACTTTTAAGTATTATCTATGATATTTCTTATTAGCTTATTCAATAAACCTTCCTTATATTTAAATATTAGGTCCCAAAGTAAAAAGTCAATTTCCCAACATTCTATATTTTGGTGTTGGATCTGGTTTGCATAACTACGTCCATTTAAGGTCTACAAAATAATACACAATTTCCCCCCCTGCGTATGCTATAATTTTTTATGCTATCCGTCCCATTTAAAAAACACGCCGGGGCCGTTGGTAATTTTTTTTTCCAACGGCCCCGTCACCGGGGCCGTCCCACCGGGGCCGTTGAAAGTCACTCCTGAGATTTAGGGCCAAACGCGAGAATTGGCCTCCAGGTGGGCCTAAAAAGACGCGGAATTGGAAGGCCTTAAAGAAGATGTAAAAAGTATTTTAGAAATCGAAAAAACCGACATTTTTCTACCGAAAAATCGTGTGTTTTCACAGAAAATTCCCGAAATCTCGAAAACGGGGCCGAATTTAAAAAAAAAAGCAATTGTAGGAACATTTTAGGTTATTAGACTTTTTGCGAATAAATTGGTTGCATATTTGTGAGAAATTGTGCGGTAATGGGAAATAAAAATATATTACAAACATGATTTTTATTTTTTTTAATAATTTATAATAGGTAGGTTCATTTTCAATGCCCTTTCAAGTCATGTAGAGCACGAAATCTGTGAATTTTTCATCTGTAATATAATAGGTAGGTTCATTTTCAATGCCCTTTCAAGTCATGTAGAGCACGAGATCTGTGAATTTTTCATCTGTAATAATTTACATAGTCATCATCGTCCCCAGAACCAGACAAAACCCAAAGATTTAACCCATTGTTTCTATTTAACATGTTTTTTTCAGTTAGAGCTATTATTACAGCAAAACAAACTTTTTTTCGATTGTCCATTTTTTGGTTGGCGTGTTATCGGACGGCGTTTTTAGCGGTGATGGGCGCTTGGATAAATTTCCGAAAGGTAAAAATGGGAAAGAATGGGTAGAATTGGTAAAAATTAATTTATACCCATTTATACCCGATATTTTTTATTTATACCGGGAAGAAATTAAAATGAAAGTAAATTATCCTTATTTTCTTTAATACTGATAAAATAATAATTAAAGTATAAATATTAGGTGTGTTTTGATTATAAGGAAGATAAATAACTAGTTGTTTTCGGTTCAAATATTAAAAAAACATAAACAACAGATTTAAAATCATATGTATTCAAATAATATTTTGAAAATAATGATGCATTTTTAGTATATGGCTGTTTAAAGTAGAATTAACAAAAAAATCAAAACATCTTCAGTTGTATTATAGACTAACTTTTGCCCGCAGCTTCGCCCGCGTGAATTTCCTTCGGGAACAGTGCTTTTTCCCGGGATGAAAAGTATCCTATGTCCTTCTTAGTACTTCTAACTATGTGTATGTGAAATAGGAAGATTGGTTGAGTAGATAAAGCGTGAAGAGGTAACAAACAAACTCACTTTCACATTTATAATATTAGTTAGGATTTGGAGGTAACTTCGCAATATTTTTCTATCGAGAAAATTTTATGCAAGCGTGTTTTTGAGAGAGTTAGTAATTAAGTTCCATAACGACCGGTCCTGCGCTGCCCGCATCCGGTCGTTATGGAAATCCTTGGGGAAGGCCTTTGTCCAGCAGTGGACGTCTTTCCTCTGGCAGAGAGAGAGAGAGTGTAATTAAGTTGGCTGACATTCGTGTAAGGCGGGCCTTACGATTCGATGATCGCCTAGCCGTTCAATAGAATTCCGGCATTTGGCAAACTTGTTCGTCGCCCCGGCATAACATTTATCGTCTAAAACCAGTTGGCTGCGAATGAGTCAGAATAAAGATACCTATATCTTGTCAGGTCTTTTTGTAACCAAAACGTAAATTGTACACTTTATAAGTACTTTTTTACACAGTACTTAATTTAAAAACTAAATATGTGCTTATTTCATAATAAATCTTAACGATATATTGTAAAATATCGTAATTACAAACATTTTAATTGATTTTAATTTTTACCCGGTATAAATTAAAAATTCCTGGGAAAATATGGGTATAAATGGATAAATTTCCGAGTCTCGGAAATTTATCGGGTAAATGCCCATCTCTGGCGGTGACCGATTGGGTGACAGTTTCCCATCAGTCTATACGTGACCAGACTGACGGACCAGACTGACACCAGTGCGGTGCCGACTGCGGACCTGCTGCGGACGAACCTAGCTATATTCCTTTATCCATAGACTATCTATTGTATTTACTCATGACATGATTACTACTTATTACTTCCATGCCATGGAAGTAATAAGTACTTTGTCAAAGGTACTTATTACTTCCATGTTCCATGCTCATGATTTACCTACTCCTCCTTCTGACAGCTGTCACTGAACTGAGAACGTTTCACTTCAAGCAGCGTGCGTTTAGTTTTTGATGTGTACAATTTTATTTTTATATCGAAAAGTTTATTATTGATTTTACTGTTCTTTAAAATATATAAAACGAAACGTCTCATCTATCTCATTCTTCAAGTCGAGTTCGAGTTTTACTTCTTCGATTTTTGTTGAACATTTTGAGAGATTTCTATGTAAAGTTATGTGTTATAAGTGTCTGTAAGTAATTTTAAGTTATTGACACAGCACTCCTAGTGATGATGTCGGAATACTTTGATCATTACCATAGATGGGAGCCTCTGGCTGAATTCCACTTTTTCATAACTGATGATGCTGCTGATGATGATGAAGATTACATTTACTGCTTATGCAGTCGTGTATTCTTGAGGTATGTTACTTATTTATTTATTATCTCTCTGTATCATAGGGTATATGGTAATCGAACATGTAACCTAAATACCTAACTTAATTTTTTCAGGGATGGTTTGAAAACATATTATGCTGAAAAGGAGGACGCTAGCGAGAGTGATGTAGAGGTGCTCAGAGACTCGCATTCCCAAGAATGGGAGGACCAATCACATGTGCATTTTTCATTGGACACCTCTTATAAAGTTAAATGTGAGGTAAGTACATTATGTAAACTCCATTTATTCTTACCAGTCCTATCATGTAAACAATCTTACCATGTCTTTTTATGATTTTACAACAATATAAATTAAAATAGCCTTTTTAGGAAATTACTTTTGTGGTTAATAAATGTTTTACTTTAGAATGTTTAGGTTTGAACTAATATTTGATTTATTTTCAACAAAATTCTTAAAAAGTACTGTGAAGATTGTTTACATGATAGGACTGGTAAGAATAAATGGATTTTAGAATATTAACCCTTCAAGACTGATGAGATCGGATTCGGTATGGGTACATACTCAAGCCGTACCGTCAAAGCCGGGGAGATCGGATCTGGTAGCGCGTCCCCAGTCGACTTTAATCGTAATTTACAGGGAATTGAGTCTACTTTTGTATGAACATGTATGATTATAATGAAACTAGACGAAATAACAAAATTTTAAAGAATTAAATAATACTCTATAGCCTTCACTGACATTTCGTATTTTGACAGTGAAAAGTCAAGTCTCATTCTGGTCTCATTGTGAATGTCATTGGTGTTGTGTGTATGTGCTGGTATGAAAAATACTACTTTTACTAATTAAATTACTACTAAATGCCTTTATAAGTATATTTTTAATCGTTTTAGATAATAATTTGTAAGTAATATACTGTAATAGTAGATATTTTGAGGTCAAAACTGACTATGCTCACTATACTCAATGATATACAGTTTTCAAAGTTTGACCTTGTATAACAAGTACAATATATCGAAAATTACATTTATTTTGATGCATGATAAAAAAGAAAATATATCTATCAATAAATTGTCTTTTACAGAATGCAAAAATATGTCCTGGTTACAGAATAATAAATTATTTGTGAAATTTTGCGCGCCATTTTTTTGACGTCATTTTTTTGACATAAATCGCTCGGACGTGAAAGGTTAATTCATAGTTTTCACGCCTAATAAACAGGTTTTTTTTTTTACTTGGAAGGCCTATCTCTTCAAAGAGTCTTAAGTAAAGAAATATCTTCTCTAATGTACTCTTAAAATCAAGGCTGTTAAATTTTCAAAAACAACTAAATAACATAAACAACTTCTTATTGTAATGAACTCACTATACATTCTAAATGACATCTGTATATTACAGAAAGATGAAGGGGCCAGTTGCTACTGCAGTGCTTCACACACAGACAATTACTGTTCCACTGATGAGCATGACCCTGCACAAATTCATGGCACAACCTCCCATGCTTTACAGCCCAGTGACAGTGGAGCTGACCTCACATATCAAGACTGTCACTCGGACTACACAACCCTCGATCATGAAAAGATGGACCAAGATTTCCCATCCCAAAACATAGCTGAAATTAATGAAAACTATTCATCTGAAGACACCTGGGAACAATTCTGGGCTATCAACGGTGAAAGAATCATCTGGGCTTCTTGGATCAAAAAATACAGTGACTACATTAACCCTTCATATTTAAATGAGAATAATGAACTTTTACTTGCTGAAAATAACCTCCCGAAACAGCAATCCGCAGATCAGATATTTACCACAGAGAAAACAGAATTAAAAAATGCTGATGACAGTTTGAGAGAAAGGAAATTTTCATACGATTCAAAAGTTAATCCATATAAGAAAAGTCATAGTGAAACTGTAGATAAGTCAAATGTTAATAATGAGAAGGATGATACTTGGATGCCTTTAGCTCGGAAAAGGTCTTGTTCTGAACATGACAGGATTATTAGTCCAAGAACAGTTATTACCGGTACTGACTCTATGACTAATGTAACGAAAATAACTCTTTCTAGTTACGACATAACTTCTAGTCATGTTACTTCAGAATCATCACCAACTGAAGATTATAGTGTATCATCATCCAATTCAGATGATCAGTCAAATGATCAAACTCGAATAGTTAATGTTAATGAAAGTGTAGATCAAACAGGTTCAGAAGAGTTGGATACGGAAGAGTATTGGCAATTTCTGTGGAAAAAGCACTTTGGAGAACAATACGCGTTACATTATGCCAACTACCTTGATTGTTACAATAATCAAGATAAAGATTTGCCTGTAATAAGTGTTGAGATTCTGGAAGTCACCAAAGTTGCTGAAGAGAAGGTTGATATTGAATGTGAGAATAGTGAAGGAAACTCACAAGAAATGCCAACTATAATAGAAGTTAAGGAGGTTGAAGAGAAAGTAGATAAGATTAAGTTAGATGATAAGAGTAGTAGGCCGAAAAGGAGAAGTAAGAAAGTTAGTAATCGGTATATGGGGTCCGTTGGAGTTTTATTAAAGAATTTGCTCAAAGAAGAGCAGAAGAAAAGTGATTTGGATGAAGTTTTTGAAGAGGGAGATGGTGGTAAAAAAGAGAGTAAGGAACCACAAGTTGACACTACTGATAGTATTGACGTGGCTGCATCCCAAAATGTACAGTCTGTAAGCAATAGTTTTACTCCATTTAGTTATGACGATGGGGATGATGACCCACCTGATGAAAAACCTACTTCATTAAAGAGAAGGTATGTGAAATTTAACTTTAGTTGGATTAAATTAACTGGTGGTGGCTTTGATGAAACATGCATTGATTAAATTTTAATTTATATTTGTACAATCAGCTGCAGAGGAACTTGACCAACCAGCCAGTGACAATAAGATAAGCAGTAAAAAACCTGTCATCATTATAGCTGTCATGATGAACCTGACCCTATTTCACCAAATCCTATCTCAGGGAGGTCAGGTTGCTATTTTATTTTATTTAGGTATACATAACAGATTACAATATACAATAATTCACACAATACATATTTTATATAGGTTTTGAGCCAGATTGTGACCCTAAAACGTGTACACACAACATGACATGCATTCTAAAACAGTTCCACACAATTTTAAAAGTAGGCAATAAATGAGCTACAGAAGTAAATTTTTTAACATGCAGTTCTAAAAATTAAATACCAAACTAAACTTATATAAAGAAACTATATGTATATAAAGAAACTATTATATGTATATAATGAAAATATATAGTTATCAAAGATCAGTGGAGGATCTATGCAGCTGACTGTATATTCTTGATGTCAAACTTAAAAATCTGAATGGAACCCATCTAATATTTGAAATAGAGATACTTCAAATATTAGATGAGTTTCATTCAGATTTTTAATAAAATGACTTTCTCTTGAATGTCACTTTATTATAAGCTACACAAGTCCTATGTACAAATTATGATACAAAATACAATATTGATTTGCAAAAAAATTTTTCTGGCGTAAATAGAAACGCTCTCTTGTTTATGGTTGGGGAATCCCATATTTTATCGACCGAGCGAGCGCAGCGAGCGAAGCGTCTCAGTTTCCACTAGCCGAAAATTCTTTTGTCTGTCCGGATGTTATCGCCTACAGGTCGCATTTCTGAACCGATTCTTATGAAATTTTGTGAGCAGGTTCGTTAATTTTATAGAATTTTTTAGTCGAGCCAGTTTTTCGAAATTTTATAAAATGTCGATAATATATAAAAAAAAACTTATATCTCAGCTATTTAAAAAAAAATTCAAAAATGTCATAGACATTTTTGTTATCCTTATTAAGACGCAACTTTTTTGTATGAACAACATAGTGAAATTTAATAAAACCGCTATAAATCCATATATTAAATTCTTATACGATAGTTCACAAAAAAATCAATAGATGGCGCAGCAAAGATTTTAATACTCGCAAATTCATTAGAGTGACTTGATTTATTGATTAAAATGAGATTGTTTGAATTGCGTGTATTTTTTTTTTTTAAACTAAGTGCCTTTGACCTCTATCTTGCCTGATGAGAAGCATAGATGAGATCTAGGGTGGTACACGTAAACTGAAAAAAAAACTCAAGTATTTATTTGGTTAATGGTATTGTATTGTGGATTGCTTTGCTTGGTGGAATTATCTTGAACACTTGAAATAAACCTGATATCAAAAAACTTCATTGTATGATTAGAATCATATTAAAAAAAGTAATATATACGTATATGTATATAATAGATTCGATTTCAAATTGAACTTTCTTTTTTGAACTTTAATTTTGTTGCGCAAATTACATAAATATACATACCTATAACCAATAGGTCAAACCATGCATTTTTGACGACTGACGACCTCCGTGGCCTACGGTCATCACGCCAGACGGCCACACCAGAGACCACCCCGGGTTCGATCCCCGGTCGGGTCAAGATGGAATATAATCTTTTTCAGATTGACGTGGGTTTTGGATATTTATCTTTACATATATGTATTGGTTATAAAATATACGAGTAGTATTGTTAAATTAGCATCCCGTAAAGTCTTGAACTTACTCAATCCGTGTGATTTGTCCGTATATATTTATTAATATTATTTATATTATTTCGAGGCGGAAAATGCAGGTCTTAGTCAATTTTTTTGTGGTATTGACCAACCACAAGAACTTTTTACTTTCTTTCCAGCATTGGTAGGTTGGTTTCAAAACTCTTCTAAGCCAGGGACACGGTAAAATATCGGTTATTTCGTGGAAGGGCTCGCGAGGTCTACTGTTCTCACAGAACCACTAGTTTAGTAATTGCATGACAGTTGATATTTATCTATTGGTCAAAAAATGACAGTGATGATGATGACAGTTTTTTCACTGCTATATTTTGGTCTGTCACTGGCTGGTTACGTAAGAATTTATTTTTAAGTTTCTTTTTTACAGCCACGAAATTGACGAAGACGAAATCGCAGCCGAGAAAATCCAGTCGACATTCCAGATTATGGGTTATTGTATAAACCCTGACGAAATGCCAAAGGGACAACTTGTGTATCGGAGACGACTGACGAAATTGCGCCCGCCGCGGTCCAGGAAATTTGGTGTGGCGAGGAAGACTTACTTTGATGATGATGGCAATCCTTGTCAGGTAATTAGCAATAGGGATGATGACTGGGTAAAAAATAAAATATATGATGCTATTTAAATAATGAAACATTGTAATTGAATGTCACTTTAATTGATCAATTTTATTTATAACATGGTTTACTATTTTTTAGTTCTAATCTATGCTTTTTGACTCCATTAAAAGTGACGTCACCGTTGAGTACTGTCATACAAGTCCCATATAAATTATTGTTTTTGACATTTAGAAAAAAGTAACTAATTTGACTTGTTGTCATCTACCCTTCACATTTAAATGTTAATTAATGTAAAACATTTATTGGCGCGGCTTGGCAGTAAAACCGACCCGAAAGCCGTGACGGAAAATGGCATGATGCGTACCACGATGCTCATATGCTGGGCGTACCGTGTCGGCTTATATTTTTTATTTCAAGTTCAATCTTCTAAAAGGTACTAAGTAACAACTATTTTAAGAAGCAAAGATTCCCTTCATAAATTTTTTTTACCTTTAAATTAAGTATGATAGGAGTAGACGACTCAATTGCCTGCTAGAAATAAGTTTTAAAGCATGTTAAAGTAACAATCGGACATTACAGTCACAAGAATCCAACGAAGAAAGGGAAATGCAAACCGACGAGGAAGCTTTAGACAAATCAGCTGACACGAACCAAAAAGACAATGAAACAAGCTCAAGTTTCGATGTTCTGAACAAAAGTGATGACACAATTGAAGACAGTGTAGCCCTTGAGGCAGCCGGGGTGGAACTCCCGCCTGAGACTTTGAGTGATGGACCCGATGAGCAGACGGAGAATCCTGTAGTTGAATGTACAGGTCAGTTCTCTCTAAAAATCCATATAAATCAGCTATTTAGAGTAGAATTAATGTTATAACATCTGATGCACAGATCTAATCTGAAATGCTTGTATTTTGTAGGTCTGAGACTTTTAATGCAATATGATTATATAATTAGTTTTCGACATAAAAAAGTGCCTTCTTTGGAAGCCAAGTTTTAATAAACAATTTGTACTTTGACTTTGATCCTAGTTAGTTCTCTACCTTGATATTGGCAAAATCATCTTAGCCCGCGGCTTCGGCCGCGTGAATTTCCCACGGGAATTTATCTGCTTTTTCCCGGGATGAAAGATACTCGGGAAAAGATTCTCAATACTTCTATTCTAAATATGTGTACAGATACAGGAAGATTGGTTCAGTAGATAAAGCGTGAAGAGGTAGCAAACAAACTAACTTTCGCATTTATAATATAAATCAGTCAGGATAGGGATTTAACGTCTTGACAAAAAAATGCTGTTTTCCGATTGGGTCCTAGTGGTGGGTCACGCATGACCCAGCAGTGGGGACATATTGGTTAATGATATGCTATTGTCAGTGCCAGTCCCGGTGGAGCCTCCGAAGCGCCGCCGCCGCAACAAACGGCACGCGCGCGCGGAGGACTTCTCGGACATGCCGGATGAACTCAAGGACGACCCTAAGATGTACAAGTATTGGAAGAAGAGGCACTCACTCTTTTATAGGTGAAATGTTTTGCAGACTAGCACTTTCGTTGGCTTGGGCCCTGCCTCTCAGTCAGAACAACCATTTACAACCTTATGATAGGAGATAGAACTACTTTTTAACATGATTATCGGATAATGCTAAAAAGTAGTTCTATTTCTTTAAAATGAGGTATGTTCTTAATAGATGGCGCTTAAGTAAAAGGCGAGAGAAAAAGTTCCATACAAAAAGCAAAAGATCACGGGATGGCATTTTTTTAAAATAAAACTTTTTTTTGTTTTATTAAAGATGGGTTTGCTCTTGACCACAATCTTGTCCGAGGACAGAGATGAGGTCTACGATGTAGCGAACTTAGTACAAAAACATCTAAAAGTATCAATATTGTGATTTGTGCAACTGTCAAACTGTTAGGTGATTTTTTTTCTGCCTCTGGTTGACAAGAAAAAGCGCACCATATAGGTTCAGCCATTATTACGACTCGGCTTTCATGAAACGCTATCTGTTGAGATTTTTTAATACTGATTTTTTTTCTTAATTTAGCTGTCAGAAAATCGCTCATTGCATTACACGGTTTATAAAAAAACACCAATGCTGGCCACTAGCAAACAAAAAAAGAAAGAAAATATATTTTTTTAAATAACCTGTATTTAAAAAAAAAAATTTTCTTTCTTTTTTTGTAGAAGGTATAGCTCAACTGGTGTGACGTTGGCCATTAACACACGAAAAAAAAAGAAATAGAAAATTCAAATTTTTCAAACCATAGACATAGATTTTTTTTTTTCTAAACAGATTCGACGAAGGCATAAAGCTAGACCGCGAGAGTTGGTTCAGCGTGACCCCCGAGAACGTGGCCTCGCACATCGCGGAGAAGTGCGCGTACGACGTCGTACTCGACGGCTTCTGCGGCGCCGGCGGGAACGCGATACAGTTCGCCAGGACTTGCAAGAAAGGTATGTTTTTAGGTTATTTTTATTTAAAAGTCTTTTGCGCATTTTCCTATCTTTTTAGTTTTAAGTTTTATAATAAGTTAATATGATTATATTACGTAGCGAGAGGGGGCGAATTCTTTTTTTATTTTTGTTTTTACTTTACTTTTTTTCTACTTTTATATTCACGGAAGACAAGTGTCGTGGCATGACACATGCTGAGTGGGATCCATTTTGGTGCAACATTTATGTTAATGACTGTTTTGCTGTGTATATTTTATGTGTGTGCCAAATAAATATTTATTCCTTTCTTAATTCCGCCCCGGGCGAAAACGCTACGACACTGTTTGGAAAGCTTTACCAGTCCGATTTGAAATTATTTGTGTACCTATTATGATATGAAGACATTACAATGAGGATGAAACAAGCTCAAGTTTTCATGTAAAATTCTGCAAAGTAACAAAGGCTAGATTCAGTGGGTCGCCACCACACGTGAGTTACCAGGTAACTCAAACCCTATACGGGTCTCGTGTAGCCGTTGGGTGAAAGCGGGGTGGAACTCCCAACATAAGTGGACTTTGATCACCTCGGACCGGATGCTCGCAGCTGGCGAATCCCCATTTAGTAAATAATACAGGTAAAATCTCTGATACAGAAATAATTTACGTGACTATGGCTGCCTTTCATAGTGACTATTAAAGGTTATCCGGGATCCTGAAAATGTTCTACAGATCTACATGTGAAATGCTGTAAAAGTGGGAATTTTGTAATCCTGATTGACTTTTTAATGGAAAATGATTTTTTAGTTCTTAACCAATTCATAAAAGTGCCTCACTTGAATTAAGGCCAACATGTTTTATTATAAAAGATTATTTGGACATAACTTTGATATTTTTGTCCCAGTGACATATGCAATAGACATAGACTGCCTTCGCCACGTGAAGATTTCCCATGAGATTTGGCGCGCCACAACGCCCGCGATGTACGGCGTGGATACTCAGCACAAGATTCTCATCCGAGTTTCGTGGTGGGGATTTCTACTCCGCCTGCGGCCGGTCGTTCCGAAAGATAAAGATAAGTTTATTTGCCAAAAAAACATTGCGCAGACCTCAAGGGCATGATGGTTACATGCAGCAATGTTCCCAGCCGCCCCCGGGGAACGAGCCCGGTGTATTCTCAGGTACTGAATGTTCCAGATGGCTTGCCGCAAATAAATTCAAAATGTAATGTCCTGACTGGGGCACAGGTAGTGATAGTGCCGTGTATAAAGCACTCAAAAAAATATAATTAAACATCCGAAGTCAATCGTTAGGAATAATAAACAATTGGGGACTACTTTGAAGCGGCTGTCAAAAATTACGCGGCCGGCGCCGCGCAGACCTCTAAGGCACTGTAATAGCATTTGTCAACTAGCCGGAACATGGTGTTCCTCAGCCGCCCTGGCGGCCTCGTATTCTCAGGTACTGGAATCTTGTTCTAGATCTTCATTGCTAATGTCCTGTTGGGTACAGGTAGTGATGTGCCGTGGAGCACAACATCCGGTTCGTGGTAGGGGGGAATAGTATGCTATTACTTCCATAGGCCTAAGCGGCCGGCGCCGGCGCAGGATACCTCAAGGCGGACATGGTGTTCTCAGCCCGCCCTGGGGCGGCCCGGCCGTATTCTCAGGTACTGGAATGTTCTAGATCTTCATTGTGTCGTCCTGCTGGGGCACAGGTAGTCGATGTGCCGTGGAGCACAACGATCCGGTTCGTGGTGGGCGACTACTTCCGGCCTGCGGCCGGCGCCGGCGCAGACCTCAAGGTTCGGAGCACTGGTGTTCCTGTCCCGCGTCCCGAAATTACAGGTGTTGCGGCGCACGGGGGTATTCTCAGGTACTGGAATGTTCTAGATGCTTCATTGTAATGTCTGCTGGGCGCACAGGTAGTGATGTGCCGCTGAGCCACAACATCCGGTTCGTGGTGGGGACCACTTACGGCTCGCGTGCCGGCGCCGTTAGGCGCAGACCTCCAAGGCGGGATCCATGCTGTGTTACACCTGCCCGCCCTGGGGTTCGGCCCGGCCTTGTGATACCTCAGGAATGTTCTAGATCTTCATTGTAATGTCCTGGTTGGGGCACAGGTAGTGACATGTGCCGAGCACAACATGTTCCCGGGTTCGTGGTGGGCGACTACTCCGGCCTGCGGCCGGCGCCGGCGCAGACTCTCTCCCAAAGGCGGACATGGTGTTCTCAGCCTGCCCATGGGGACGGCCCGAGGGTATTCAGTCAAGGGCTACCAACACTGGAAAACTAATTGCGGCTTCTAGATCTCTATCAGGTCGTTGAGGGACCGAACTGGTGCATGCAGGTAGCATGTGCCGAGCACAACATCCGGGACTTACGTGGTGGTGGCACCAATTACTTCCGCCTAGGAGCGCGCTCATGGCGCAATTCGGATACGCATCTGCAAGACCCTGGCGGGTTACATTTGACAGAACTAATGGTGTTCTCGCCGCCTAAGGGGCGGCCCGGGGTATTCTAAGCAGGTACTGTGAGAATTGTTCTAGATCTCATTGTAAATAGTCTGCTGGGGCACAGGTATCCGTTGATTGTAAAATGTGCCGGAGCAACAATCGCTACAGATCCGGCGCTTATTCGCATTATGGTGGGAAAGGTTATATCTACTTCCGAGACCTGCGGCCGGCGCCGTGTGCAGACCTCAAGGCGGACATGAGAAATTTCAGCCCGTACCATACTGGGGCGAAGCCCGGGGTGACATTCTAATCCATAGGTATGCTGGAATGTTCATAGCATTATTACTTCATGTGTAACGTTCCGCCGGGGCACAGGTAGTGATGTGCCGTGGAGCACAACAGTTTCTTACTCCGAGTTCGTGGTGGGGACTACCCGGCTCGCGGCCGGCGCCGGCGCTATTGTTAATCCTCAAGGCGAACATGGTGTTCCCTGCTGCCCTGGGTCGGCCATCGGGTTATTCTCAGGTACTGGAATGTATCTAGATCTTCATATGTCAAATGTCCTGCTGGGCACAGGTTTTGCGATGTGCCGGAGCACTGAACATCCGGTTAAATTAGTCGTGGTGGACTAATGGACTTTAACTTCCGCTCGCGGCCGGCGCCGAGCGCAGACCTATCAAGGCAGGTACATGGTGGCCTCGGCCGCCCCAGGGGTGTCCCCGGGGTATTCTCAGGTACTGGAATGTTCTAGATCTGTCATTGTAAAACGTTATCCGACATGGGGCACAGGTAGTGATGTGCCAGTTAGAGATTCACAACATCCGGTTCGTGGTGGGGGACTAAACTACGGCCTGCGGCCGGCGCCGGCAAATTTTAGCAAAGGTCATTTATATATACCTCAAGGCGGAAAAAAAGCAGGTGGTGTTCCCCAGCCCGCGCCTGGGGCGGCAACCGGGTTACGTACGTTCTATCAGGTACTGGATATGATTCTTAGATCTGTTCATATTTGGTAATGAAGTCCTGCTGGGCACAGGTAGATGTGCCGTGACTTGCGTACAACATGCTCGGTTCGGTATGATTTTATGAGTGGAAGGACTACTTCCGGCCTGCGGCCGGCGACCGGCTGCAAGATTCCCTGCTGCGGTTTTTGTAATAATACATGGATTATGCTTCCCATAATCGATAAGTAGCGTCCTAATATGGGGCGGCCTGGGGTAATACTGGCTTCTTACCTAGGTACTCGGAACTTGTGTGATAACATTTTCTAGATCTCATTGTGTCGCATTCCTGCTGGGGCACTAGGTTTGCAGTGATTGTGCCGATGGAGCCTTTACAACTAATCCGGTTCGTGGCATGGGGATTGCTTATTTTTCAAACTCCGGCTCGCGGCCGGCGCCGCGCAGACCTCAAGGCGGACAACTTGTTTGCTGCCCCTGGGGCGGCCCGTAAAATCTCAGGTACTGGAATGTTCTAGATCTTCATTGCTCTAAATGTTTCCGCTGGGGCACAGGGTAGTGATGTAGTTACCGGAGCAACATCCGGTTCGTGGTGTGGGGACTACTTACGGCCTATTGACGGCCACCACTCTCTATACTCAGTTAATAATATGAGCGCCGGCGATGGCAGACCCCGTTGGGTTTAAAGGACAGGTTTTTAGCTCGAGATCCGCCCTGGGGCATCAAGGCCTACGGGTATTCTTCAGGTAACTGGACATTATGTTCTAGATCTCATGTGTAATGTCAAACTGCTGGGGCCATAAACATGGACATGAGGACGTAGAATGATATGTGCCGTGGAGCATTTTCACTTACATCCGTCTACAGGTTCGTGGTGCTTAGTCAATAAAATAATTATTAAAACTGGTCATTTGCAGGTATGTCAGGGGGACTTGTACTTCCGGCCTGCGGCCGGCGCCGGCGCAGACCCTGGCGGATCCATGGTGTTCTCCCGCCCTTTAGCCCTATTAAATGGCGTGCCCGGTGGCAATTATTAATAATGCTTGCCAAGTTGTACTGGAATTAAGTTCTCAGATGTCAAACATTTTCACGGTATTGTCCTGTCTGGGGCACAGGTAGTGATGTGCCGTGGACGCACAAATCATCCGGTTCGTGGTTGGGGACTACTTCCGCCCGACGGCCGAGCGCCGCGCAGACCTCAAGGCGGACATTTTTTGGTTGGTTTATCTGCCTAAATTTCCGCCCTGGGGCGGCCCGGGGTATTCTTGGTACTGTGAATGTTTTAATCCTTTGGAAATCAGATCTTCCCTATTTTACGTAACATAAATAGTCCTGCTGGGGCACAGTGATGTGCCGTGGAAAGCAAAGGTCATAACATCCGGGAGTTCTGTGGTGGGTTGGACTACTTCCCGGCCCGCGGCCGGCGCCGGCGCAGACCTCGCGGACATGGGTGTTTCAGCTGCCCTGGGCGGCCCGTGGATCGTGTATTCTCAGGTACTGGAATGTTCTAGATCTTCATTGTATATTTTGTCCTGCTGGGGCAGTCAGGCAGTGTATTGTTTGCCGTGGAGCACAACATCCGTTATACGTGGTGGGGACTACTTCTTCGGCCTGCGGCCGGCGCCGGCGACAGACCTCAAGGCGGACATGTATGGTCAGATATTCCAAATTCTAACACTTCTGCTGGGGCGGCCCGGGGTATTCTCAGGTTATAATCATGTGCAAAATTGTTCTTAGATCTTCAAGTTTTACTTCCCATTCTCGTTATTTCACTAATAGCTAAATGTAAATTATAATTAGCCGTGGAGCACAACAATCCGAGTTCAAATAGGGGGACTAATTCCTGGCCTGGCGGCCGGCGTGTTTATTCGGCGCAGACCTCATGTCGGACATATTAAAGTCAGCCAGCAATGGGGCGGCCCGGGGTATTCTGCGGCATTGGAATGTTATAGATCTTCATTTAGTAATGTAGGACCATTACTTTGTCACAGTTGTATTAAATGTGCCGGATGCACAACATTTAAATTTTTATAGTCTGGATCACTTCCGGCTCGCGGCCGGCGCCGGCGTGACCTACAAGGCGGAAAACAACAATTTTATAGTCAATCAATTCAACGGCCCGGGGTATTCTCAAACTTATCAACAATGGAATATTTTTTAATGTCTTCTAGTTCTCTCGACCTAATCTGTTCCGCTGGGGCACAGGTAGTGACTGCCCCCTCTCTTTGTATCAGGTCTACCAGAAACATCCGGCTGCGTGGTGGGGACCACTACGGTTCGCGGCCGGCGCCTGGCGCAGTACCTCAAGGCGGACATCCAAAAGGTGTTCTCAGCCCGCCCTGGGGCGGCCCGGGGCATTCTATCAGGTACTGAACATGTTCTGATATGCATAAAACGATCAACATTGTTTGTCAATATCAGCTAGTTCTTGCACAGGTAGTGATTAAAAATGGAGCATCGAACTTCCGTTTACTTAAATATACGTATTCTGGATATAAAATATACAATGATTTAGTCTCGCGAAAAAAAGATAGAATCACTACTTAGTTGAAATTACAGGACCTGTTCTTGTTCGTCAGCCTATTTAATGTCCTGTAGCAAGGATCAGAAATGGCCCGGGAATATAACATCCATTCCAGTGTCATCAGGTGACCTAAATATCTATCGTAAATGCTACGGTAATCATAGTCAATATTTTTATTAGAGTCCAAAAAATATAAGGGGCACAGGTTCATGTGTCATGACGTGCCGAGCATGCGATACTAAAAGATTATTAAAATTTTCTATCCTCCAATTGTCGGGCATATTGCGGCCGGCGCTGGCGCAGACCCTGCTATGGACATCGGAAGACAGAATATAATACGCCCTTGGTATGTTTTAGCCCGGCTGTAGAGTATATCTTAAATGGTAAATTATATTAACAATATGTTTCTTGTGAGATCTTCTTACTGTAAAGTTGTCCTGCTGGGGCACAGGTAGTGATGTGCCATTGGAGTTATGCAACATCCGGTTCGTGGTCTTTTACTAAAGCTTCGCGGCGCTCCAACTTCGGCTCTCTATTCCCAGACCTCAGTAGACGCTGGACATGGTGTTCTCTGGGGCCCGTTAGTTGTTTGGGCGGCCCGGATAATGACATCAGGTACTGGTTATATGTATTCAAGACTTACTTACTCGCAATATTTAGTATCCCGCTGTGTTGCGCACAGGTAGTGATGTGCCGTACTAAATATGCACAACATCCTGAGTTCGTTTTCTTAATGATGGTTTACTACTTCCGGATGGCTTTGTTTATCATATGTGTCATTGTGTGTAATTGTGCAGACCTCAGAGGCGGACAGATTTTGTTCCCGTTTTCTGCAACTTACTTGTTTCGGCGTTATTTTTTGGGGTTTATTCTTGCACTATCTTTACTCTTTTTTTTCGGAATGTTCTAGATCTGTTTACTTGTGATAAGAGTCTCATGTCCCGCTGTACGGGATCAGGTGATGTGCCGTTAATATTTTTAAAGTTAGTCATCCGGTTTCGTGGTAATTTTAAGGGTACTTCTTCCGCCTTTCGCCGTTTATGTGCCTTATCTAGTTCCAATTTCAGTATTTTTAACTGGACATGGCAGGTTTCATCATCTGAGGCGTCAGGTAAACTACTGTAGTTCGGCCTGTATCTTCACAGGTGACTGGAATGTTCGATAGTAATGTTTCATCCTAATTGGTTTTGTGTTGGTGTTGCACAGGTCGAAAAGTGATATGTGCCGGAAATTCACAACTGATCCGGTAAAAATTAATATTCTTTGTTTGAGTGGGGTTTCTACTAAAAACGGCCAGGTGTAGAGATTCGATGACACTCACCGGCGCAGACCTCAAGAACTAGGTACATGGTGTTCAACCGCTGAGCCAACGTCCGCCCTATGGTTGAGCGGCAACCGTCGGGCGAATATTTATTGTCAGGTACTGGAATATCGATCAATGTCATTAGTAATTGTACTAATCATTATAATGTCCTGCTGGATGAGCAGCACTAATTAAAAAGCATTATGTGATGTTAGTGGATGCTTTACAGCAGACATTTACTTCTGTGTGTATAGTGGTGTGTGGACTACTTCCTTTGCTTTTTTGTCAATACTTACAAAGCAACATTCCTGCGGCCGTTATTGTGTGCCTAGAATGCTTTTTGCAATTTTTGTCAAATCAGTCAAGTCATTGCAAATATTAGCCCTAGTTATTATGACTCATGGAATGAGGCCTATTCTGCAGGTACATTCCATAAATGTTATCTAAAAGCGGTTTATTTACGTTACTGCTTTACTCCAATGATGATGATAAGTGATCATGATGATAGATAATGAACCGGATGGTTTCACCTCACTGATGTGCCTTTGTTGGTGTATTTGTACATCCGGTAGTGCCATAAGTGGTGGGGACTTCAAATCCGGCCTGCGGCCATAGTTCGCCGGCGCAGACCTCAAGGCGGGATATTTGTAGGTCGTATATCCTGCCGCCCTTACATGCACTGGGTATTTTATTTTTGACACAAGGTACTGGACTATTTGCAACTGTTCATGCAATGTATAATGTCAACCATGCACCCATAAGTTGATTAGATCAGAAGTTATTTGGGGCCTTACTATTATTAGGTATTTTTTTAAATACGCCGATCGAGCACAATTCATTCCGGTTCGTGGTGGGGGATATCTGGCCTGCGGCATCGGCGCCGGCGCAGACCTCAAGGCGGACATGGTTGAATCATCTTTCTTTTTACACGCGAAGTACGCCTGCCCTGGGGCGGCCCGGGGTATTCTCAGGTACTGGATATGTTCTAGAAAATCATTGTAATGTCCTAGCTGGGGCACAGGTAGTGATGTGCCGTGGAGCACAACATAGGTTCGTTAACTTCAGACTACTCTCCGCACTGCGCGGCCGGCGCCGGCGCAGACCTCAAGGCGGACATGGTGTTCCCCTGGGACATCTCGCCCTGGGGCGGCCCGGGGTATTCTCAGGTACTGGAACGTTCTAGATCTTCATTGTAGATAAAGGCCCGGCTGGGGTAGCATTATAGGTAGTGACTGTGCCGGAGCACAACATCCGGTTCGTGGTGGGGACTACTTCCGCTCTCGCGGCCGGCGCCGGCTTTTTTCAGATTGGGCCCTCAAGGCGGACATGGTATTTCGCACCTGCCCCTGGGGCGTGGCCCGGGTTGATGATTCTCCAGTGTACTGGAATGTTCTAGATCTTCATTAAAAACGTAATGTCCTGCTGGGGCATCAGGTAGATGATGTGCTATTGTCAGGAGCACAACATCCGGTTCGTGGTGGGGACTACTTCCGAAGCCTCGCGGCCGCAACAAGCGGCACGCGCGCGCGGAGGACCCTCAAGGCGGACATGCCGTGTTGAACTCGAAGGACGACCCTGGGGCGTCTCCGGGGTATTCTCAGGTACTGGAATGTTCTAGATCTTCATTGGTAAAATGTTCCTGCTGCAGCACAGGTAGTGATGTGCCGTGGAGCACCCAACATCCGGTTCGTGGACCCTGGGGCACTACTTTCCGGCTCTGCGGCTTGCGCCGGCGCAGACCTCAAAGAATGGCGTTAGTCCTTTGTTGGCGGCTGATGTATTCTCATGTTAAAAAGTAGTTCTAGATGCTCCTATCATAAAGTCTTTAAATGGGACTCAGCATTCACTTTAAAAATGTGCCGTGGAGCACAATTGCATCCTGACACGGTTTATAAAAAACACCCTGTCGCGGTATTCTCAGGTACTCGAAGTAAACAAAAAAAGAAAGTAACATAGATTTTCATTTTAAACACGGGTTCGAAGAATGCAGGTGTATAAAGGTACTGGACTGGTGCTAGACGTTGGCTATTGTAAATCACAGGTAAAAAAAGTTGAAAATGTGCCGAGCAACTAGACATAGATTACATCCGGTTCGTGGTGGGGGACTACTTCCGGCTGAAGGCCGGCGTGACCGGCGCAGGCACCTCGCACAGGCGGACATACAGGTGTTCGCGTACGACGTCGCCCGCTCGACGGCTTCTGGCGCCGGCAGGCCCGGGCATACAGTTCGCCAGGACTTGCGTACTGGAATGGTATGTTCTAGAGTCTTCTGCATTTTGCATTCTTGTCCTGCTGGGGCACAGGTTTTATAATAAGTTAATATGGTTATATTGCCGGAGCACAACATCCGGAGTATTTCGTGGTAGGGGACTACTTCCGAGCAAGTCGCGGCCGGCGAGGCGAACTAGATTCTTTTTTTATTTTTGTTTTTACTTTACTTGGTTTTCTACTTTTATATCTCAGACAAGTCGTCGTGGGGCATGTCATGACACATCAGCTAGAAGTTCCCGGTGTACCGATCCATTTGTTACTGTTTATGATCTAAATAACTGTAATGTTGTCCTGCCGTGGCACAGGTAGCATGGATGTGCCGTGGAGCACAACATCCGGTTCGTGGTGGGGGACTACTTCCGGCTCGCGGCCGGCGCCGGCGCAGACCTCAAGGCGGACATGGTGTTCCTCAGCCCGCCCTGGGGCGGCCCGGGGTATTCTCAGGTACTGGAATGTTCTAGATCTTCATTGTAATGTCCTGCTGGGGCACAGGTAGTGATGTGCCGTGGAGCACAACATCCGGTTCGTGGGGGGGGACTACTTCCGGCTCGCGGCCGGCGCCGGCGCAGACCTCAAGGCGGACATGGTGTTCCTCAGCCCGCCCTGGGGCGGCCCGGGGTATTCTCAGGTACTGGAATGTTCTAGATCTTCATTGTAATGTCCTGCTGGGGCACAGGTAGTGATGTGCCGTGGAGCACAACATCCGGTTCGTGGTGGGGGACTACTTACGGCTCGCGGCCGGCGCCGGCGCAGACCTCAAGGCGGACATGGTGTTCCTCAGCCCGCCCTGGGGCGGCCCGGGTATTCTCAGGTACTGGAATGTTCTAGATCTTCATTGTAATGTCCTGCTGGGGCACAGGTAGTGATGTGCCGTGGAGCACAACATCCGGTTCGTGGTGGGGGACTACTTCCGGCTCGCGGCCGGCGCCGGCGCAGACCTCAAGGCGGACATGGTGTTCCTCAGCCCGCCCTGGGGCGGCCCGGGGTATTCTCAGGTACTGGAATGTTCTAGATCTTCATTGTAATGTCCTGCTGGGGCACAGGTAGTGATGTGCCGTGGAGCACAACATCCGGTTCGTGGTGGGGGACTACTTCCGGCTCGCGGCCGGCGCCGGCGCAGACCTCAAGGCGGACATGGTGTTCCTCAGCCCGCCCTGGGGCGGCCCGGGGTATTCTCAGGTACTGGAATGTTCTAGATCTTCATTGTAATGTCCTGCTGGGGCACAGGTAGTGATGTGCCGTGGAGCACAACATCCGGTTCGTGGTGGGGGACTACTTCCGGCTCGCGGCCGGCGCCGGCGCAGACCTCAAGGCGGACATGGTGTTCCTCAGCCCGCCCTGGGGCGGCCCGGGGTATTCTCAGGTACTGGAATGTTCTAGATCTTCATTGTAATGTCCTGCTGGGGCACAGGTAGTGATGTGCCGTGGAGCACAACATCCGGTTCGTGGTGGGGGACTACTTCCGGCTCGCGGCCGGCGCCGGCGCAGACCTCAAGGCGGACATGGTGTTCCTCAGCCCGCCCTGGGGCGGCCCGGGGGTATTCTCAGGTACTGGAATGTTCTAGATCTTCATTGTAATGTCCTGCTGGGGCACAGGTAGTGATGTGCCGTGGAGCACAACATCCGGTTCGTGGTGGGGGACTACTTCCGGCCTCGCGGCCGGCGCCGGCGCAGACCTCAAGGCGGACATGGTGTTCCTCAGCCCGCCCTGGGGCGGCCCGGGGTATTCTCAGGTACTGGAATGTTCTAGATCTTCATTGTAATGTCCTGCTGGGGCACAGGTAGTGATGTGCCGTGGAGCACAACATCCGGTTCGTGGTGGGGGACTACTTCCGGCTCGCGGCCGGCGCCGGCGCAGACCTCAAGGCGGACATGGTGTTCCTCAGCCCGCCCTGGGGCGGCCCGGGGTATTCTCAGGTACTGGAATGTTCTAGATCTTCATTGTAATGTCCTGCTGGGGCACAGGTAGTGATGTGCCGTGGAGCACAACATCCGGTTCGTGGTGGGGGACTACTTCCGGCTCGCGGCCGGCGCCGGCGCAGACCTCAAGGCGGACATGGTGTTCCTCAGCCCGCCCTGGGGCGGCCCGGGGTATTCTCAGGTACTGGAATGTTCTAGATCTTCATTGTAATGTCCTGCTGGGGCACAGGTAGTGATGTGCCGTGGAGCACAACATCCGGTTCGTGGTGGGGGACTACTTCCGGCTCGCGGCCGGCGCCGGCGCAGACCTCAAGGCGGACATGGTGTTCCTCAGCCCGCCCTGGGGCGGCCCGGGGTATTCTCAGGTACTGGAATGTTCTAGATCTTCACCATCCGTACGTGTCCAAACAGTAGTGGATTTAGGGGGGGGGCACGGGGGCACGTGCCCCCCCAGACTGCTTTTTTGTGTACCTACTGTGGAGGGAGATTCCATGACAGTGCATACCCCCCAGACAGCATCAGGCAGGACTAGTGATGTGCCGTTTCCGAAATTATCAAAGAAACAGCGGAAAGTTTCTTGGAAATTTCACGGATATAACGGGAAATTTTCCTAAAAACCGGAATTTTCGGATAGAATTTTCGGAAATTATCAAGACAGAACAGGAAATTTCTCGGCGGCACATCGCTAGGCAGGACGAATGTCGATTTGTTGCACCCCCCCCCCCAACATTCATAGTCCACCACTTGTGCCCCCCCCAGAAAAAAATCCTGGATCCGCCGTTGTATCCAAACCTTATAAGGGTCTCGGTAAATTCGGTGAAATGGTCCCAGCATAAGTGGACTGATCACCCGTCTGGTGCTCGCGCTGGCGTCCCCATATAGTAAATAATAATAATAAATCCGTACGTGTCACATTTTGGGTCGTGACGTCACGTGCCATCAGAGAGCCACTATTCAGCTAAGCGTGGCCTTCGAGTCTCACGACTCCTGGCTCTGTCTACCCCGTAAGGGATAAAGACGTGTTTCTATGTATGTATGTACGTCACGTGACGTCACGACCAAAAATGTGACGTACTTTATTACCCCTGAGGGTCTTGGTTATTATGTCGAAATTAAACACGACTATCTCGGCAATGTTAATAGAGTGGTTTGCCATCACACTCTCCATTTCACACACCAGCTTATAGTCATCAACTAGAGTGCAAGTTTTCTCACGATATTTTTCTTCACCATTGGTCAGATTGGTATGCATACTCGTGTGGCACGGACAGGATTCGAACCTGGGGCCTTTGCCACCACCGCTTCCATGACCATAGAATTTTTTTTACACGACTGACCAAAAAAGGAGTGTTATGTTTTCAGGGTTCATGTATGTATGTATGTAAGTTTCTTTATTCCACCATAAGTCCTGAACGGCTTAACCGATTTTGATGTGAAAGGTATTTTTAGATTCCTTGCATTCCTCCGAGTGACATAGGCTATATGACGTCACCATGAAAACAAAATGGCGGATTATATAAGCGATAAATAGCAGACCAAAAAAATAAAATTTAATCAATCTTATCGAGTGGGGTATCAAATTGAAGGGCTTTAGAAGGCGATTTCAAAAATGTATATAACTTATATGTTTGTATGTACTTTTTGAGTAAAAACTCGTCAGTCGTGTTTTTTATTTTTAATAATTAGCTTGTTTACGTCTATGTCCGTGACTGACCATTTTACAGAGGCAATTTTTTTAAACCGCTCCCATTTATTTCAGAGTTACGAATATGACATAGAAACGATGCTCGAGCCCAAACCAGCGTCGGAGCTGATGGCTGTGACGAGGCAGATTTCCTCGAACATAGCGCTCTACCTCCCCAGGAATACGAGGACCGATCAGGTAATATAGATAAAGTCCATTTATTCATAATTGTCCTATTATGTAAACAATCTTACCATGTTTTTTATGATTTTACAACAATATAAATTAAAATAGACTTTTTAGGAAATTACTTTCGTGGTTAATAAATGTTTTACTTTAGAATGTTTAGGTTTGAACTAATATTTGATTTATTTTCAACAATAAGTATTGTGAATCATAAATCATAAATCATTTATTACCAAGAAAAGTTACAAATTAACAAGTACTGGAGCCCTGCGCTAAGTAAAAACTTGTGTTACAGGGACTCTTCTCTTTACAAATGATACAAATAGAAACTTGGTAAAATTAACAATAAAATTTAAACATTTGTACATGCATGCGTGCTCGCCCAAAGAGTGACATGTTTTTCTTATTTATGGATGTATATAAGGACAAATATTTACAAAATTTTGATTTAAAACTATTTTTTTAATTATTGGAACAAAATCAATGATGATACTACTTCTATCGAATTTTGAAACATAAAACCAAGGTGCGGTCGATGACGCTGAGTCAGCAGCTGACACTCGCAGTAGTGATTTTAAAATATAGTTGACTAAAACGATGTGAAGATTGTTTACCTAATAGGACAATTAAGAATAAATGTAGTTTAGATAGATCAACACTTTATTGCACTATTTACAGAAAAGAACATGCAAAGCAGTGACAAAAGTAAATGTATTAATAATATTAGAGACCGGATTATATGCATTTGCATATTTTAGCCATTCTCAGCGGTAATAGCATATTTTACCTAAGATCTAGCTATGATGCATATTATCGGTACATTTACAATATTTTTCACTCACCCTGGGTTCCGGAATGCGACCAAATTTAACAACAGTCACAAAATATAAAAATATTATTAATGATCGTAGACACAATCTCACCACTGAAAATTTAGAAAAATATTTGATTGCTTACGTTTATAAAAAATTTAAATAATTTTAATGTCATATAGCTAATGTTACTGTACCTATTATCGCCTATCAAAAAATAATTTACTAATTGTATGCTGATTTTGAAATAAATAAAAATGAAAAGGTACTTACTTTTCTCTTTTTTTTTGGGGATTCCTAAAATTTATCATTTACTTTCTCATATTCTGCCAATTTTCGTGCATATTTCAAGCATTTTTCATGCATATAACAAGCTTTTTATGTTGCATATAATTCGGTCTCTAATAAACCTTTTTGTTAAACTAGCTTAGTCACAAGGTGTCTCCCGTGGGAATTCTGGGAATCCAGGTAGAAATATTTTTTCAAATCGGACCGGGAGATCAAGAGATTCAAACAATCAAACTGTAAAATAAATATGAGTCAACTAATTATCAATTTAAATGAGTACAGATATAGTTTAATGTCCTTATCCCTTATAAGGTAGACAGAGCCAAGAGTAATGACTCGCTCGAAGAACTTAGTCGAATAGTGTGCTTATTGGTGCATTGGAGATTCAGATATAGTGACAAGATTGGTAGTCCCTATGACAAGAACTCCCAGAAATCATTACTTTCTTTTGATTAAATTTTACAATCTAAAAGTAGCAGCTGGCACATTCTATGTTATTTCTTTGCTCCTAGACCACCATAGAAGAAAAGAGCGATTTTTCTGACAGCTAATTAAGAAAAAAAAAATAGTATAAAAAAAAAATCTCAACAGATGGAGTTTTATTGAAATTAGAGTTTTAATAATGGCTGTAAACTCCATTTATTTTTACCAGTCCTATCATGTAAACAATCTTCATAGTACTTATTGTTGAATTTTGTTGAAATTAAATCAAATATTAGTTCAAACCTAAACATTCTAGAGTAAAACATTAATTAACCACGAAAGTAATTTCCTAAAAAGTCTATTGTAAAATTTGTTGTAAAATCATAAAAAGACATGGTAAGATTGTTTAAATGATAGGGGAGTTTACCTATATTGTGCGCTTTTTATTGTCAGCCAGAGGAAGAAAAAAAATCACATAACAGTTTGACAGTTGCACAAATCACAATATTGATACTTTTTAGATGTTTTTTATTAGGTTTTTTTTTTAATGTGAATCCCTTGCATTTTTGCTTTTTGAATGGTCTCGCCTTTTACTAAGCGCCACCTATGAAATCATCTGGAACTATTTTATTTATAACTAGCTTTTGCCCGCGGCTTCGCCCGCGTGAATTTCCCACGGGAACAGTGCTTTTTCCCGGGATAGAAAGTAGCCTATGTGCTATTCCAGGTCATTATCTACCTCTGTACCAAATTTCATCGAAATCCGTCCAGTAGATTTTGCGTGATTGAGTAACAAACATCCTCACAAACTCACATCCAAACTTTCGCATTTATAATATTAGTATGGATTAGGGTCTTGGAAAATCCTTTATTATAATGGGAAGTTCTATTTAAAATATCATCTTTTTTTTCAGTTACTTGCCTTGGCAAAAGACATCGGCGGATCAATAGAGATAGAGCAGAGTTATTTGGACAGGAGGTTTGTGGCGATCACTGCTTACTTTTATGACTGAACAGTTTTTTTTCGAGTTTTTTATCAAATATAAACTTCTAAGCTCACTCGTATTTCATAAAATGGTCTACACACTTTGCAATTTCCTTGCAATCACAGCAATTAGAAAGGGATGAGGCTATACAAAAGAAAGAGAAGTCGGACTTCCTGTTCTATCATATAGCTGCATCCTTTTTTTTTGCGAGACCGGATTTCAACGTAGTAGTGTTGCAGCAATAGTGTTGACTATCAATAGTATTGTGATCTTGAACAATAGTCACACTATCGATAGTATTGATAGCCAATAGTTTGAAATACTATCGATGATACCCAAAACTATCGATAGTATTGATGTTTTCTAATCGATACTATCGACACTTATATTTCAACAATCAATACTATTGCACTATCGATAGCTTGTAAAAATTCAGTAGTATTGTAATTCAATAGTATCGATAGTTAGATAGTATTGATTAAAAAACATCAATAGTATCGATAGTTTTGGTTATCATCAATAGTATTGCAAACTATTGGCTATCGATAGTCCTGCAACGCTAGTGTGGAGGCCGCAATATATACAGCCTGGTGCTGAGTTGAATATTTTATTTATAATCTGTTTTGTGTGCCTAAATCGTAATCTCAACTCTCGTAGACAGTCAACTATTGATTTTAAATTATTATTGTGATAATAGGTACACAAAGTTCATTGTAAAAATTATATAAGTGTTGGTGGTATTATTAAAGTGATTATGAACATAAATGTCAAGGCCTCTCACACGCTCCGATTTAGGGCTCTAAATTGGAAGCAGTGTTGCTAGATGCAATTTTAAAAAATACAAGGCTTTACTTGAAAATCTGCAAAGTCCGTAGATTGCATCTACATAAATCCGTAGATCTACGGATTTTTGTAGAGACCATCTATGGATTTCTGAGCACAGCCTTACGGACTTTTTTAAATTGGATATGGCAACACTGAACTTGATCTAGGTCCTAAATCGGGCAGTGCATCGAGACCTATGTATATAAATGATACAGATATCATAACAAAGAGAAAAATATAGCCACTAATTTAGAATGAGAATTGAATTTAGTCAAAATTTTGTCGGCCATATTTATTCATTATAAAATTAATGCAAAATAATGTGTTCTTCAAAACTTCTCCTGGTGTTTTATTTTTAATTAGTAGATGTACTGTGTGTATGTTATGTATATTCTGTGAATTTCTGCATTTAACTATGAAGCCAGTAAGAATAATATATATTATAAGAACCGCTCAAAATATTATTTAAGACTGTGTCTCAACTCAATAGCAATAAATATAATTTACACTTCCTTTACACATTTTTTTTGCAGTTATTGCTGTTGTGTGTATGTAATAATAATAATCCTGTATTATTGCGAAGTGTGTTGTCTTTAATTATCCTACGATCACAATTTTTTAAGAATAATATTTTTTATGTTATGTATAAAATGTGTAATACCAATAAAAAAAATTGAAGCAGCTTTTTATCATCAGACTACTTATGTTATGATTGCTGCTTGACCAATAAAACCTCTACTTTTTTTAACTCAAGGAAACAGAGTTAAGTTTATTAGATTTTGAAGGGATTTTTTTTTCACACAATATATGCTACACAGATGATAAGTGTGCATACATATACCAATTGTAGATCTTGACTTTATCAATGTTGTGATCTCTAAAAATCTGTTGATGAAAATAAATCATTTAAAAAAACATTTTTATTGGTGTTTGTGTGGGACTTTTTATCCCGAAATTTCCACAGGAAAGAAGCCCCAGGGAGCTGCATCCTAACTAATATTATAAATGTGAAAGTGAGTATTTTAGTTGTTCATTACATCTTCATGCTTTACCTCAGATTAGTTCAATAACCAATCTTCCTGAAATTTCGCATACACATAGATGTATGACATAGGGTACCTTTCATCCCAGGAAAAAGCGTGGTAAGGTCACCCGGGCGAAAGCTTGAGTATAATAAATAAGAAGTATATTATTTTATGCTTAAGATAAGACTGAGGATTCTTTTTTGGTTCTTAATAAAAGCCGATATACAAGAGAATTATTTCTTATATGTAAATCACAAAATTAACACTTTGAAAAATGTGTAATTTCCTTACAGTACCCAGACAAACAGACACATTATTGTACCTAACTTAAACTAGCTTAGACATATACTATTCTTTCATTTCCCCTTCTTCGTCTTCTTCTTCTGAACCTCTTACATACAGAACATTGTTGCATCTAATTAGGACTTCTCCTAGGTTGCCTGAAAAAGTCAAAATTAAGTTTATCTCAATAAGCATATTGTAGTGTACACATACTTAATACATTCTGGCAAGTTTTATAAGCAGTTTATGACAACTTAAACAGTGCGGGAACAATTTGTGTAATGACACTGTTTAGAATGTAGAGTAAATAGAGATACAACTGTACCTGTACATGAACCATCAACAATTTCTTCAGTGTTAGCCAGCTGAAGGTTCATATAACCATCGGCTGATACTAGCAAACCTTTGTATTCATGACCCCACTTTAATTTGACTAAAACTGACTTTCCAGTCAAGCTATTGAGGAAAGGTTTGGGATTGATAGGCATAGCCGCCGCCATTTTCAATGTTTTGTTCTCCTGTAGGTAAAAATAATTACGTTATTTCTGTTGCATGTATAAAGTAATAATGGAAAAGATGTTAAAAATATAAATAAATATTATTTTTTATATTTACCTTTTGAGTTATAGATTTACAATAAAAAATACGTTTACGTATAACCTAAAAAATCGGCGTTTCAGCAAGCAAGCGGCTTTTTTTCCACAGAGAATGAATGAATGATGAATTGAGCGACTTGAGCGAGGTTGTTCTTTTGCTGTCACTGTCAAAAAAACCTTGGTAAATCATAGACAATCTAAGGCCTGTAAGGCGGGTGTTACACGCTCAATCTATTATCAGTCTGGTTAATACTGATGCCAGACTGACAGTGTAAAATCCAAATAGATAGCCAAAATATGCATTTTTTATTCAACTAATCTCAGCAACTAATATTATAAATGCAAAAGTGACTTTGGAAATTTGTTTATTTACGCTTTATTTACTGAACCAATCTTCTTGTTTCGCATACACATAGAGGCGCCTACTGAAAAGGACATAGGGAACCTTTAATCCCGGGAAAAGCTTTGTTCTCCTGAGAAAAGCTCACGGGCGAAGTCGCGGGCAAAAGCTAGTCCGTCATCTTCTTCCCAAGAATTCCTTATTTCATTAAATAAGTTATATGTGTGTGCGTGTAACGATCTCTTTTCAGTAGACACGATTTTACACGCTTTTTACAGTTATGGCCGGTATACACTATGATTAGTGATTAGTGCGAGTGGCTTGTTTAGTGTTAAGTGTTTAGCAAAAAACACGTCAGGACAGTTTCTGTTTAGTGTTAAGTGATTAGCGAAGTACACGGCTAAATACGCGTTCTATTTTTACTGTGAGTAACTCCTCCCGCGCGTCCCGCCTTTACCCCTCACTTGCTCTAAACACGTCAGGACGTGACTGTTAAGTGTTTAGTTTATAGCAACACTGTTAAGTGTTTAGTTTATGTCAACAAAGTCAAAGTTTTTTAATGTAGGTACTAAACACCGCCTACTAAACAGTATAGGACATCACTAATCACTCTACACACACTTAACACTAAACACTTGACTAATCAAAGTGTATACCAGCCATTAGAGCTATATTGCAACAGAAGCTTTTTTTCGATTATCCAATTTTTGGTAGGCGTACTAAAACAGTAAAAGCTCATTTAAATAACACGCTGCTTGTTGCTTTTAGTGTTTTAGGCCATGGTTTTAGGATTATAGGCTCTATAATGGCTGTAAGAAGTAAATAACAGTGCTATGCTTCTATTGACATTTTGAAGTAATGTCACCACGTCAGTTTATTTAATTTGTCATGTCGACGTCGACAATATGATTTTGTGTTGTTTGATTGTGATTGCATAGTTAGTTTTAATTTACATCTAAATAATAATTTGATGTCCCTATTTGTTGTGTCACTGAACTTTAATAATGTCTACAACATTTACCGGATTTAGCGAAGAGGATTTGCAAAGAATTAAATCTGGGGAAATTGAGTCGAATAACGGTAAGATAAGTTCCAATACTTGAGCCTTTATAGTGTATTTTTTCTTTATTAGCCTAGTTGAGTCTAAAACTTATCCTTATCGGAAATGCTTTTTTTTTAAAACAAATGCCTCCTCGACTATATAAGTACCTATTTCCCTTATAGGTACGTACAGCTTAAAGCTTAATCGTCTGTGCAGGAAGGATATGTGTACTCTATTATAAGTCTATGTGTGTACTGTTAAAAAAGCTCAACCTAAAATAATGCTTCCTACATACACTTACATGGAGTTCAACAATTATTAGATTACTAGATAGAATTAAACTCAGCAAAGACCATGTAACTTTACATTCACTTGCTTTTTAAGTAAAACAATGTGTGCCAGGAATTCAATAATTACAACTACTAAATAATTTTAAATAAAAAAAACTAATTATTTTTATGATTGTTTTTATTCTCTACTAGCTTTCGCCCGCGGCTTCGCCTGCGTGAATTTCCTACGGGAACCATGCCTTTCCCCGGGATGAAACCTATACCCGATGTACCCTAAGTCCTTCTCCGTACTTCTAACTATGTGTATGTGAAATTTCAGGAAGATTGGTTCAGTAGTTAAAGCGTGAAGAGGTAACAAACAAACAAACTCACTTTCACATTTATAATATTAGTTAGGACTAGTTAGGATTCATGTGGAACCAGAATGTTTGTATTCTAAACAATAAATATGGTGATCTTGCTCAACATTCAGAGCAGTTGATGTCATTTGTACACAACCTCTCATGCCAAATGAAAACAATGCATTGTTGATTTTGTTCCCACAATTTCATTTCTTGTGTAATAGGTAGTTTCTCACTTGATCTCTTGCTGGGACAATCCCCACTTGTATTTTTCTTATGGACTCCACAGTTACGTAGTACTTATATTAATTCTGTGCCACAGTTTTGTAACTTATAAGTTTTTCACCCATGGGATTTTTCATGATGCCAATTTTCAAAATTCCTTTCATAGTGCTTACACTACTACAGTTTTATCTCTCAATTAATATCTAAATTAGTCATAATTAAATAGTTATATAGATTTCAAATATAATCATGCAGTCATCATCATCAATCAGGCATGCATGTGTGAAAAATTAGAAATGTAAAAAATATCATTGTTGATCTTTTTTGGAATTTCTGCAAAAAGTTTCCATTGTAAAACAAAACAATGAATTAAAACAAAGCAGCCAACTAGATTTTTTGTTATTATTACATTGGTCTGGCATTGAATGGTTCTGTTGCATGTTGGTATTGCATGAGTAATATTTAATATTAATCAACGGATGCTGTCATGTAAGCCACATGATAACATAGTTTTAAATAATTATAATTAACTTAAAATTTATTGTATATCATCCCTACCCAGAGAGTCGAAGTTGCTCATTATAATAGATAATATTTTTACCATTATCTTATGTAGTTATTAGTTCTCATGTGATTTCTGTAGTTAGCTAACTACTGTTGTGTATTTTTGCGTTTTCAGCTTTAAATATAAACGCAGCGTTTTATAAAAAAATTGAGAAACTTGGAGCAAAACAGCAACGATTCAACAACCAATTCAAGTTGCCACCGCTGACAAAGCAAGTCTCAGATGATGCAATAGAACTGAACTTTGAGAAATGCAAGCTTAGTATTAAAACTCCAACTCCTACACCTCAAATGAGTGAAGAAACCAGTGAAACAAATAACAATGATGAAGATGTTATGACTGATATTAATTTAAGTGAAGACTACACAGCATTAGAAGAACCTGAAATGAAGAACGGGTCCGATGCACCGGATATAGTGAGGGGAGTAGAGAATTATACAGAGGATGAACTGGTGGCTCATAAGGTTAAGTTGGAACAGTTGCAGTTGAAACAGAAATTGATGGAAGAACAGAATAAGAAAAGGAAAGAGATGCTAGCTAAAGCTTTGGCTGATAGGTATGTACAATTTACTTCACTATGTATAGTGAAAAAAGCCGCTCTCTGGGGCTTCGCAACTGGGAATTTCGGGATAAAAGTACCATACATGGCATTCCCTGTATATTTTATCTGTGTCAATTTTCACAAAATCCATCCAGTAAATTTTGCATGTTTGACTAAAAAGATACTCTTGAATTTATACAAACTTTTGCATTTACAATTTTAATAGGATTCACTAAATAAAAGATGGAAACATAATAAACGAATAAGAAATTATTCACCATTGACAGGAACAATGTTCTTAAGTTGAAATGAATGAATGAAGATATTATTGAAATAAAAATATTATCTGTATTACTTACTAGCTTTCGCCCGCGGCTTCGCCCACGTGAATTTCCCACAGGAACCGTGCCTTTTCCCGGGATGAAAGGTACCCTATGTCCTTCTCCGTACTTCTAACTATGTGTATGCGAAATTTCAGAAAGATTGGTTTAGTAGATAAAGCCTGAAGAGGTAACAAACAAACTCACTTTCACTTTTATAATATTAGTTGGGATTACCAAAATCAGATGACAGCTTGTTATCTCTGTTATCACTCAAGAGTAGGCTCTTATCAATGGTACTACCTTCAGTCTACTATCACTCGCTCTGGCATGTGATGTTACATTTTTAGGCATGGTTGAGATCTCCAAATTCACTAAATTTTTTCACCTCGTTACTAAGCCAATATGGTAACATGTTTTTTTTTTGTTGTGACATACATAAGTAGTTTACTTTCCAAATTTTAAAAGAGTGTGACTTTAATAATAATGCTATTTTAGTATTTATTAGAATGTTTTTTTATTATTATTTTTTTATTTACATAGATAATGCAGAAAAAACAACATTGTAAAATTGTACTTGCCTATGCATTGGGGTATCAGGGTGTAAGGAGGATGGTTATTAATGAATTCTAAAAAATGTACAGTGATGGCACTATTGTATAATATTCAACCTTGGTTCAGTTATAAGTGTAACTGAACCAAATAGAAAAGTCAACAAGAATAAAATATACCCAGTTTTTCAGTACACTACTGCTCAAAATCACAAATCCTTATTAAATAGGAGCTGATTGTCTTTAGTAACTTCAATTATTTTAATTGGCAACTAATTTAATCATTACAGGACTAAACAAACCGAAGAAGAAGTGATAAGACTAGAAAAAATAAAAAAAGAGCTTCAAGTATTAGACGGGCAATTTTCTCAGGATGTTGCCGTCCTTAGGAAGAAGATTGACCATGCTTGTTTATGCTACGCTGATGCAGAGTAAGTAATGTTTTGTAGCTTTTCTTGCTTTTAATTTGAATTAAATGAGATAATGGGCCGGATATATGTTTTATCCGATAAATAAACAATTTACAAATTTATTTAAGTATACTTTGCTTTCCATAGATCTCTGTAATCTGAAAAGCATTACAAGACAAATTCCTGAATTAAATAAAGTCAACGATGACAAATTTTAAGAATATGTAAATAACTTATGTCCTAATTTTGCAATTTTCAGGAAACATTACCTGAAAGTGGAAAAAGAATTTCTGGCAGCAAAGATTCAATTACAGAAGGAAAAGGAGAAAAAGGAACTGTTGACAGAACACTTATGTGCTCTGATCACTCACAACGAAACTAGAAAAGCTCAGAAACTGGAAACATTGATGTTAGAACTGGCCAGTGATAAGAAAATAGAATTAAATAATGTTGTGAAAGAAATAAAAACAAATTTTAATGATTCGGCAATGACGGATGATGATAACGCTATTATAATTGATGGAGTTGATCAGAGATCTGGTAAGATGGTCGAATTTAATATTTGATTACGTATTTATCAATAATCATCTAACTAAGGAAATCTAATATTTCCTTTTATTGTATTTTTCAGTCCAAAATTCTTTATGAATTTGCAATAATTGTGTACAATACTCAACTTTATATTTAAAAGTTTTCTTGTGTCACTAAACCAAAAAAAAAAAAATGGTGCGTATTATGAAAATAAGATTGAGATTCATTGTATTTTAATGTGCCTTATGATTATATTTATAGTTTTTATAATTCTCACATAAGATACCTAAATTAGTCGTGTCGAACATGACAATATCTAGATTTAAGTATAGTATAATAATACTAAATGCCAGTTTAAACAACTTTAAATGAAACAAACATAATACTTTACTTGTACAAAAATGTATAATTATGTATATTTTTTTATTTAATTCCTCATTGTAAGAGATCAAAATTGCAACAAAATTTTCTATTTAAACTGATAGAAATAAAACAAAAAACTTTTAACTATACATATCTTTTATTTACTAAACTCAATACTTAAAATAATAACAATTGATATATATTTATCTAAGTAACAGTTGATCATTTTCCTATTTACAACAATCAGCAATAGCATTGACAAATTGGAAGTATAGTTTCAATACTCTTTGAATGCAGTTTAAGCTGTGTATTCGTAACATTTAGTAAACAGAATGAAGATATTAATTGATAATTCTACATCTGTTTTGTATTGCACATTTAAATCGTCGTTAAACCAAGTTATTGCTCGTTTATTGCTTCTCTGTGTAGTTAATACTACTTTCAAATTCAACAAAATACTGATTAGTTTATAGAAGAATGTTCTAGTTCATCTACATTTGGTGAAGAACATTCTTCTGCCTGTATGCTATCCCCAGTTGAAATAGGAATACTTCCTCTCCGGGTTCTTAAGAATAGCTCTTATATTAGTGTCGGCGTTCTGCAACTCTTGCCGCTTTTCTTTCTCAATTTTTATTAATTCAAGACCTCGTTTGGCTGCACAGTGATATCTTTGACTAAGAGACGCTTCGGATCCTTTGATCCGTGGGATATGGCCGGTGTACCCCGCTATAGGGGGAAATTCTGGCGATATCGTGTTTTCTGAAAAATAAATTATAAATGTTAGTGGACCTATGATGGACCCTTGTGAGGTCTTGTGAGTTTTTGAGCTAAATAAGATTAAGATGTTGTATTTATTATATTTGTTGTATGTTTATTGATATTATCTATTTGTATCTAATATTTAATTGTGTTGTATAAGTTTTCACGCTTATTTGAATTAGCTATCACATAATTTACAATGTCGATTGCTTGCATCAAATCACTATAATATTGTCGAGCTTAAATAGTTAAATATATGTTGTTAAATATTTGATAGGAAAACTTCGGCTTTCCCTTTCTATTTTGGAGAAAGCTACGTTGTCTAACTAGACAAGATAGATAAAAAACTTTATTTGAAGCCACAAAATACACATACAGTTTCATAACTAACTAAAACATATGCCGAGCTATTGACTTGACTGAAATGATGAGGAAATACCTTTGTACTTATTAATCTCTCTAAACCGACTGAGATCCCGCCGTATCTCGTCCCTGGAATGGATGGTCTCCATCTTGGGCGCGCTCTTGGACCTGGCGTAGGTCTTGTTGAAGTCGGCCTTGCGCCGCAGGTCGCGCTGGCGCTCCGTAAAGTCCGTCATACAGTCGTCAGCCGCCCGTCCGTAGGATTTGCCGTATCTAGAACAAACATACATAATATCACGCCTTTTTCCCGTGGGGGTAGGCGGAGACTAGCGATTTCCACTTGCTACGATCCTTACAGATCTCCCTTGCTTCCTCTACATTCATCACTCTCTTCATACATGCTCTCCGGTTATGGGTGCCCCTAATATATCCCTAGTATCTAGAACAATCCGTCTTTAAAACGACAGCACCAAATTTTATAAAACGGCCCAATTTGTTGAAAAGTTGCTCTGTAAACGACTCTGTGTGCTTAGTGATTCTCATACCAGGCTATCACACCGGAGGTCTCGAATTACCGGTCAGGTCAAGATGGAAAATGGTCCCTTCAGATTGACCTGGGTTTTGGATATTTTGTTATCAAATATACCTAATGTCGTTGAGTATGTATCCATATTAACATAAGTCTCTAACTTACTTTGGGGTTAGCTCAATCTGTGTGATTTGTCAATATATTCTCTTCTTATGGCACTTTTAGACATAAAAACTACGCCATCTGACCTCTCAATGTACAGTCAACTGCAGAGAAAGACCTCTATTTCACCGAATCAAGCAGCCCTGCTTACAGGCCAAAGGGCCAAGGCCAGGTTGGATTTGTGGATACATCCAACAACAAATATCCTCCGCTATCTACGGACCTCCCTCCAGCCGAGAAGCTCCCACCGGGTGGTGATCTCCCCTGGGCAGTCTGGAGGACCTAAACAGACTCCGGGCTGGTGTTTGGAGATGCCGTGAGAACCGAGTCAGGTGGGGGGGGGGTACTCGTCTGATAGCCTTTGTGACTGTGGAGCCGTCCAATCTATGGCTCATCTTTTAACCTGCCGCAACTGCCCTTCCTCCTGTACCTTGGAGGACTTGAATGAAGCCAACGACGCCAGCGGTGGAAGTGGCCAAATACTGGTCGAAAAAATCTAATCTGTGCCATTTCGACTCGAGATGATGATGATGATCTCAGGGAGTCAGGTTTCTCTGCAGCTGACTGTACCTACCTCTATTTGCTACCAGAGCCACTTCCATACTTTCCCTGAAATACTCATTTCGCAATTCCGCTTTCTGATTCTTCCTAGATTTATATCACTGTACAACTATACCTGAAATTCATCCCGGGAACGTATCCAGTATAGCCAGTCATGTAGGCCGGCTGTCTGTTGTGAAGTCCGTCATAAACGTCTCTCTGAGGCTTCTCGTAGCGCGGCATGTTGTCCAGCTCGTAGTTGTCGCCTTTGCGGTACTCCAGCGGCTTGCTGCGAGCAGTTATAACATTTGAGACAACGAAATTACAACCTCAACTAATAGACTTGGTTTAAAATTAAATCACAGTTTTTGTGTCTCAAACATACGATTTTGATAGATTGATTGACATACATCCTAACTAATATTTTAAATGCGAATTCAAAACCGCAAACCGTCATTCAATTTGTATTGTAGTAGATATCTTACGCCAATCTACAGAAATATTTTTGGGTTACCTTTACTTGTAGTTTAACTTGGCTATTTAATTCGAGCATAATTGTAAATCGTTGTTTCCTTACTTGAACAGTCCTTTAGATCTAATTTCTCTTAGGATTTGTCTCGTGTTGTCTCCGTAGCATTTCCCGAAACGGAACTTGAGCATAGGACAGTGTCCAGTGTACCTGCAACGAGATATTATTCCTATTAAGACCAAGAGGTCTAAAAAGGCCACTTTGACGAATCAGAATATGAGCCTTTTCTCATTTCCTAAATATCTATACATATAATAAAACAGTAAAAATATTTTGTCTGTACATTTAGTATTTTTGACTGAAATGGATAGAGGGACACTTAAAAAGAATAATAGAAAGCAAAAAAATTTTTTTGGAATTTCTTGTCTGTCTGTCTGTCTGTCTGTCTGTATGTATGTACGCGTTTCACGCAAAAACTACTGGACGGATTTGAATGAAACTTTTTTTGTTGTATAGCTATTAAGCCTGGGCAACATATAGGCTATAATTTATTTTGAAAACTGGAACACCTGATGAAGAACCTTAACAGAACAGCTTAACTATAAGAAATATGGAAATAGTGCCTTAACAAAAGTCGTTCAACCTGATGAGCATTTTCTGATGACGTATAAAAATTGAAGATCTGGAACATCTGATGAAGAACTGCAAGAGACCAGCTACACTATAACATATATGGAAATGGCGCCTTATTAAAAGTCGTTCAACCTGATGAGCATTTTTTGCTGACGTATAAAAATTGAAGATCTGGAACATCTGATGAAAAGCTCCAAGAGAAATTTTTCACCTAAGCGAAACTCACGCGGGCGAAGCCGCGGGCGACAGCTAGTTTAGAAATAAACCTTATATGTGGTACCTTATAGGTTCATTTCTAAATACTGGTGTGACGTGAGCTACATGCGCGTCGCAGATAGTTTTTTGCACAACACAATGTTTTACTTTCGTTGGCAAGATCGAACAGATTTTGTACCGATTTAGCAAGCGGTGGTGGTGGCCGAGTGGTAGGGCGCCCGTCTGTGGCTGCAAAGGTCCTAGGTTCGAATCTGACTCATGTACCTATGTTAGTTTTCATCGACCACCATTTTCTTCCGATGAAGGAAAAACATCTTGAGGAAACTTGCACTCTGATAATTATTGATGATATTGATTATTTAACAGCTAGTGGTGAAATGGAGAAGTCAATGGCAAACCACTCCATTGAAATTGAGAGTCGTTCTTTGTGTTTCATTTCATATAATGACCACGACCCTCAGTCATGTCATGAGGAAATACGACTAAAGAGAGAAGTAAATTTCTTCATGAAAAATGACAAATTATTTCCAATGTGGCGTACAAGCTCGCCTTAAGTTTATTCGCAGTGACATAACAGTCAGGATCATCAACATCATTATTAACCATTTTAATTTCCCCACAGTTGGGGCACTGGCCTTCCTTATGGATAGATAAGGAAGATGGGCCACCCACCACAGTCAGCATATCAACCTACATTGCAATTTTGCCTCTATAACCGGTGCAAAGAGAGGGTATTAGGGTGGTAAGGGGAGGGTGTGGTATTGTAGAGTAACTGAAACTGCTCATTAAATTGGTATAGCCACATATTTTTTCTTTTATTTAGGTGAATAGGTAAACAATGACATAATAAGAATAAGACGACATTAAGCTATGAATTTGGAACGGTCCTTTTTATTGTAATTGTGGCTATGCCAAGGCTATGCTATGTTCCCATTAAGAGAACTTTTATTCGCACGATAAAAAAGAAGTGGTAAAGTTGGTCAAGTAGTTAATTAACCAGTCGATATCGTCCAGAAAAGGTCTAAGAATTTATTTGATTTTAGGGGTAGGTATTTTATTTTCTTCTACTACCAGTCCACTAAGTAACGTCTAGGAAAAATTGTCTGTCTCAGATTTCCTTTTAAGATTCGAAGTCCCAATCAATTATTTTCCACAAATTACGACTTATGACTACAGTAACATTAGTATTACAATATTCCCTAACGTTTCCATCAAATCTGTTCCAATAAGAAAACTCGATCGAGATCATATCACGGCGAGTTTTGGTAAGCGACGCAGTAAATTGATGGCATATTGGGTTCGCATTCGTGGGGAAAGTAATCCTATCAAGTACGTAATTTAAGATACGAATGGTTATTTTTACACGACTGTCCAAAAAAGGAGTGTTATGTTTTAAGGGTATATGTATGTATGTATGTATGTTAGTTTGTTTATGTCACCATAAGTCCTGAACGGCTTAAACAGATTTGATGTGAGAGGTATTTTTAGATTCCTTGCAATATTCCGAGTGACATAGGCTATTTGAGTTGTCAGTCGTGTTCTTTTATTTTTTTGATAATTAGGTAGCTTGTTCTATTAGTTTCCATGTGTGTTTTATAATGTAAATATGTAACGTAGATTGTATAATAATGGAATGTAAAAAAAACATTACTTCATCATTCTGGGTGCAGATGCACTTAATAAAATTTTCTATTTTTCCACCTTTTTTGATCGACTTTTCAGTTCCTGGATATTTTGTCATAGTGCAATTATCATAGCCGTTATATCCCAATTTCTTTATTATAATAATGGACAACATATCAGTCATATACCAGATAGCAAGAATTGTGTCAGATCTATCTGACACAATCCATCTTTTTTTTGGGTCCAGTTCATCAACTTTTCTACTGTTTATTCAGCGGGATGCACCACGGAGGCAACCACCATGGAACAAATAAATTAAATATAAATAAATATAAATAGCCAACAAGGTTAAAGTAAAATGAAACAACAACATCAGCACTTATTTTTATTACATAGGACAGTCCTCATAAGCGAAGCAGTATCCTGAACCTGGATGTAGCACAAAGGGGAAATCGCAATCGCACCGTGACCAGCCGCAAATAATGCCCATCGGCATTGCGACAGGCTCGTCGCACGTGCGTTGCGACGGCGTCGGCCGACACTCACTGTTCACTCGGTGCATGTATTCTGGACACTCTTCCACACCTAAAAAAGTTTCGATGTTTTGAGATCTCAATTTAGTTATGTCTGCAGTGGAAGTCTCTAACTTCGTAACAACAGTAGATAAGTTATCGAAACTCGCTACTAACGAATATCATAGCTTGAAATAACTTTTGTTTTTGTCGCGATTTTCTACAACATATGCGATAGAATGTGCATACTCAGTACATAACTATCACATCAAATTAACACAATAATGAACTAAAATACCATATTTACAAACTTGAAACACCAATTTTCTGTAATCTTATGTATCTATTTAAGTTTTTGAAAGGCTGGCAACACTCTTGTAATATCCCTGGTGTTGCAGTTGTCCATGGGCAGCGGTGATCGCTTACCATCAGGTGACCCGCTTGCTCGTTTGCCGCCCTATGTTATAAAAAAAATAAAAAAAATCTATTTAAGTGATATCACCGCCAGCGTCTCAGAGACCACCGTAGAAGACAGATAACTTTGGTGGATCAAAGGAAGATTAAAAAATATATATATAATGTATATTTAAAAAAAAACTTACAAGTGTTATTGAAAGACAAACACCCCTCCTTGCCAACAGTGCCGTAATATGCTGCATCAATACTAACAAAACACACAACCATAATTAAAAACAAGTTTAGCATGTCGTCCGCGTCTTCCTTGTACTGTCGTTAAAATGATTGGTTATTGACAGGTGCATTGAGGACTCCTCTTACTTTCCTGTTTGGTACTTATTGTCTTTATTTGTTTACCACTTGATGTAACTGTTAGTAGCTTCTCAGAAATGTGAGTAATACCTGGGTAGCTTATTCTTTCAGCCAAACAACCCATTGAAAGTCAGTCAAATGAAAATGTTGCACATTTTCATTTTAATAGTCTGATCAAGAGTGTGTTGGGCTTTTGCTGGTGTGACTACGGACGGATAAATAAAATTAACATTAGTCACACTGGTGTGGTAAATTGGTGTGACTATTGGTTGTATAGTTTTCTTGCATTGATTTGCAAAAACTAATTTCCACCACTCATCTCAAATCAAATCCTAGCAAGTGTACCTACCATTTTGTTATGTACAGTGGGCTACATGGGAAAGTATACTTACCACTTTTTATTGTAGATAGATCGCATTTCAGGTGGTATACTTTTAGTATATGGCTCACTGTACCTAACCAAATCGTTTGATCGTAGCACGGATTATGCTACTAATTGTAGGTATTTAAGTGATTTGAGCCACGCTAATGTTAAAAAATGATAAAATAAAACTTTTTTTCCAATAAAAATGAACCGACTTCCATCATAAAACTTAAAATCATGAAATAACAATAAAGAAAAATGTATTAGCATTCTACCTACTGAATGAGGTGAAGTCGGTGCCAAGTGCAGGAGTAAGGGTGTTATGTAATTGTTTAGCTAGGTATTATATACATGATTCTAATATTAACTTAGATTATTTAATATTCAATTTGGCACCGACTTCACCTCATTCAGTAGGTAGAATGCTAATACATTTTTCTTTATTGTTATTTCATGATTTTAAGTTTTATGATGGAAGTCGGTTCATTTTTTTTGGAAAAAAGTTTTATTTTATCATTTTTAGTTTAATAAAAACCTTTTTTTTCACTGGCCGAAAATAAAGAATTAAGAATTCGAAACTTTTTTATGTCTAAGTAAGTAAGTTTGATTTGAAATGTCACAACATGTCAAATTGTCTATTATTTTGGCAGATAAATAGACCGAGAGCCCGTGACGACCAAACCTTCCTTATTTTAAAAATGCTGAATGTTTCTCTGCGTGGTATATACGGGTAAAAATATTAGCGACTAGGTATGAAGTTTGGATCTTAGTTGCTTATGTAGGTAATATGGATAGTAAGGATGATTTTTATAGGTAAAAAAAGCAACCTTGGGGCCACCCAAAGTAATATTAAATTAAGCTTTTATAATAAAACAAATATAATTATAGCAGGGGTTTATATCTGCACCAATTGCCTGGTAATGGATGGCGTGATTTCTAATATTATTAGGAATAAAATCTTTAAAAAACTTTATTTTGAGGAAATTGAGTTACCACTTTAAATGTTATTGCTACAAGTAATCTGTCTAAGTAATCATGAACCAACTTTTATAGTCGCTAATCGCTATTTCTATGTTGGGGACATACACAGAAAATCTTGAGTTTTAATAAAATAAGGAAAGGCATGCTGTCGCGGGCTTTTGCTCTATAATGCAATGTTGTTATTTTTATATTTTGTTAGGTATCTTTAAAATTACCGAACAGATTCTGATGTGGTTAAAATGGGACCAACTTGGGAATACACCATTACGAATAAAAAAACAATTTTGGAAATCAGTCTACAATTGGCGGAGAAATCGGCGAACATACATAAAAAAAAAACATACATACATCGAAACATATAACCTCCTCCTTTTTTGGGAAGTCGGTTGAAAATAAAAATACATATTTGAAAGTGTTTAATAAAAAAAAATAGCTTGCACAAAGTTTTTAAGAAAAAACATTTTTCCATTTACTTTTTCTACGCCTATGGTAAAATTTAATTTATTTTTACTTTATTCACGTAACATTTGCTGTATAATTTTCAGCATTTATCATAGTGGTTTCTTTCCTAATAAATAAATACCCTACCATCACTAGGATTTAAGCTCTGTCTGAAATATAAATGATTGAGAAACAAACATCAAAACTTTCGTATAAATGTATAATATTAGTAGAATAAAAAGTGCAGCAATACGTAACTGAAAATTCAAAATCGAACGGATTGAGTATGTATGAATGGGCGAAGGGACTTATATGACTACTAGATATCTGTGCTCCAGAAGTGAAAAAAAGGTTTCAATGAGCACCATACATTATGTTCATATTCACGTATTTGTACCTAACTTTCACAACTTATCCAGCAAGAAAATTTATCCAACGCCTTAGAGCTTTTAACTAACAGGAGAGGCCACTTACATAACAGACACCCGTTACCGACAGTCTTTACTAAAGTCCGTTTATTCATAATTGTCCTATATGTAAACAATCTTACCATGTCTTTTTATGATTTTACAACAATATAAATTAAAATAGACTTTAGGAAATTACTTTCGTGGTTAATAAATGTTTTACTTTAGAATGTTTAGGTTTGAACTAATATTTGATTTATTTTCAACAAAATTAAAAAAAAAGTACTGTGAAGATTGTTTACATAATAGGACATTTAGGAAAAAATGGAGTTTAAATTTCATATGGTCAGGGGACCGATTCTACAAATTGCAAACGTAGATGTCGTGTCTCAATTTATGTCTCAAGAGCCAAAGAAATTTAACTAAAGCTACAAGTTCTCTGTAAGACTTCTATGTTTTATTAGGATTTCTTTGGCTTTTGAGACACAACTGAAGCACGACATCTACGTTTGTAATTTGTAAAATCAAGGGCCTGCTCATACTCTTTACGATTGTGCGCTTAGTTTTCATTAAAAAAAAAAAAAAAATAAACGATTTATTTATTTATTTATTTAAAGTTATACAAAAAAAAAAAAAAAATTAAGCTAGAGGTCGGAATTAACATTGTGTGCGTGTATAATTTATGTTGTCTAACACGGCGAATTACTTTAGTGAGCGCGTTTTCCCTCCACCGAAAGCAGCAGACTTTTTTGCATAGAAATTTGCGCTCGCATCGTCTCCTGTTGATTAAATACTCTAAGGCTGGGAGAGTAAATAGGAATGCCTTGTTTTTTCTAAAGTCTGCCAGTTTGAAATGGTTTTTCCAATATCTCATCCTCATCGTCAAGCTGCAGTTTCTTTGATAACCTGATTTTCTGCTTGCGTCTTCTGTTCCTAAATTTCTTCCCCCTAAATACAATGCATTCACTTTCATAAACGCAGAAGCCCTGGATTTCATCGTACAACATAGCCCCGTTGCAATCACACCGGGACCAACCGCAAGAGTAGCCTAAAATTAAAACAAAATAAAAGATTGCATCTTCAGGTTCTTTATCCTTATGTAGACAAGTAGTAGGTGGTTAATTAAGTAGTTAAATATATCCAGAAGATTACTCTTACTAGAACTTTGGTGAAGGCACATAGAGCCATGTAAAAGGATCGCATAGGAAGATACCGCCTGATTGCCCTGGGTAGAAAATGGCAAACCGGAGCTCAAGTGATGTAAGAGTATGATGATCGTGGAGGCAGAACCCCACAAAAGCCGCAGGAAGATGAATATGTGTCAATCCATGGGAAAAGGTACCTTATGATCGTTGGCACTTACGACTTTGGGCTTATTATAAGTTAAGTGAACTCGTATGATTTGTTTTCTAAACGACTTAAGCGCTAATGATCATAAGGTACTTTTTCCCGTGGATTGACAATACTCACTCACCTAAGCTGTAAATTATTGGAGAAGTACACGTGCGTTGAGACATTGCATCTCTGTTACACCTTGTGTGATACGGGTGCATTTGCAGCGGGCAGTGTGCTACACCTGGCAATAACAAGAAACACCGAGAAATCGTTTTAGGGATAAAAAGGTATAGCTATTTTCTTTCTCCATAATCTTCTATTGTATGAATACTAAGGTAAACAGCCAAAACGGTTCAGTAGTCTTGGCGTAAAAAGTTACAATCTCACACTCACATTTGGCAATATGGCAATATAGATTATTTAACCCTAAAATATCTAACTAAAAAGTAATAAATTGCTTTTTTTTTAAACTTGGATGTAAGATTGTAAAATCGACGGATTTTGATGTAAACTTAAAAGCTTTAAAATAAATTAGTCTGTAGGAATTAACTCTATGGTTTAAAGTAATGAATACTCACAAACTTTTTGAAATAACAAACATCTTCTCGGAGGGGGGGCCGCGACAAGAGCCGCGATGGAAAGCAGGGCGGCGACCCGCGCGTCCATTGTCTCTCAATAATACACTTATGTGGAATTCACACCGATATTTCACACCAACTGTTTACTATTTCCATCTGCGATTGAAGTTGTTTTCAAAATAGCTAAGCGATAATCCAGTAGGAGTTCCTTTTGACACAGAAAAGTGAGTGAGCCTTCGAGTTCGCCTGTCTATCCGTTGATTTCTTAACCTACATACGTAGATACTTTTCTATCTATGATGTAAGGTAAGTGCTTCCACAGAGACAGGATACCACTATGCCCATGTAGCGGCCACTTATAACCAAATAATACCTATTTACAAAGCGTCGTTGGAAAAAGTGTTGAAAGCCGTAAATTAAAATAAATCTGAGCTTTTACTATTGGATCCTTATGGATCACAACATAAGTCATAAGTGCCGATATGCAAACTAGGAATTTCCAATGAAAAGTTTTCGCAAGTTTACTGAATGGTAACGACAACGTTTATGCAAACTATCTGCGATCACGAACCGGCCTATTTAGCGTTTGAAATATGGGTGGAATAGGTGGCAGTCACCTAATTTGTGCTCCAAGGAGTTTATACACCTAGACACGCCGTAGTTCCGGTCAATCAATCCTCAATCCTCAAAAATGCCTATGGTGCAATTCTAGCCGCGTCATGCCTACTTTATTTTACAATCTTCAGATTGGTATCACTGTTTCATCCACACTAAAATGTTGAGTTAATGTTCTCTGTGCTGACAATAAAGGTGTCTTCTTGTATGAGAACAAACCCTGGTCCTTCGAGCCGGATATGAAATAGCGACCTATGGATTAACTGAGTGCTGATTCTAATAACTTGAGCCATTAAAGAAAATAAGGTTGGGAGGGACTTGCTTTTGATGTGTTGTGTAAGTATCTTGTAGATTTTGGTAAGCCTATTTAAACCACACTGGCAAATCCTTCGTAGTAAGGCATGCATCTTTTTGCATGTTTAAAACATATTTTTTCAAAAGAAATGCTTCTTACCATCTTCTTACATTGTCCTCATAAAGTTCTATTCTTGTATCTAAACGATGCCACCATGGCGCCTCCAGCTGTTTACATCGATGGCATAATAATGTTAGGAAACAGTGCCTGGCAGGTGCCTGGTACCGACTTCCCCGGGTGGAGCTCTCTGCGTCGAATGTCGAGATAACTTTAACGGTCTACCTACGCTGTTTATCAGTAATTAGCTGCGATTGCAGTAGGAATAAATTGGCTCGTGAATAAACTACATTGCACGGTATCGATTCGGTTGTTTCATGGAAGTCTATGCAATATCAAATGGTGTTATGGCATGGCAGGGTGTGGCAATCTATATAGCCGATCAGGATAGCCGTGATTTGAATTACTTAAAGTTTTGACCAAAAATGAACTGACATGCTTTGTTGATCTTTACTTTGATCATGTGTGTTTTCATTTTTGCCCTTGGTACACAGTTCAGTTGTATATTGTTCTATATAGATATGTGGAGCAATACTTATACATCTGAACTGTGGTGATAGATATCACCAACCATCTAGATGGTTATGAGCGATCGATAAAATCTTTTCGGGTCTTAATTTTTATTAAAAACTGTGAAATTGGTGTTTATACTTAGTCTGTGAATATGATGTTTTGGTTTATTATTGATGTGATACATGATTTTGCACATTATAACGGCTCAAACAAATTGCCACGAAAACAAGTAAGTTGTTGCAAGCGATTATCTCAATTTAAACCATAGAATTGTAAGACACAGACTGGCAGTGCTGAATTGTGCTTAAATATACTTTGAATATTTGCTCGTTATTTCTAGTGAATGATCTGTCAGATCTGTGATTCCATCAAAGAGCTTCAGGTCAAGTTATCGTCTTACTAAGTGATGGTAGCTGCTTGGGAAATGTTTCGCAATTTATCCAGCAATTTCATGCCGCGATAAGCAGACGCGATAATGGGCGACGTCCATCACATTCTGAAAGGCAAGGAGACTAAGGAAATATATAATTTCTTACTTGCAAGTTACTAAGGAAAGTTACGAAAAGGATGCCTTTAACCAAAATAATCTACTTCATTCTTCATTACAACTAATTTGTTATCCTCTTCATTATTAGATAGATTTGGTTGTAGCAATCAGCAAATAGCAGCAAAAAGATAGAATTTATTGTATCGATAGTTTAGTTTTATTTATATCCACTTAATCGGGCTATCTTTTTGTAATAATTATTGCAAGTCGACACATTTTTCGGGATGTTGATTCTATTTCTACTAGTGGTTCGCCGCGAACGTAGACCTCGCGGTTGTTATTTATTAAAAATATGAGAACGTAAATTTACTGAACCAATTAGAATTTTCAGTAAAATACGGGATTCTGTTAAAACAAAATACATTACATATATTACATACATACATTATTAAGTTATTGCGCGGTTGAGTAGAACAGATTTTCCAACCTTTTTTCTTCATCTATTCTGAGCTGCAACAACTTCATTTTTTTAATTTTTTCCAAGCGGATATAATCAAAACCTGGATCAAATATAATATCTGTAAACCGTTTAGATCTCGAAAGAGCTACGTATGTACATCCGGCTGCCAACTCTTTTACGCCAATGTCCACGACTACTTTATCCAAAGTAAGTGATTTATAATCGAGTATACATCTCCGAGCTTCATCTAAGGAGAATATGACTGTTTTTGAAATCATTACAGTAATTTTTCGTCACGTTTCAGGTTTCAGCTGAATATCACGGAAACTGTTTCAAAAATTTTGATATCCTAATCTATACATATAATAAAACAGTAAAAATATTTTGTCTGTACATTTAATATGCATGTCATATCATGGAGTACTGCAGTCACCTTTGGGACGGCTCGGCGAAGTACCAATTGGCCACTTTGGATTCGGTGGAAAGCAGAGCCAAAAGAATAATCGGCGATGAAAAACTAACGAACGCTAAGCTCCACAGCCTAGCTCATCGTCGAAAAGTTGCCTGCTTGTCGGTTTTCTACCGATTGTACTTCGGAGAGTGTGCTCATGAGCTGCATGAGCTCATACCGCCCGCCCCTTTCTTCAACCGGACAACCAGACGCACTGCGGGCTATCATCCCTTTTTGGTTAATATTCCCCCCGCACGCACCAAGCGCTTTTCGTCTTCATTCTTGATGCGCACAGCAAAGCACTGGAACTCCCTACCTGCGTCTGTGTTTCCGAGCACATACAACCTGACTCTCTTCAAAACCAGAGTGAATAGGCTGTTTCTGGGTAAGCTCGCTTCATCGTAGACCTCATCTCTGTCCTCGGGCAAGATTGTGGTCAAGAGCAAACCCATATTTATTAAAAAAAAAAAAGTATTTTTGACTGAAATGGATAGAGGGACACTTAAAAAGAATAATAGAAAGCAAAAATATTTTTTTGGAATTTCTTGTCTGTTTGTCTGTCTATCAGTCTGTATGTATGAACGCGTTTCACGCAAAAACTACTGGACAGATTTGAATGAAACTTTTTTGTTGTATAGCTATTAAGCCTGGGAAACATAAAGGCTATAATTGATTTTGAAAACTGGAACACCTGATGAAGAACCATAACAGAACAGCTGAACTATAAGAAATATGGAAATGGTACCTGAGCAAAAGTTAATCAATCTGACGAGCATTTTCTGTTGACGATAAAAATCGAAGATCAGGAACATCTGATGAAGAACTCCAAGAGACCATCTACACTATAATATACATGGAAATGGGTCCTTAGCAAAAGTCGTTCAACCTGATGAGCATTTTCTGCTGACGTATAAAAATTGAAGATCTGTAATATCTGAGTTCAGCTACTTTATAAGATATATGGAAATGGCGCCTTAGTGAAAATCGTTCAACATGATGAGCATTTTCTGCTGAACTAGCAGTTTGGAACACAATTTTTTTTTATCTAAGCTAAACTCACGCAGGCGAAGCCGCGGGCAACAGCTAGTCTACTAATAACTACTACTAACTAATATTATAAACGGGAAAGTGAGTTTGTTTGTTTGTTTGTTCGTTGTTTGTTTGTTTGTTTGTTTGTTCGTTTATTTGTTTGTTTGTTACCTCTTCACGCTTTATCTACTAAACCAATCTTCCTGAAATTTCGCATACACATAGTAAGAAGTACGGAGAAGGACATAGCTTACCTTTGATCCCGGGAAAAGGCATGGTTCCCGTGGAAAATTTACGCGGGCAATGCCGCGGGCGAAAGCTAGTTCAATATAAATGAGAAATATAGCAATACTCATCTCAAAAAATGTTAAGTTTCATCCAAATCTCTATACCGGTTACAAAATTATAGAGAAATATTTATTTTTACTAAAATACCTACGTATAACGGCTAGATTAATCTACCCCGTAAGGGAAAATCTCGTGATACTGTATCCTAATCCAATACTAACGAATATTATAAATGCGAAAGTGAGTTTGTTTGTTTGTTACCTCTTCACGCTTTATCTACTGAACCAATCTTCTATAGTGGATCGTATTTCAGGTGCAGCGGTCTCAGGTTTTCTATGTGGCCCACCGTGGGAACCCATCACTTTATCGCAATTTACTTCAACGATTTTCATGTTCCATAAAACCATTCGCAGATATTTTAATACAATATGTAACAAATCCTTAAATCTGTTTACATCGAAATTTCATTTTCACGATTATTCATTACGTACAAACACACTCTATCGTTATTTCTTTTCATATTTTATGTATTTCATCGAAATAATGAAACATCAAAGTTTTGTTACCCATAATTTTATTTCCGCGTAAGTTTCAGTTTGCAATATATTTGAAACATCAAATATTACATTATTATGTTACCCTGTTTAAATAGATTAATTTGGTAGTATTGTATTGATCAACAGTAAATTTATAGCTGGTCCACTAATTATAAATGGATCACAAATCCGACTCAGAGCACCCCGACTCCACGTGGCTCAACTTTGTCATATACTAGAGTGTTATTCCTTCGCGCGGAACCAGAAGGCTCGCGAAGGAGGTCCTGAGAAAATGAGGGCACGAGGCCGAAGCGAAGCGAGGGGGGGAGGTGGCGAGCGAAGCGAGCCGGCGACCTCTCGAGCGGAGCGAGGTTAAGTGCCCGAATGAATCGAAGGGCCGACGGAGCGAGTCTTCTGGTGGAGCCACCAAGAAATACTTGCTTGCTGCATGCTTGCATGCTTGCTGCATGCTTGCTGCATGCTTGCTGCATGCTTGAATGTTTGCATGCTTGCTGCATGCCTGCTTGCATGTTTGCTGAATGCTTACTGCATGCTTGCTGCATTCTTGCTGCATGCTTGCTGCATGCCTGCTGCATGCTTGCTGATGCTTGCTACATGTTTGTTGTGCTTGCTGCATGCATGCTTGCTGTATGCCTCAATCTTGCTATACCTTTTTGCATGTTTTAAGCAACAACAAGCGAATGCAGAGTTCGATGAAACGTTATGATGCGCATCGTTACATATTGAAACATGTTATTATAAATGGTTACATCGATATCTTAATACATGTGTGAAATGTTAGTTTGATATATCGTTTTTCTTGGAATAGTAGAAATTTTATAACGTTTTTTTTAGGAAATGTTGTTCGATATTATGAAACTGCGATAATAAGTTTTTCGATGTTTTAAGAAAAAAATATATAAAAAAACGTGGAATAGTTTTCTGGGACATGATAATCGATGTGATAAAAATCTGTATTTTAATAGACACCCGGCCCACCGTACCTTTCATCCCGGGAAAAAGCACTGTTCCCGTGGGAAATTCACGCGGGCGAAGTCGCGGGCAAAATACTTGCTACACGCATTCCACGAAATTAATTTAACGTTTTGATAAGTTATCGTGGAAAATAAATACATGTACAAAAATGTCACTAGATGTCGCTGATAAGAAAATGAACGATTCATGTTTTAACTCAATATATATATCTATATATCTATCTTCTATCTATATATATAAAAGAACAAGGGTGATTGGTAAATCAACGCCCAGCCTAAACCATAAAAGCTATAAACTTGAAATTTGGACCGAAGTTTTATGTTAATACGTAGTGCTCAGATAAGAAAGGATTTTTCAAAATTAGACCCCTAAGGGGGTTAAAATTGATGGCAAAGTTTGTATGAAAAAAAAAAAAATCTTCACTGATTTACTTGAAACTTGGCAAGAATGCTTCTCAACAAAAATAAACAATGGCGTGTTTCAGCGTTTTTTAAATTCAACCTCTAAAGGGGTAAAAAGGGGAGGTAAACTAATTTATCATCACAAAACCGAAACTATAAAAGCTATAAACGTGAAATTTGGTTAGTGTCTTCATTATACTATATACTGCCCACATAAGAAAGGGTTGTTCACAATTTCAACCCTTACAGTCCAAAAAAGGGGTGAATTTGCGTACCTATAGACAAATCCCATTTGAAATTTCGCCGCCTACAAGCAATGCATGTTGGCTTATCGGTAAAGGTCGCGGAATATTTTTTTTAAGTAGAGGGTTCGAATCCTGCCAGACATGACTTCTTTTTACTTACTTTTTTTTTGTTTTGTATTAGTTTTTTAGAATTCTATATATTTTTAAATATTTCAAAAAAGTAACTGGAAGTAGCTGGATCGAATCCTGCCACAAACAATAATTTTCTGATTTCGTTTTTTATTTGTTTTCTAGAATTATTTACTTACTTTTTTTAATTTTGAAAAGAAACGAATAAATTCATTTGCAAATTTATTTCCGGTCATCTACTGATTGTACAAGAAAAATATCCAATAGATGGCTTTGATAAAATGAGAAATGTAAGCTGAAATTATTTCTCAATGTTTCCAATAGATGGCGCGTTTGGTGATTTCTAAACATAGACATAGAAAAAAATCATTCTTTTTAATAAAATTAAAAAAAAAATTCTAGCTCTATGTTTCTACTTCGCGCTATTAAGATTTTTAACAGCATAAAGGGGTCGCGAGTATAATAATAAAACAGTAAGTAAAGATATTTTGTCTGTACAGTACATTTAGTATTTTTGACTGCAATGGATAGAGGGACACTTAAAAAGAATAATAAAAAGCAAAAACATTTTTTTGGAATTTTTTGTCTATCTGTCTGTCCGTCCGTCTGTATGTATGTACGCGTTTCACGCAATAACTACTGGACGGATTTGAATGAAACTTTTTTTGTTGTATAGCTATTAAGCCTGGGCAACATATATATAGGCTATAATTGATTTTGAAAACTGGATCACCTGATGAAGAACCTTAAAAGAACAGGTAAACTATAAGAAATATGGAAATGGTACCTTTGGAAAAGTTTATCAGTCTGACGAGCATTTTCTGTTGACGTATAAAAATCGAAGATCAGGATCATCTGATGAAGAATTCCAAGAGACCAGGTACACTATTACATATATGGAAATGGCGCCTTAGCAAAAGTCGTTTAACCTGATGAGCATTTTCTGCTGACGTATAAAAATTTAAGTTTAGGTATGGAACATCTGATGAAGAACTCCAAGAGACCAGCTACTCTATAAAAAATGGAAATCGGGCCTTAGCAAAAGTCGTTCAACCTGATGAGCATTTTCTACTGACGTATAAATAGACAGGACACGGGATAGGATAAAGAGGGACTCGGGGTGGGAGTGGTGGTACACGGGAAATTGTAGATAACGAGCAGACGAAGATCGTTTATTGAATGAAATATCACTTTTGATTCATTTTAACACCGCGACTATACTTCGAGTACCTAATATATTCCCGTGGGACACGGGATAACCAAATAGCTGAAATTTTGAGTACTGGAGTTTAGGTTACTACAGTTTGGAACACAAAAAGATTTTTCACCTAAGGAAACTCACGCGGGCGAAGCCGCGGGCAGCAGCTAGTCTGTAATAAAAGATGCGCAAAGAACTTAAAAATTCTAGGAATATTTCTACACGCATTCCTAATATCAACGAAATTAATTCAACGTTTTGATAATTATCACGGAACATAAATACATGTACAAAAATGTCACTAGATGTCGCTGATACGAAAATGAACGATTCAGGTTTTAACTCAATATCTCTAAAACTGGTGAAACAATTTTGATATACAATATACATGAAAAAAATAGTGATAATATCTCGTGATTTGTGAAGTTTCATCCCAATCTGAATGACGGTTCAAAAGTTATAGAGCAATATTTATTTTCATAAAAATGCGTATTTCTCTAAAACGGCTGAACTGATTTTGTTGCGCAACGAACTTAAAAATTCTATGGATAGTTGCTACACGTATTCTTAATATCATCGAAATTAATTCAACGGTTCGAGAGTTATCGCGGAACAAACATACATACATACATACATACATACTGTAGTGATAACTACAGAATTATTTTGAACTCCTAACTGATCAACTTTGCATGTCATATTTTAGGTGAAATAGTTGATATATTGGGATACTATTCCTGTGGCGTATTACCTGCATGATAGGCTCTCGACTCACCACAACAGCAGGCATTCAAATCCATTAGTCTCCAGACAAATTGAATGGGAAAGTGACACACCGGTACACAAATTTCATATGTTGTTTTTTACAATACTTATTAAGAAAACAGGGAGACCCGCACATCAAAACGTTCTTTGAGTCACGCCGAAACCATTGGTAGCAATAACTCGACGCGATTTTGTGTACTTACGGAACTATATTGAAAACTAAACATTCATAACAAAACATTCCACGATTAGATTAGACTGTCAACTGAGATCTACAGGGTTGGACGTCTGACATTGACAGCTAGTGACACACGTTCCGTCTCGGGTCCTAACAAACCTTTCTTATCATAAAAAAATAAGAAATCATGGTAGGATTGTTGTAGAATTTTAACTATTCTCCTTTAATATCGTCGACTTAGATTATTATAATATTCAACGAATAGATACCTTATTTAAACATTAGTTCTTTTAAAGAATATTTAAAAGTTGGTTTGATGTGCGTTCGAATTAAGCGAAACGGAGCGCGACAAAATGGAATGTCAAATCGAGTCGAGTCGATTCTGGCTCTTCCTGGGTAGGCGCCACGACTAACATGGCTTGAGCAAAATCATTAAATTTTTGGGGTTTTTTCACTTTCGCCGCCCTCGGCTTCCCGTCATGGGACTATAGTTTAACCTTTAGCTTTAAAATCCGCGATACGCGCAAGGACACAGGGGATATTCGCCGCCACGAAGTTGTCGGGAACATGAGCTGTTGAAATCCACGTGCCCGCCCGGCCACATGAATCGACGCTTCCTGGAGTGTCCCCCATCGCCAGAGGGTGCGGTTTCCCCGGACCGTGGACCGCATGCCACGGCGCAGGCCCCGTCGTCGGCGACCCCAAGGCGCAACACACGGATCCTAACCTTATTTCCAAAGGCCGCATCGCCGCCTCCGATCTGATGTCCCTGTAGTGGCTCAGAGCAAACCTTGGAAGGTCCAGCCAGCGTCTATTATCTCGCATATAACGGAGCGCGCAGGAGCACCGCGCCGCTTTGATGTCGCGACCAGCACCAGTGCTCGAACCCAACGGATCGTAATGGTGAACGGAACAACGTTCTAAGTGCGCACAGACGTTTTGTGTACGGACCTGGCCAGGTACCTTATATTGGGTTTATGTTAATTTTAACTTTTAATTGCGACAAAGACTTATCAGATTTTGGTATTAGTATAACATGTGCCCGCCCTCAGCGGCTAGTGTGTTTATGGAATAAAATGCTATATTCTATCCCAACCATATTGTATTAATGATATCACCCTGCCCATGACTCCCAGGACCTAAGGCTTACTAGACAAGAGGTCCTTGTACTTCAAAAGTACGAGGCTCTATCCTGAGCATTACATCCGGCTCTCTCTAAAGTAAGTGTTCGTGTATAATCGCACTGCGCAGGGATATTGCCCGTCTTCACTTCAAATAGTTGGAGACCCCTGCGCACACCGCCCCCACATACACACTTTTTATTTTTTTTATTTTTTATACACGACAATGAATCTGATAAGTCTTTGTCGCAATTAAAAGTTAAAATTAACATAAACCCAATATAAGGTACCTGGCCAGGTCCGTACACAAAACGTCTGTGCGCACTTAGAACGTTGTTCCGTTCACCATTACGATCCGTTGGGTTCGAGCACTGGTGCTGGTCGCGACATCAAAGCGGCGCGGTGCTCCTGCGCGCTCCGTTATATGCGAGATAATAGACGCTGGCTGGACCTTCCAAGGTTTGCTCTGAGCCACTACAGGGACATCAGATCGGAGGCGGCGATGCGGCCTTTGGAAATAAGGTTAGGATCCGTGTGTTGCGCCTTGGGGTCGCCGACGACGGGGCCTGCGCCGTGGCATGCGGTCCACGGTCCGGGGAAACCGCACCCTCTGGCGATGGGGGACACTCCAGGAAGCGTCGATTCATGTGGCCGGGCGGGCACGTGGATTTCAACAGCTCATGTTCCCGACAACTTCGTGGCGGCGAATATCCCCTGTGTCCTTGCGCGTATCGCGGATTTTAAAGCTAAAGGTTAAACTATAGTCCCATGACGGGAAGCCGAGGGCGGCGAAAGTGAAAAAACCCCAAAAATTTAATGATTTTGCTCAAGCCATGTTAGTCGTGGCGCCTACCCAGGAAGAGCCAGAATCGACTCGACTCGATTTGACATTCCATTTTGTCGCGCTCCGTTTCGCTTAATTCGAACGCACATCAAACCAACTTTTAAATATTCTTTAAAAGAACTAATGTTTAAATAAGGTATCTATTCGTTGAATATTATAATAATCTAAGTCGACGATATTAAAGGAGAATAGTTAAAATTCTACAACAATCCTACCATGATTTCTTATTTTTTTATGATAAGAAAGGTTTGTTAGGACCCGAGACGGAACGTGTGTCACTAGCTGTCAATGTCAGACGTCCAACCCTGTAGATCTCAGTTGACAGTCTAATCTAATCGTGGAATGTTTTGTTATGAATGTTTAGTTTTCAATATAGTTCCGTAAGTACACAAAATCGCGTCGAGTTATTGCTACCAATGGTTTCGGCGTGACTCAAAGAACGTTTTGATGTGCGGGTCTCCCTGTTTTCTTAATAAGTATTGTAAAAAACAACATATGAAATTTGTGTACCGGTGTGTCACTTTCCCATTCAATTTGTCTGGAGACTAATGGATTTGAATGCCTGCTGTTGTGGTGAGTCGAGAGCCTATCATGCAGGTAATACGCCACAGGAATAGTATCCCAATATATCAACTATTTCACCTAAAATATGACATGCAAAGTTGATCAGTTAGGAGTTCAAAATAATTCTGTAGTTATCACTACAATACATACAAACAATGTGTTTTCGCCCCAACTTGAATTATAGCCCTCGCTCGCTTCGCTCGCTCGGTCAATTAACAGCGTCTTATATGCCTACAAATTAAAATATGATGTGATGCTCCAATAAAGTCTGTGATTGGTTTTCCGCCTTCTTGGAATTTTACTTAAATAGTTATTTAATTTCGACCTATTTGTGGGGTAGTGCGGTTAAAATGGAAGTGGCAGTAATCACATGATCACAGAGGATGTGGGCACAGTGCCATGTTGACTACTTACATGTGAGCTAGATAGCACACACACAAGTGAAGGTACAGTCAAGAGACAAAAGTGCAGTCAGAATCTACAAAGAAATATGATCTTTAAGGCTATGCAATAAGGTCTTCGAGGTATGAGTGGACTCTTGACTGTACTTGGTGGGTCATGGCCCATTCCTCCTTATTTATCCATATGGAAGGCCAATAGTGGGGTGGGACATTAAAATCGCTAACGTTGCAAATACTAACAAAACGATTCTAATTCGATCGAACCTTCTGAAATTTTACCAGATTAAACCAATTCAATTTGTTATTTACATTTATTAACTCAGAAATGCCTCTTTCAAACTAGGCATGTAAGCTACTTATAACTAGTCGTTCGCTGCGAACGTAGACCTCGCGACTATTAAAATACAATATTTATTTTCACAAAAAATTAAATATCTCAAAAACGGCTGGACCGATTTTGATGCCCAACGAACTTGAAAATTCTATTAACCATCCCTACATATATTCCAACTTTCATCAAAATCGGAACAACGGTTCGAGAGTTATCGCGGAACAAACATACATACATACATACATACATACATACAAACAATGTGTTTTTCGCTCCAACTTGAATTATAGCCCTCGCTCGCTTCGCTCGCTCGGTCAACAAACTAGGCATGTAAGCTACTTATAACAAATACTATATAAACTCTAACTCGCTAGAGTTTATATAGTATTTGCTTATAACATCAAGAATGTAAGACACAAATCCATCCGTCGCGCGTCGCTTGTCGTCCCCCTACACCGGAATGCTGACTTGCGTGCAACATGCCATCGATTTTACGGAAATACACACATTTTTATATCGAACGAGTTAATCGATTGACATGATACCCGACCCCAAGGTTACAGCATAACTTTTTTAAACGTTCTCCGAAGGTTATAGGGTCAGACCTCCATGACAGACCCCCCCAAATCCGCTGCTTGGGCAATTGGGTATCCTACCATTATAACCGTGAAAGTTTGTTAGTTGACGTAATGTTTGTGAAGCTCTATCACATAAAAACTACAAGTTTAGGTAATTGATTGAATGAACACATACCTACTCACTTAAGGTACCTAGGTATTTTTCATCCCGAAATTCCCACAGGAGCGGATTATGGGCCGCAGCAACCAATGATCTTCATGCATAAATAGCTCCTAATATTGTGATAATAGAGTTGAAATAAAGTTTCACTTGAAACTATAGTAGGTTATAATAATGCTTTTAACAAAGTTACGTGTTGAAAACTGGAGCAAATAAATATGCAGTAACGTCAATAGTTTTCTTTATTTATCACAGATTTACATGCAAAATGCGAGTGTTCATGCTAAGTCGATGATAGAATGTTAATGTCCCCATACATAATGCAGCCGAGTTACGTCTTCAGAATACTTCAGATATTTTTTATGCTGTTTGTTTTCCCTCGTCAACACGTTCATGCAACATTTTATAAGATTTCTAGTTGTATGAATGAAAGTAAGTTTATTTTCTTTTCATTTGCAACATTTTGTTGCAGCATATTCGCACTTAACTTATACCGACATGAAGTTTTAATTTCATTTTTACCTTTTGTCTCTTCACATAATTACCATTTGATCCCTTTTACATTTTAATAATATTACTAAACCCCTATAGGGCAGGCGTTTTTGATTAAAAAAGTGGCCCTATATCACAAATTTTGTCTAATCAATTGACCTGATTAAATTTTCTGGGTGAAATGAGTCCGAGGTGAAATGAAGATACTACTCTTTTCACCCAGGTGAACAGAGTTGAATATACCTTTGGTTACACCGGTAATTACACTTTTTACTTTTATCAAAGTTTCACGGCACACTAGTAAAAAAAAATTGCCAAGCTTTCAAGATTGTTGTTAAGATATAATATAGGTATCTAGTCGACCGAGCGAGCGCAGCGAGCGAAGCGTCTCAGTTTCCACTAGCCGAAAATTCTTTTGTCTGTCCGGATGTTATCGCCTACAGGTCGCATTTCTGAACCGATTCTTATGAAATTTTGTGAACAGGTTCGGTAATTTTATAGAATTTTTTAGTCGAGCCAGTTTTTCGAAATTTTATAAAATGGCGATAATATATAAAAAAAACCTTATATCTCAACTATTTAAAAAAAATTCAAAAATGTCATTAGACATTTTTGTTATCCTTATTAAGACGCAACTTTTTTGTATGAACAACATAGTGAAATTCAATAAAACCGCTATAAATCCATATATTAAATTCTTATACGATAGTTCACAAAAAAATCAATAGATGGCGCAGCAAAGCTTTTAATACTCGCAAATTCATTTAAGAGTGACTTGATTTATTGATTAAAATGAGATTGTTTGAATTGCGTGTATTTTTTTTTAAACTGAGTGCGTTTGACCTCTATCTTGCCTGATGAGAAGCATAGATGAGATCTAGGGTGGTACACGCAAACTGAAAAAAAAACTCAAGTATTTATTTGGTTAATGGTATTGTATTGTGGATTGCTTTGCTTGGTGGAATTATCTTGAACACTTGAAATAAATCTGATATCAAAAAACTTCATTGTATGATTAGAATCCTATTAAAAAAAAGTAATATATACGTATATGTATATAATAGATACGATTTCAAATTGAACTTTCTTTTTTGAACTTTAATTTTGTTGCGGAAATTACATAAATATACATACCTATAACCAATAGGTCAAACCATGCATTTCTGACGACTGACGACCTCCGTGGCCTAACGGTCATCACGCCAGACGGCCACACAAGAGGTCCCGAGTTCGATCCCCGATCGGGTCAAGATGGAAAATAATCTTTTTTAGATTGACGTGGGTTTTGGATATTTATCTATACATATATGTATTTGTTATAAAATATAGTATTGTTGGAAATAAATTACGGGTGATGAAAACAAATAGCTTTTATTTATAATTCTACATAACTGAGTTAGGTAATAACAAAAGATACACAAGTAATGTACTACATACAGCAAAGGGAAAACAACTAAGACAGACAGACATATTTGTAATCATAGAGTTTTTGGAGTTAAACCATAGATTATAATATTTACCGTATTTACCACAGATAATACAACACACCTCCTTAAATTTATAATCTTGATACCTACTACTTAAATAAACAATACTACTGTTACTTAACAAACATAAGTTTAAACTAAATTAACATTAATCCTGACCTATTCTTCAAAAACTTGGTTTTATCTAAACTCTTAGTTAACATGTCTGCTAAGTTGAGACTAGAGTCAATTTTTACAATATCAATTATTCCTTTTTCATAGTTTTCATTAATATAATGATATTGCACTTCTATATGTTTAGAATTCTTAGTAAAATTTCCATATTTGGCAATCAAAACTGCACCTGAATTATCTTCATACAATTTTATAGGTTTAACAAATTTTATATTAAATGATTCAATCAACAAGTTTCTTATAAATAGAACATCTGTAACTGCTTCTGACATAGCAATATATTCTGCAAAAGTTGAACACTTAGTTACTGTACTTTGCTTATGTGTTTTCCAAAAAATTACATTTCCAAATAATCTTATTACAAAACCAGTTGTTGATTTTCTGTCTATATTATCCCCTGCATAGTCAGAGTCTACCATACAATCTAATATGTCAGTGTTTACATTATCTTTATATGTTAATTTTAAATCTTTAGTCTTGTACAAATATTTCAAAATTCTCATTGCATATTTGTAATGAGTTCGGTCATAACAACTCTGGTACCGACTTAAGTAGTTAACACTATAAGCAATATCTGGCCTAGTGCCTGTACTTATATATAACAACTCACCTATTAAATTTCTATACTTAATACTATCATTTACTTCTCTAGCTTGCTCTAATTTTAGGTTTGTTTCCATCGGAGTATCATAAAGTTTAGTATTTTCCAAATTATATTTCACAGCTAAGGATTCAATATATTTTGTTTGACTCAAAGTCATTTTATTTCTATCTTCATTATAATCAATATCTATGCCAATATAACTTTTAATTTTTCCCAAGTCTTTCATTGCAAATCTTTCCATTAAACTACTTTTTACCTGTTGTATTTTATCTTTATCTCTACAACAAATTAGAAGATCATCAACAAATATTAAAATATATATTGGGTCCTTGCTTGTGTTGTTTACATACAAACAGTGATCATAATTACTTCTTATAAAATTCAATTTTACAATAAATGAGTGGAAACAATCATACCATACTCTAGGACTTTCTCTAAGACCATACAAAGCCTTCTGCAATTTGTAAACCTTATTATCCTCAGTTTCATACCCTTTCGGTTGATTTACATACACTTCTGACTTAACATAACCATTTAAAAAAGCAGTCTCAACATCCATCTGTTCTATGAACATATTATTTTTACAACTGTATGACAATAGAATTTTCAAAGTTTGCATTTTTCCTACTGGTGAGTAAACATTTTCAAAATAATCTGTTTGCTGAAATCCTCGTACAACTAATCTGGCTTTATAAACATTATTACTTTTCTTTTTAAAGACCCATTTTACATCCAATGACTTTTTATCTTTTGGCCGTTCAACAATTTGCCATGTCTTATTTTTATTTAAGCTATTTATTTCTGAATCCATCGCTACTTGCCATTGTTTACAATCATAGGAGTTCATTGCCTCCTCAAATGTGTTTGGTACATTTGCATCAATGTAATTTACATAAATAAAATGTGTAACAAAATCTCGATATTTAGTACATGGAATTATCTTTCTTTTTGACTTTCTTTCTACTTCAAGTTCAGCCCTATTGTCACTCACATTATTATCATTAACAGGATCTTCCACATCATAATCAGAACTAGTTTCATTTGCATCTACATACTCTTCAACAGTGTCAGTTTCAGCAATTTTATTGTTTACAATATTAGGAGATTCATTATTTTCTAAATCCCTATCCTTTTCATCATCAAGTTTTTCTAAACAGATTAACTGAGTATTTTCCTCAACTACCTGTACATGTCTAGCATTAATTATTCTATTATTTAATAAAACTCTATAACCATTCTCATTATAACCTACTAACACTCCTAATTTGGCCTTATCATCCCATTTACTTTTTCTCAGGACCTCTGGGATTCTTACATATACTCGACTACCATAGATTTTTAAATGTTCAACATTAGGTTTAATACCAAAAAATATTTCATATGGAGTCTTAGTTTCTAATGTATTAGCAATTGTTCGGTTTTTTAAATAAGCAGCTGTTTTAACAAATTCTGGCCAAAACCTTCTATGAATTCTAGCTTCTCGCATTAAGCACCTGCCTATGTCCATAACGGATCTGTTGTAACGTTCTGCTACACCGTTCAGTTCATGTACATAGGGTGGACATGCTAATAATTCTATTCCCTTTTGTCTAATAAAGTTATAGATTTCTTGATTTAAATATTCTTTGCCATTATCGCATTGTAATTTTTTAACTCTTTTATTAAATTTATTTTCAACAACATTTACAAATTCTATAAAACACTTAGCAGTTTCTGCCTTGCTTCTTATACAATAAATTCTTGTACACTTACTGAAGTCATCGATAAAAGTCAAAAAGTATTTTTCTCCACCATAACCAGTTGTGTTATGTGGGCCATTTAAATCTGTATGAATCAATTCTAAAATTTCAGTAGTCTTAGTTCTATTATTTTTGAATGGTACATTAGCCATTTTGCTTTCAATACAATTAGAACATTTCATTTCCGTGTTTTCAATCTTATCTGGCAAACCTTTCACTAACTTGTTATTTATCAACTTATTTAAATATTGAAAATTTACATGACCAAGTGCCCTATGCCATTTTTCTTTATCCGTTAATTTTATTGAACTTACATACATTTTGTCATTATTGACTTTAGAAACAAAGCTTTTTATACAATACAAATTATCTATTTTGTTAGCAACAACTATTAATTCCCTTGAACAATTATAAATTTTGGCATTATCATTTCTTGCTACTATTGTGCAAGTTTGGGTTATCTTTGAAAAACTTAACAAATTTTGCTTAATACCTTCCACAAAATAAACATTTTTTAAATCAATGTGTTTCTCACTATAATAGTTTTTTACAAAAATTTTTACAGTACCTACTTTGGTCGCTTTTAACAATTTACCATCCGGCAGTTTCACATCTATGGGAATTTTTAAATCTATGTAATTACAAAAATATTTGTCATTTTTTATTATATGATCAGTACACCCACTATCTAACAACCAATGAATTTCAGTATTATTATCATATTCCTCTTCATTACATCCTATTACCTGATTAACTTCTGGGTTACATACTTGAGCTGTCCATGACTGCTGCTGCTGTCCAAGGCTGTCCTGCTGGGAACTTGACGCCTCACCTCTGGGTTGACCTCGACCTCTGAAACCTCCTCGACCTCGGTTAAATCCACCTCGGTTATAACCTCGCTGTAGTTCTTGCTGACGTTGAACATTTGGATATCTTCCTTGGTAACCCTGTTGTCTTTGTCCATTTATCTGAATGTGCCAACAGTCCTTCTTGAGATGGCCAGTTTTTCCACAGTTAAAACATTTCTGTTGAGTTTTTGTTACAAAAGTACTCATATCACTTTTCTTGTCTGTGTCCGAGTTAGTCATATTTTTCTCTTTTATTTTAGACTTTACATAATCCACTGTTCTTTGTTCTTCTGGAATTATATCAATAAAATCACCGATGTAACTATAACTTGGGGGTAACGCTCTCAGTAAGTATCTCATCTTTTCACTTTCATTCATGTTTCCACCAGCAATTATGAAGTCATTTGTGACCTTTTCGAATTCAATAAAAAAGTCTTCTATAGTATTAAAATTGTTCAACTTCATCTCCTCAATCTTCCCTCTGCAAATTATCTGCATTGCAGTTGATTTTGTTAAATAAATCTTGTCAAACTTTTTCATCATATCATATGCTGTATTACATGTAGAAATGTATTCCAACTGTTTATCAGATATAGTGCTCATTATAATGGTTCTAGCCTTTAAATCCATCTTCTTCCAGTCCCCTTGTTTTTCTGCCTTTTCTGCATATTCTGCAGGCATCATCAAAATGGCGGGCTTGTTGCATTCCTTATATTCTAACAAAGTGAATAACCTTAACTTCCAGGCTGAGTAATTGGCCCCATCAAACACTGGTATTGTGATATCCTCTATTTTTGCCTGTTTTGCCATTTTATTAATAATCTTGACTCGTAATTTCAATTTTCACAAAGCGTCATACCAAACTGTGTACTTACGCCCGGCCTTTTCATAACTTCTTGAATTTCACAATTTCACCACCCAACTACGAATCTGCTACCATGTTGGAAATAAATTACGGGTGATGAAAACAAATAGCTTTTATTTATAATTCTACATAACTGAGTTAGGTAATAACAAAAGATACACAAGTAATGTACTACATACAGCAAAGGGAAAACAACTAAGACAGACAGACATATTTGTAATCATAGAGTTTTTGGAGTTAAACCATAGATTATAATATTTACCGTATTTACCACAGATAATACAACAAGTATTGTTAAATTAGCATCCCGTAAAGTCTTGAACTTACTCAATCTGTGTGATTTGTCCGTATATATTTATTATATTCCTCCGACATACATCATTTGGTTTGAAGAAAGCTGTCTGCAATCTTACCTTGTTTATGGTAAAAACATACCGAATTGTCGCTGGTTCGTTTGTTTCACTGCTAACTCACCAGAGGGCGATCATCGCATTAGCGCCTCGTCACGTTTGACATTTGACACTCATAGCGTTTGTGATTTTACCGCGAAAGGTTTATGCTTTTTGTAAAATAAGTGAAAAGTGGTTTAAAAAGTGATTTTTTCACAAGTGGATGACGAAAGATCGATTATATTCACTTCTGCTGCTCCGGAGGCACAGCAGAACGCGACCGCTGCGGCGGTTTTCAGCGAGCTTAAACATCCAGACTTTCGCCGAAACTCAGCATTCTACGGAAAAAATGGCGGCAGACTTATTATTATGTCTGATTCGCAGTTCAGGGGAGCGGTGTGAACTTGTAAGTTTATTTAACTTTTATAAGTATCACGACACTTCGTGAATACATTAGAATAACAATGAGGTGGCTTATCTATCTAGCTCCTGCAGCTCCCAATACCTATAAGCCTCGAGCCGAATTTTTGACAAATCCTTGAAACAAGAAAGTCAAAACTTTATCCTTGGGAGGCTAAGCCAGATGAACTAACAATTTAGTACACAGGCCTGGATGCGGGTTTATATAACGGTTTAGTGGAAATTTATATTAGATAAGTTTGAAAATAATTCTTAATACCTACCTACTTTGAACACATAAGTCCTATGTGTGGTTAGATACAAGAGCTTAGAAGAAGGACAAAAATACACTAGTTACAAAGATCTTATTACAATAATAAAGATTAAGTTGATAATTGGAAATACAACTCTTATAAATTGAGTTATAAGTCCAATATTAGAAAGACTGTCCTTTAGTTGCAAATATATGGCCAATACCAAAAGTCCATTTTCAGGGCAGCAATAACTCACTTTTCAGAAGGGGTTGTTTAAAAATTTTCATGTAGAGGCATAAAGACAGGCAAACAAAAACAGAGGGGCTTATCCCTTCAATACAGTCTTTCACAACAACTCAATCCAAACATATTGATAATTAAAAATTAAAAATCCAAACATTCTTTGGAACATCCTCTAACATTGAACACAGGGTTTTATTCAATGATGTTCTTGGTTCAGAAACAAGATTGAGGAACAATTTAAAAAAAAAAATAAAAGCATTTTTAGCTAGTCTCTCAAACAGATACAGATTGGCTTGCAACAAGCTTTATGCCATATGGCAATTAGGTACCTACTCTTCCTGTTGGTCGCTTTTCAGCCTTTAAAACTGTTGCTGCAATGTCGAATTGGATTGCGGAAATCCTTCGAGCATGAGTTGTTTACTTGGACAACTACCCCATGTCCCATCAGGACAAAATAATATTGACATCTCAGATAGTTAACAAATACTGGACACATAAATTACTAAAAGTCAGTCTAAGAGAACTAGCTTGCTCAGTTTTACCTAATTACTAAATAAAGGGCTTACTAAGTTGCAAATCATACAACAGAAAGGGTTTCCCCTTTATTGTACCGCTGCATTCTACAAAGGTTCATGAAATCCTTCTGGTCTCGGAGACCTAAGGAATGTAAAGTATCAACATAATAACTCCAAATTTAAAATAGTGGTTAGAAGCAATAAAGCAAAGTTTCTTACCACTGAACATAACTCACTTTCTGACCTCAGACGCAGCGGATGCGGACTGGGATGCTCACTTATCAAAAAATGGACTGATTCTCAGAAAGTAGGGCATTAAAACATAAATGCACGTTTGCAGTGTGTACTGCAATAAATTACCATCAGTAGGACTTGTTTCCATATTCATTGAACCAAACTCGTAGCATATAATTTTCAATTCAGTTTTAAATATTATTTATTTTTTATTTTAATTTAATTGAATGGTAAATAAACAATGTCATATGAGAAATATAATATACAAGATATGGGACTTGTAAACCTGAAATAAATTTTATTTTATTTTATAATTTATTAATCAGACATGAACACAAGGTGTATTCGTTTGATGGTTTTTTTTAGAACTAACAACAAAATTGTTGAAACTGACTGACAGGTTGAACATAATGCTGTTGGCATGTTACTGTTGAAACAAGGTTGAAATACTGTTGTAACTGACTGACAGGTTGAACATAATGCTGTCAGCATGTTGCTGTTGAAACTGACCGACAGGTTGAACATAACGCTGTCGGCATGTTACCTCCCAGGGAGGTTAAACAAATCAAAGACTGCCTGTCAAGGAGTCAACCAGTACCTCAGGCCTCGGAGGCCATGGAAGACTACTACCTAAGGTCACGGAGTCCTACCTGTCAGGCCACGGAGGCCTACCTCTCAGGCCACGGAGGCCTACCTCTCAGGCCACGGAGGCCTACTACCTCAGGCCACGGAAGCCTACTACCTCAGGCTACAGAGGCCTACTATCTCAGGCCACGGAGGCCTACTACCTCAGGCCACGGAGGCCTACTACCTCAGGCCACGGAGGCCTACTACCTCAGGCCACGGAGGCCTACTACCTCAGGCCACGGAGGCCTACTACCTCAGGTCACGGGGACCTACCTTCCAGGCACGGAGGCCTACTACCTCAGGCCACGGAGGACTACTCCCTCAGGCCATGACGGCCTACTTCCTCAGGCCACAAAGGCCTACTCCCTCTCAAGCTCAGAGGTCTACTACCTCAGGCCACGAAGGCTTACTACCTCAGGCCAACTCTCTTGATATGACCACGGATGGATCAGCTCATTTCTGTGACCCCTTTAGTTAGGGAGGGGGGGGGGGGGGGGGCCGGGGAGTACTATTTAGGTTGGCTCGGTAGTATAATCATTAGGTATATCTTGGTTGTATATTTCCATTGTTGTTATTTGCTATTACTAACTACTAACTCATTATTGTTATTAATAATCATTATTATCTTTTTGTTTCACTATCTTTTTTATTTTTCTTGTGTGTATGTTATAAAACAAACTAATAGGGTACGTCAGTGCAAGCATCACATAGCAACAAAAAAGACATCAGTCCCCTTATTCTGTGACAATTTTACCCACTTCCCCGAGTCCCAACCTCATACTAAGAGTACTAGCACATCTAGACAGTGCAAAGGGCGAAGATATAATAGCCCCCCAGTAGACTCTTATGTTTTTACCAGCTACCAGATCTTCAGATCTTCAGGACACACCCCTGTCTGAAATAATACCAATACTGAACCTGCGGAAGGTTTAAATCAGATTATAGGATTGCGCCTACAGTTGGAGGCCTAATTATCGTTCTAAGCCTGAAGGTTTGAGGCTAATTCAGTCAAATATACTGGCAATATTATTATACATATTTAAAAGTAGTTGGTGCTCCTCTACTTTATCAACTCATAGAGCACCTATAAGAAGTTAAGTTTCATGGTGTGTGTAAATTAAAATAAATTTTATAATAAATCTCAAGAGGCCAAGGGTATTGCTCACATTTTTATTTTATTTATAGGCAGTCTATTGCTGAAGAAAGATGTTGCTTACATCAGTTATCCTAACTTTCTAGTGATAACTATATTTAATTATTTAAAACTTTTTAAAAGTCGGTTATTAAAAGCAATATCTGTGTCTAAAGCTCTCAGGCCACAAGATTTCCCATTTGGGACTCTAAGCTTCCTTTTAATTGGCTTATCAGAACCTGTTATACAGATTCATTAATTTACATTTCAAGCAGCTTTCATTCTGTAGTATCTACATTAGACCTTGAATTTATTAGAGATATCTCAGGAATGTTATTCATTTAAAAGATGATAAAAATTATCATCGGTTCAGGTTTGGTCCTAAAGCTGATTTAGGAACTTACCAGCAATCAATTTGGCGACTATTACGTCATGAAGATATGCACGTCTAGCCAGTGTATATATATATATAAAGTTAGCTTTCAATAAATTGCAGAAGCGAGGGTAATAATTTGAAATCTCTCGTTATTTGCATTACTGGAGAAATGTATAGCCTACCTCAAGCAAGAACCATAGCTGGATGGACATAGACTATTTTTAGGTCAATGGTAGCCTCTAGGGGCAGGATAGAAAACAGTTAAAGTATTAATACTACAAGTATTAATTATTACCTTCGCTGATAAATAATTAGTGCAGGTCCTATTTATTGGATCTCAGATTAATAATTCTATTCTCAGATTCATAATTATTTTATAAATATTTGCAATAACTAATTGTGTTGTTACAAAGTTTTTTAATTTTACCTAAATAAGTATTTATTTAAGTTAGTTGAGGAGTAAACTAACAAAAATGTTTTGTCTGTTTTTTTTTTTTATACTTTTGTGATTCAAAGAGTGGTATCAAAAAACTAGATTTATTGAGAAATGTAGTCAATTTCTACATAAATTAATTTATTTGAGTGTTTCTCAGCTTAAATATCTTCTGTTCACATAGCGTTTGTGTACCTAGTTTATTCACTTTCTATCACCAGCAGATAACAAACAGATCTTCAAACCAAATGATGTATGTCGGAGGAATATAATATGACTGTTTTGCATTACAACAAAACAGATATTATATGACGAAAGACATACATCATTTGAGCAAGGGTCTTGCTGTTGAAGACAAACTATGAGTGTCAAATGTCAAACGTGACGAGGCGCTAATGCGATGATCGCCCTCTGGTGAGTTAGCAGTGAAACAAACGAACCAGCGACAATTCGGTATGTTTTTACCATAAACAAGGTAAGATTGCAGACAGCTTTCTTCAAACCAAATGATGTATGTCTTTCGTCATATAATATCTGTTTTGTTGTAATGCAAAACAGTCATATTATTATTATTTATATTATTTCGAGGCGGAAAAGGCAGGTCTCAGTCAATTTTTTAGAGGTATTGACCAACCACAAGAACTTTTTACTTTCTTTCCAGCATTGGTAGGTTGGTTTCAAAACTCTTCTAAGCCAGGGACACGGTAAAATATCGGTTATTTCGTGGAAGAGCTCGCGAGGTCTACTGTTCTCACAGAACCACTAGTTCTAAGGTAATGGTGCTAACCTAGTAACCTAGGTAAGAGTTTAGTACTAGACAAGCAAGACAGTCCGATAAGTCAGTTTGAACGTGACTACTGCCGGTGACTTCTTTATTTTATCACTTTCTCCGCCATAATACTGATGCTATCGAACAATGGGAGCCGGTCTAGTGTTGTTTGGTTTGCTTTGAAAAGTTACGACCATTTGTCTTTCTTGCTACCTCGTGTCTACGTGTTTATTACCTGCAAGGGCTTAATCAAGAATTCAATATAATCTAATGAAAGATTTTACCTATAACCCCAAACCCTGACATAATCTTGGAACTATGAGTTATGGATTTAAGAATTATTTTTGTGTAAGTTGGCCACGAAGTAGGTAAAGAGATGTTGGCCAATTTCATGTATAGGCAAGTGGGTTAGCCGAGCCGTATCCACGCATCCTTAAATTTTCTAATGGGAGCGGGAAAAATAATAAGGGTATCAGGCTAAATTATTTACACTGTGTATTGGTATGTAAACGTAAAAGCGTGTTTTTGTATGTTATGTTATTACACTTTGACCGACATTAAAACATGCATAGATGGAATGAGGGGTGGGACGGTGATAGGGCAGAGCTACAGAAAATATACCTACCTAAAGTAAGAACTTATTTCCTTTCCTCCAGGTATAATAATAAACCAAAATATCCATGGTTCCAAAGCAAGCGTGCTTTGGACATGGATATTTTGGTTACTGGTGATATTTTTTATCCGCAACTAAAGGATTATGAGGTCATAAAGGTTAATATTTACAGCTACACTACAGGCCGCATAATTCCCACAGTCATAATATTATACAACCTGTGAAATTTTGTTCATCATAACCATATTCGTTTATTTTTCGTTTTGACCTAGATTTATGATTTACATGGGAGGTGAGGTGATTGTGGTGAGGTCATTCAACACAAATAATGTACGGGGAAGGTAGATTAATGTAGGAAATTGAAATATATTAGAAAAAATCCTAGGTATCCCTACTAATGGAGATGTGTCAGTAGTGATAAGTGAAATAGTGGGAAATAATACTTGGCGAAAAGCTGGTTTTTGTTAAATAATAGAGTAGGTACCTTTACTTAAGTAGTAAATAGGTATTTGGTTTCAGAGGCACTTATCGTAAATTTAGAAATAGCATTTCGGAACTACTACGACTGCAGAGTAGAAATATTGAGACAATAGTGTAGATAGTAAGTTAAATTTTCATTTAGAAAGAAAGTAGAATGGGAATACTTCCCTGTGGTGGAATGGAAACTATAGTTGGACAAACTTTAGCACGATAAGTCGTTAGGAAAAGTTTGTCTTCAATTACGTAACGGGATGTTTTTTACGTTCAGTGGGGGTGAGCTTGAAGTTTTACGGTTCTGTGGCAAGTAAGTAAATAGTTAGGAATTTAGCATTATAAATACTTTATTCTTTAAATTGGTAGGTCGGTATATATAACAGTAGTAGATACCTAACTACTAAACTATGAAGCCAACACGATACCTATTAAAAGTCAATACTTAGGTACATAAATCATAACTTTTTGCCTTAAAAGTATTTTCAGTAAAATATGCGACATCGATAGAAACTTCGGAAGATTTCCGCGGCGTTACTGTAACTAAGTAGTTCCGTAGCATCTCATAATGCCAACTTCCTAAAATGCCAACCGTTCGCGAATTGACAACTTATCATATTGCCAACTTATCGAAATACCTCTATTCTTCTTCTTGTATTCTTGAAATGACAATTTCTCAGAATGCCAACTTCCTGAAACGCCAACTTCTCGAAATGCCAACTTCGCATAATGACAACTAAAAATTCACTCAACAGTGCAATAGAATAAAGCAGCTAGGATAATGGGAAATTATTAAAAACATAGTTACAATCAAAAGTATACCTTTATTTTTTAATAATTAAATTTCAATTTAAATTACAAATCCGAATAATTAACAAAAACATATTAATCATTTCAGTAGGTAATTATTATTTTTATATAGAGAAAGTCTTAGGTAAATAATTTTTCTGAAAAATCTTGGTACATTTAAATTTTCATTTTCAAACAGATTTAAATATCTTTTATATTTCTTGTCAAAAATAATGTCTCTAAGTCTTACTAATAATTTCAAACTCACGATTCGTTTTTCTATTTATATGGTTATAATGAATAAACCAGTATAAACATCACACTGAATAATTAGAATACAATAATTTCTTTCCTTTATGCAACACTATTATTCTGTTCTATAAATGACGTGACTGACAAAATTATTACCTTCCTTTGTATTAATTAGTAACTACCAACCTACTGTGTTTTATTTTTAAGATACCCTCAAAATCTAATAAATTTATGCGTTTTGTTTCTGCTAGCTCATATTTGATAAGTAATATTTTACGGTTTTTTGAATATTTAAATTAGATTCCACAAAAAATATAAGGTACACATAATAGTATAGTTAACTTCTCCTAAATCTAAATCCTAGCTGCTTTATTCTATTGCACTGTTGAGTGAATTTTTAGTTGTCATTATGCGAAGTTGGCATTTCGAGAAGTTGGCGTTTCAGGAAGTTGTCATTCTGAGAAATTGTCATTTCGAGAAGTTGGCAATATGAGAAGTTGTCAATTCGCTAGCGGTTGGCATTTTAGGAAGTTGGCATTACAAAGACATCAAATAAAAGACACGGAAGATCTGTGGGAACTGTCTTGATTTTGTAACAGTAACATAAGTGTACTTATTACCGGTAGGTAATGTTTACTAAACATTGGCGTAAGCAGAAAGGTATAAGGTAACCCGTATCTAACATTAAGACCAACTAATGTATATACACACACAGATATTGCAATAAATATTTTTGATTTTGATTTTGTAAGAATCGTAACTAGCAAGTGGTAACAGTTAACAGTCTTTATATTTTTTTATTAAATTAAAGCAAAAGTAGGTATAATCTCCAGATAACGTATTTCTAGTGGCATAGCTACTGGCGACACTGGCGTTACCAACCTCCTATTTCAAATTCATTGGCTTAGTGCCTCACTTCAGCAAAAAAAATTCACCATCCCAGTGCGGCAGTGCCTGATGACCAATAACGGGATCACAACGGGATGCCCTTTCCTTTTGGGACCGTTGGTCGCCTATCCTGATTGGGCCAGCGTTGTGGGTCATGGTCATGGCTCATTCTTCTTATTGTCCCAGCAGTGAGGACAATAAAATGCCTGATGATGATGATACGGCAGTAGGGCAGTAGGTAGCTAATCCGTCTCTAAGTTATAAGTAGTTACATAACATAACACTATAACTATTAGCGTCACACCCACAAGATGCCATGAACCACCCCTTGCCATGAAATGTAAAAAGGCTTTTACAATACCAGACATGATTTTCCGATTTTTTACACCGAGAAAGCGAAGGGGAGGTTTAGATACCTAAGTAATTATATATTTATGCTAATAAAGGTCACGCGCCGTCCTTAACTTACTTAATTTTAACACACCTTGAGAAAGTTATATAAGTACTTAATATTAATTATTCGTAATAATTTTGAGATATTATGCGGACATTCGGTTCATGTTCTCTAGTGCACCAGCACTAGAAACCATTCTGTGTTTGTGTCAATCGGACCCACGACGCTATGTCGTGGGTCCGACTGATACAAGCGTTACGCGAATTCGATATCTGATGAGTGCAAAATCGCAATTTGCGACTTTCGTTAATTCAAAATGTAGCCTAACATCACTACTTAGATATATAATACTAACAACTAAGTAACTGTTCACATAATATTAGGTACCTACTTACATGAACCCCTGGAACATATAGCTTACCCTAAGTTAATCAAAGTTTGGTACTTAGGACTTGGGTACTTATGTCTTCAGGATTGTTTTCTTTTATTTCGGTGATATACTGTGCGAAATTGGCAACTTTCCAATCTTGATAGTAGCAACAGGCTAATAAGAAAATAAATTGAATGAACTTATAAATAACTAAATAGTTACTCGTTTGTTACCTAAGTAAATACTTATAAATACCTAGATAAATTTTATTTAATCTTGTTATGCCGAGCCTTCTTAAAATATAGGTATTATTCTGCCTTTCCACTGTTTCTTGTAAGGAATAGCACAGACTATAAGTCAATCGAAGCCCATGAACAATTGACTCCGTGTGACAAGGAATCACCCTTCGCTTAACGCCACCCCAACTTTTGTTTACATTTTACTTACATGTTTAGTAAACATCCACTCACCCGGGTATAAAGGAGCCGTTCGTCTGTGTCATGTAGCTGTGTTTTTCGCGGCCGCTGACATCTACCCACATATCGTTTGTTTACACTTATTGTTTACAAGCCGTTTTGTTTACGTCAGCAGGCCATAGTGGCCGCGTTTGCTTGCCGAGAGGCCGCCGTTGTAACTGCCGTAGAGAAAGTACTTACCTCTCTGAACGAAGTGAGGGTTAGTGACTTGAAATGCGCGCGCATTTCTCTACTAAGCCATGGGACTAGACCCCTTACTTCTTACATACATTATTTATTGATATGCTTTTACTGGGTACTTTTATGACAAAGGTACTTTTGAGTATCAGTTTCCATAATCATGTAAAACATTTTTTTCCTTCCCACCAGCAATTTATCTGTCTTATACAACTACCAAGTTGTTTCCTACAAAGATTATTTTGGATTGGAATTGTTTATTCCCGCGCCATCTAGCAGTGCGTGCAAAACCTTTTTGTCCTTGTTATATTATTGTATTATACTTATACCTACGCAATAACCTCGTAACTATTTACGATTTACAGAAGACTTGTAAAAAAAATCTGATATCATCCGCACACTTATCCCACTGAATATTATGTAATAATGTGTTCAAACAAATAAGCAACCACAGTAAAGCAACCTTCCTGTAGTGTAATAAGGAAATTAATTAAAAAACAGTTTTATACATATATTAATATTTAAATTTAATTTTATATTGGCAAAATAACCATCAACTGAATATTATTCTTATAGACATATGTTTAACTACTAAATACTTCTGAAACCCGTCAACATAAAACAAACAAATATTATCCGATCTGCTAGAGTAAGCAGTTTCACATCTAACTTGCTGCTTAAAAATTTAAATGTTTTAGATAAACCTATTAGCCTCTTAACATGAATGATGTCTGGGGAAATATTCATTGAAGTTTTTAGCTGAACAGTCTCATCTTGACCGTCACTATTTTTCAAACTCTCGGGTATATTAACATTAGGTGCATCAGGTGCATTTGTATGACAAACTGACTCTTGTACATAGCCACAATCACTCAGGATAATATCCTTTGACTGTTGTTTATAAATACTTACACATTTCTCAAACAGCTCACTATCACTTAAAGAACCATCGTAAGCATCTGAAACAAACGTGATACATCCTGATGCTGAAATGCCGACTAAAACTTTAAAAGTATTACATGACCTATTTTCGGGCTTTACCATTTTGGTTTCAGTGCAATCAATTATCACAGTACATGGATTAACTTGGTCTGTAAATCTCATGTTCTTATCAATCAAATGCTTGGGAGCCCAAAGATTTAGATCTTTAAATTTACAATATAAATAGTTGATCCATGTTATGAAAATGTTCCTTAGTAATACTTTATTTATTCTAAAACGAATAGCTAATTCTGTATACAATGTGTTTCGCCGTAATTTTATCACTGCGACTGAGAATTCTTCAATTGGACTCAAGACACGGCGCTTTAAAGTTTTCATACGAGGGTAGTATTTTAAATGATTCACTTCTTCTCCAAACAGGCTGAATATGTATTTGAAATGGTCAAAGTTCTGGAATCCTGTAAAAAACTGCACTTCTTTTGGATTGTATATATCCATCACATTCTCAAATAAAAACTGTTTTTTCTTGTAATGGCCGTCATTGGGAAATTTTGACTGACAACCACATGTGTTACACTGAACTCCGACACTATTTTGTGTAGTACTCTTCTGGTTACTCTGAATATCATTTGTGATAAGAAATACATTTTCATTTCCTTTTGTTATTTTTTCTTTTTTAAGGAGTGAGGAGCCCCCAATGGATAAGGAGGAAGGCCAGTGTCCCAGCCGTGGAGACATATTAGCTGATGATGATGAGGAATCATGGGTTACCTTATTCCATGAAAATATATTTGGCACAGCATTTTTTTTCAATTTTGGATTGGCTGAAACAAAGTATTTAATGTTAATAAACATAGTTCATTGGACAAATTATAGGCATGATTGGTTACTACAATATTTAAATAAATATATATACGGACAAATCACACAGATTGAGCTAGCCCCAAAGTAAGTTAGAAACTTGTGTTATGGAATACTAACTCAACGATACTATATTATAACAAATACATATATAGATAAACATCCAAGACCCAGGTCAATCTGAAAAAGATCATTTCATTCATCCTCCTGGTTCAGAGGCAAGGTCTTTACCACTGCTCCATGGAGGTTGTAGAATAAATAAATACTTTGCAATCAATAATCAACATATTATTATTTATAACTCTTCTGTTACTGACAGATAACGCACAGACAAATTTACTGGCCGTAGGAAGCTGAAATTTGGCATGTATGATCCTTGAGGAGTGTAGTGGAAAACTAAGAGGATTCCCAAAATTCCCACAGGAACAAAGAAGCGGACCAAAGCTAGTTAATCATAACAAGTTTCGTGACATGTATAATTAAAACCAATGTTTACATGCTCGTTACTAGGCGCTACGGTTAGGTTGCCCAATGAGAAAAAAAAGAGCCATGAAAATTACTTACGATTGTCAAACACAGAATCTTTCGGGAGCTCGTAATCATCCTTACTGAAGTGGTCTTTGCATACACGACTATATTCTGAAGGCCTAAACTGTTTTCTACGAATAGCAGCAACCCATTGTCTCAAACGTATTTCATCCTTAGGAAATTTATGGCCTCCCTTTCTGCTTGAACACATAGGAACTGCGCATTGTTGAGGCATTTCGATCACAGATATTAATATATATTTCGATAGAAACCTATATAATACATAGTTCAATTCAATTCATACAAAATTCAGTCACATCACAAAAAGAAAAGTTTTGTTGCTTGCTTGCTTTGCTGTAATGTAATGCTGTTGTCAATTCTCAGCTGTCACTGTCATCATGTTGTGTCATCATGGCTGGCTGGCTGGACTGCTTCTTCATATAGTCTAATGGCACATTTACACTCAGCCTTGTTGGGCAGGGAAGTGAGCAGGGAAGTGGGCAGCGCGAGTATGTAAATAGGTTACTCGCGTTGTCACTGCCCATGCCGCTGCCACTGCCCTACGCTCCCTCGATTGTCGGTTTTTCGGGCGGAAGTCAAAGGACGGGCAGCGCGAGCGCGAGTGACTGTTTACATTCTCGCTCATTAGCTTCTTGATTCTTGAGAACAGAGTTGATAGCTTTGCATACTTCAGGAATAATTAAGGAAATAGCTGGTGTAGAAACTTTGAACAAAAAGTGGAGACTTCGATAATTATCCCCCGTTGCTAAATATCATAAAGTTATGGTCAAACGTATTTTTGGTGGTATGGGCACTCTCAGTCTAGTTTGGTTCTTCTTTATCAAAGGTTCAATTTTATTAAGCAAGAATTCAAAATCTGTAGGTGACATTCTACAAAAGTTAGAAAACTCGCCAGCATCTTCGGCAAGCAACTCTGTAAAAAATAAATCTATACTGCTTCTGTAACAATTAATATGTTCATTAGTTCATTCATTCATACTATTCAAATATTTTTGCACGTAAATATTCATCACCACCTTCTCTGACGACGGCGTTTTTATTTCTTTTTAATACATTTAAATAATTATTTATACTGAGTAGACATAATGCTGTCGCACTAAGAATCTCCACGTCAGTCATTGTTGCGAGTTGAGCAGTAAAGAAGTATGAAGGCTGAGTGTGAACACTCACTCGCGTCGTTATTGCCGCAGAAGTATTTAGGGAAATATTTCTGGCAGCGACATGAGCAGTGGCAGTGGCTGAGTGTAAATGTGGTATAATGGCACATTTACACTCAGCCTTGTTGGGCAGGGAAGTGAGCATAGTGGGCAGCGCGAGTATGTAAATAGGTTACTCGCGTTGTCACTGCCCATGCCGCTGCCACTGCCCTACACTCCCTCGATTGTCGGTTTTTCGCGCGGAAGTCAAAGGACGGGCAGCGCGAGCGCGAGTGACTGTTTACATTCTCGCTCATTTGCCGCGGCAGTGCGACCGAGAAAGAACGTACTTATATTAATTCTGTGGTGTTGTAACCCGACTACGGCAATTCATTTATTTATCTATCACAGGAGTGACAGAGTTTTTTATTTCTTTTAATACATTTAAATAATTATTTATACTGAGCAGACATAATGCTGTCGCACTAAGAATCTCCACGTCAGTCATTGTTGCGAGTTGAGCAGTAAAGAAGTATGAAGGCTGAGTGTGAACACTCACTCGCGTCGTTCTTGCCGCAGAAGTATTTAGGGAAATATTTCCGGCAGCGACATGAGCAGTGGCAGTGGCTGAGTGTAAATGCGGACTAAGCTGGACTGTCACTCACAGAGACTAGACATAGACTAGAGAGGAAATGGGCGGAGTACTAGAGCTAGAGTGCGTTTCGTCAAATAGTTCCTTTATTTGCCGTCATGTTGGCAGTAAAACTATTAAACTATTATTATTTTTTAGTTAAGTTTTAATTTTTCAGTTAGTTTTTATAATTTAGTTTTTAGCTTATTTACTAAAAAGTGGCTTTTTACAAATTTTGGCTTAGGAGGTTCACATAGTCATTTTTTACGACATTCCTGGCTATGTATACAAATGAATGCAATAAAGAGAATGAGAATAAATTAAAGATTATATTACAAAAAAAAAATACTCACTTATTATCCAAGTAATAATAATATAAAAAGTTTTAATACCGACATGACGACAGCCAGACGAACTATTTGACGAAACGCACTCTACCCACAGAAATAATTTTTTTTTTTACTCTACCCAATCATTTCCCCTGAATCCCAATTTTTATAATTCGGAAAATCGCCTACGTAAATGAGAAATAATAAATGTAGCCACAGAATTTTTATCTTTTTATGACTAAGCTACGGGGAAATGATTTAGCCTCTAATATACTAATTCGTCTTTTTTACAACGCCTACTAAATATTTTAAAGTAAACGTCAATTTAAGATCAACAATTATTATTACTGGTCTTTCTGATTTATAAATTGCCACCTAATTTAATAACTAAGCCACAGATTTAACAACTTAACACCATTTTATGTTTTGCAGCTTCAAAACTAGCTAATCAAAATAATATAATTGAAACTTCAATTTTCAATATCTTATATTATATCTCAGCATGTGAAATAATCCATCCATACTAATATTATAAATGCAAAAGTTTGGATGTTAGTTTGTAAGGATGTTTGTTACTCAACCACGCAAAATCTACTGGACGGATTTCAATGAAATTTGGTACAGAGTTTAATGACCTGGAATAGCACATAGGCTACTTTTTATCCCGGAAAAATGGTTCCCGTGGGCATGGGATACCAATTATAGTAACGCCATCTAAAATTTGACAAAATAAACGTCATGTCAAAATTACGTCACTTCCTCCCCACTTTCTTTCTTTCTTTTCCATATAAAATGGGTCGTTGCAACGGCAGGCGAACATCAGTGAGTTGGTTATGATGTATATTGCGTGCGGAGGCGGGGCGCGCAACATAGCCGTATGAGGTACACTACATTTTTTCCATTACATCTAATTTGTCATTAGATGGCGGTTTAATTAAATACTTGCCTTTGGTTCTCACGGCCTGCCACGAGATGGCACTTTACCGCGGACAAGTTCTATCAATATTTTTTCCCGAAGAATGTTCTTTCGAGTAATATTTTTATAAATGTTTATGTATACCATATAGTGTAGCGAAAACAGTAGCGCCACCAACGAACTAATATACCATAGAACTCTAACAACGCCAAAAAAATGGTTCCACGAAATAGGAACTCGGTGGGCGGGGCGTAAAAAAGACACCTCACTTCGCCTCAGTTCGCCATGGCGCAGCGCGTTCAACGGTTGTACTTGTACCTAACGCATAAGTGTCAATTGTACGTATCATCGAGTAATTTCGCAAGTTTAATTAGCAAAAATAGGCCATCGTGTGTCGTAAAGTGGTGTAGAAATCACACAGATATGAAGAACAGCGGAACTTATATTAATTCTGTGTCGAGACTTCAAACGCCAAGCGGCTGGCCGTTTGTTTGAGCGGTAGCCGGCTGCCGCGGTGTGTTGACCCCGCCCCATGACCTTGACGCGCCCAATCGTGTACTAGCTTTTTCTATGAGAATGTGTGAGTGTCTTGTTGTATTTAAGTACATTTGTTTGCGTAAATGGAACCAAGATTTGAGCGTTCGTTGTATGAGAATTACACTTCCATATTTATTTATAACTAGCTTTTGCCCGCGGCTTCGCCCGCGTGAATTTCCCACGGGAACAGTGCTTTTTCCCGGGATAAAAAGTAGCCTATGTGCTATTCCAGGTCATTATCTACCTCTGTACCAAATTTCATCGAAATCCGTCCAGTAGATTTTGCGTGATTGAGTAACAAACATCCTCACAAACTCACAAACTCACATCCAAATATAATATTAGTATGGATTCAATGAGCGCCACAGAATAGAAAGTAGTACTAACGTACATATCGGTCACTCACCGCCTCGCACTCATTTCAAATACCGCACCCCACCCCGCCCAGCACTTCGCTGTAGACATCACTGACACGGTTTAGGCGCGATTGGTCTAAAGTTCCAAAACATGTCCAATTCGCGGTTGGTCAAATTCGCGGTTGGTCAAATTCGCGGTAGGTCCAATTCGCGGTTGGTTCAATTCGCAGTTGGTCTAAAAATAAAACAATGTTTCCGAAATTGTAAATGTTTTAAGTGTTAAACTTTGTATATTGAGAAGCTAAGATCATATAGTAGTAGTTAGGTTTAGTTTAGGTTACTTTTTTTAAGACCGCCCGGAAAGACTTTGAGGGCGGAAACGAAGTTAGGTTCAGGTTATTATTTTTTTTTACCGCCCGAAAAGACTTGAAGGCAGAAAATAAGTTAGGTTCAGGTTACTTTTTATGACCACCCGGAAAAGACTTTGAGGCCGGAAACGAAGTTAGGTTCAGGTTATTATTTTTTTTTACCGCCCGAAAAGACTTGAAGGCAGAAAATAAGTTAGGTTCAGGTTACTTTTTATGACCACCCGGAAAGACTTTGAGGCCGGAAAAGTAGTAAGGTTCAGGTTATTTTTTTAATTACTGCCCGGAAAGACTTGAACGCAGAAAATAAGTCCTTTAGGCGCGATTGGTCCAATTCGCATTTTGTCCAGTTCACCAATTCGTGGTTGGTCCAATTCGTGATTGATCCAATTCATACTAATTCGTATAACTCTGTATTCCTCTCGATGGTAGATTTATGAGATTTCAATGAGAGTTTATTTATAGAAATCCTTTATATTGTGGTGTTCTTATAATAATCTGTATTGCCAAAACGGCGACATAATAATAAATTTAGTAATAATCTGTCCGCTATTACAAAATCCCTCGAGTGAAAATTGGCACTTTTTTTATTATTTTATATCTTTATCAATATATCTTTCTACGCGCGGTAACGATGAAATCTTCGCGCCATTTTGATTGCAAATCACGACACGCACGCAAGCAGCCTTACTAAATTTCATGCAAACATATGCGAGAGTATAAACTGTATTTGCCTATGAATTTGTAATTTTGCCTATTTGCTATTTTACCTATTTTCAACTCGCTCCATCGTGAATAAAGTGCTTACTCTCGCTCAAGCAACAGTTTCACAGGGGCGGGATAATGATTAATCCTTTTTTGCCGCGGGCGAAGTCGCGGGTAACAGCTAGTAGATCATAATTCTTTTATCGTGAAAATGGCCACCGCACGATATGGTGCGACTGCGCCAGATGCCAGATGACAGCGACCGGCCATTTGCAACAATCAGAGAGGGTTGAGAGAGGGCTATTTATTTATATATATATATATTTTAACTTTAATACAAAAGTAAAAGGCGTACATACTTAAAGCCTAGGGTTTTTATACCAGTCAACCAACTGGGTGATGTAGAATCAGTAACGTGTAGCACCATTCGATTCATGTATATGAGTTATAAAATTAGAAGCCAATAGAATTACTATTTGTTGCCGTATATCAATATTTTAGAAGTTTATTGCTTGAATGCATATTAAAAATTTAGATGCTAAAAAGTAATCATCGTGCTAAGTTATTTTTAGAGTGGCTTACTAAAAGATAACTAGTGGCTAATTTAGTTTTTTTCAGATGCGCGTCGATTGTGGCTGACTTAGTAATTTAGAATTTAATTTATTTATTTAGAGGTGAATAATGCAAATTAAAAGAAGTCAGTTTAATTCGTACCCTAATTAAATCAATTTATTCCTAATTGGCTTGTTATGTAAACAATCTTACTATGTCTTTTTAAGGATTTTACAACAATATAAATGAAAATAAACTTTTTAGGAAATTACTTCCATCCATACTAATATTATAAATGCGAAAGTTTGGATGTTTGAAGTTTGTGAGTTTGTGAATTTGTGAGTTTGTGAGGATGTTTGTTACTCAATCACGCAAAATCTACTGGACGGATTTCGATGAAATTTGGTACAGAGGTAGATAATGATCTGGAATAGCACATAGGCTACTTTTTATCCCGGGAAAAAGCACTGTTCCCGTGGGAAATTCACACGGGCGAAGCCGCGGGCAAAAGCTAGTGGTTAATAAATATTTTACTTTAGAATGTTTAGGTTTGAACTACTATTTTATTTATTTTCAAAAAAATAAAATTAAAGTACTGTGAAGATTGTTTACATTATTATAGGACAATACTATAATTAAAAGGATTACACTACACATGGTCACCGCCGCGCCGCGCGCCGCCCTGGGGGTCGATTCCACTAATTACAAACGTCGATATTGTGTCTCAATGAGGGATTTTCGGTGACACAAATTAAAAAAAGAAATAGTTCCAGATGACTTCATAGATGGCGCTTAGTAAAAGGCGAGAGAAAAAGTTCCATACAAAAAGCAAAAAGTTCACGGGATTGGCATTAAAAAAAAATAAAACTTAGTAAAAAAAACAACTAAAAAGTATCTATATTGTGATTTGTGCAACTGTCAAACTGTTATGTGATTTTTTTCTGCCTCTGGTTGACAAGAAAAAGCGCACCATATAGGTTCAGCCATTATTACGACTCGGCTTTCATAAAACGCTATCTGTTGAGACTTTTTTATACTGATTTTTTTTTCTTAATTAGCTGTCAGAAAAATCGCTCATTGTGTGTCAAGAGCCAAAGAAATTGAAATAAAGAGACAAGATCTCTGTAAGGCGGTCCGTCCCTAGACGATCAATTTTATTGCGCAATATTACAAATTGTGCAATTTTATTGATCGTTTGGATTCAAAGGGCCTTTCAATCTTATTGTACAATAAAATGTATTGTACAATGTTATTGTAGGTCTAGGGGCCGCCTAAGACTTCTATGTTTTATTACGATTTCTTTGGCGTTTGAGACACAACTGAAGCACGATATCTACGTTTGTAATTTGTAGAATCAAGGGCGTATAATATGACTGTTTTGCATTACAACAAAACAGATATTATATGACGAAAGACACAGTATTATTTATGAAGATGCTATTTGTGATCATACCTTGTTTATGGTAAAATATTACCGAATTGTCTCTGGATCCTCTTGAAGTTTCACTTTTTTACTCACCAGAAGGCTCTGCATAGTCTTATGTCATGTTTGACATTAATTTGTCATAGTTTGTCTTCAACAGCAAGACCCTTGCTATAATACTGTGTCTTTCGTCATATAATATCTGTTTTGTTGTAATGCAAAACAGTCATATTATATTCCTTCGACACAGTATTATTTATGAAGACCTGTTTGGTATCTGCTGGTGATAAGAAATGAATAAAAGACACAAACGCTATGTGAACAGAAAATAGAGCTGAAATAAATAAATGAATTTTTAAAGAAATTCACTTTATTTCTGAATAGTTAAAATTTTTGATACCACTCTCTGGCAGGTATCTTAAAAGTAACAAAAATAAACACAACATTTTAAGTTTACTTAAAACTTAAAAAAACAAATCTTTTTTAACCAAAAAATAAAATTAAAAAATTTTGTAAGTAACAAGTAGTAATAACACAGTTACTATTTTAAACATTTAAAAAATTATTATGGAGTAAATCACTAGAATTGTTAATCTGAGATCGATAAATAGGACGGCAGTAATGATTAGTGAAAGTATTAATACTTTTCCAATTTCCTCTATCTAAAATCTCTTGAATGGGTCTGTTCTCTACCCAGCCTTTGGAGGCTACTGCTGACCTTATACTTCCTGGTGAAGCATTAATGTTAGTTTCTCTAAAAATAGTCTTTATCCATCCAGCTATCATGGTTCTTGAAGCAGGCTTTATCTCACCAGTGACAGAAATAAAGAGAGATTTTAAATTACCACCCTCAATTCTACGATTTATTGAGAGCTCAACGAGTTTTTTCATATGATACACTGGGCAGACTTGCATATTTTCATGGCGTAAAAGGCGCCAACCTGATTGCTGATATGTCCCTGAATCAGTTTTAGAACCAAATCTCGGCCATAAAATGATTTCATCATCTTTTACTGTGCAACACTCCTCAGATATTTCTAATAAAGTTAAATCATGTATCCTACGTCCAGATGCTAGTAATAGAATTAAAGCGGTTCTTCTTGAAATATAAAATAATGAATCTGTTAAAGGGGTTTTGATCAACCAATCAAAAATAACCTTAGTGTCCCAAATGGGAGCTCTTGTAGCCTGAGGCTTGCTTATAGATATGGCTTTTAATACTTGATTTATAAAAAAGTTTTTACTATATTTATCGTTAGAAGATCCACAGTAGGTTAGTATTGCTGATTTGTGTAAACATATGGTATTGTAAGCTAGATGTTCCTCTAGAAACAGGCTGGCTAAAAAATGAGCAATGTCGTTGGCCTCTGGAGATTTGTCATTAATACCTTTTAATCTACACCATGAGACCCATCTTCTTAAAGGTGCCTTGTATGTAGACAGCGTAGAGGGACGCCAACTACTTTTAAATAAATCTTGTTCAGTCAATGACCAGTGTGAGATTTGACTGGACCAGGCCCCAATCCTCCAAGCTTGGAGAGATAATTTGTCCACCATCTGTGGGCACAATCCTGTGGTCTGATCCACTAACACCTTCCGCAGGTTCAATATTGGCATTGGCTCGGACAGGGCTCTGGCCTGAAGATCCGGCAACCAAAAGCACTGAGTCCACAGGGGGGCTATTAGGATATATTGGCCCTTCGCACTGTTCAGTTGTGCTAGTACTCTCGGTATGAGGTTTGGGGGTGGAAATATCCAACCTAGATTGTACTCCCATTGTTGACTGAAGGCGTCGCAGAAATGTGCTGACCCATCTGTTGAGTCTAGTGTAACGTACCGAGCGACTACTGCGGTTTCTTTGGACGCAAACAGATCTATATCTGGGACTCCCCATCTTTCGAATACGGCCTCCGTGGCCTGAGGGAGTAGGTGCCACTCGGGTACCGGCCGACCCCTTGACAGGCAGTCTGCAATTCCGTTTAACCTCCCCGGGAGTGTAACATGCCGACAGCGTTATATTTAACCTGTCGGTCAGTTTTAACAATTTTGTGGTTAGCTCTAACAACGCCATCGAACGAGTACCGCCTTGGTTTCGTACATATGCTACAAAGAGTTCGGTTGTCCGATTGAATGAGGATGTGAGCATCTTTTAAGTTCTCTTGATGGCATTTTATTGCAGCATATACTGCAAACAGCTCCTTTACGTTTGAATGCCATGTTTTCTGAGGATCTGTCCATTTCCCTGACAGAAACAGGCCATTCAGGTGAGCACCCCAGCCCGCATCCGCTGCGTCTGAGGTCAGGAAGTGAGTTACTTCTCTTATGCTCAATGGTGTAAAACTTTGGTCTATCGCTTCCAACCACCATTTTAAATCCTGGGTTATTTCGGTTGTTAATATCTTTCGCTCCCTTGGTCTCCGAGACCTGAACGATTTTATGAATCTTTGTAGATTGCGACAATACAATCTTCCTCTCGCTGTTGTATGATTTGCAAAATTCAGTAACCCCAGTAATTTTTGAACTTCTTTGAGTGTGCAAGTTCTTTTGAGCAAGGTCTGTCTTAATATGAACTTTATTTTCTTTTACTTTTTCTAGTGGCAGAGCTGATATCCACTTTTGTGTGTCCCATGTCAGACCCAAATAGTCGAGCTTTTGGACAGGAGTTAAGGTTGACTTCTGGTAATTTATATGCCAACCTAAGGTTTCCAGTATTTCTACGGTTTCTGTTACCTGCGATGATAATATTGCTTTGTCCTGGTGGGCTAGAAGGTAGTCGTCTAAGTAAACAATCAGTCTTATGCCTCTTGCTCGAAGGATTTCCGCAATCCAATTCGAGACTGTAGCAAAAGTTTTTGGGGCTGATGAGAGACCAAAAGGGAGGGCAGTTAACTGCAGTATTTCCCTTGTAAATGACACGAAGAAAACGTCTGTGTCTCTCTGCTATGGGTAAGTGGAAATAGGCTTGTTGCAAGTCTATTTTTGCAAGCCAATCTTGGTTCTGAAGGAACCCCGCTACGTCTGTCTGAGAGATTAGCTGAAAATGTTTTGTAAAAACAAATTGATTGAGACCCCGCAGGTCGAATATGGGACGTGTTCCCCCGTCTGGTTTCTGAACCAGAAACATCTTTGAGTAAAAGCCCGTAGTCAAAATTGGGGGTGTTCCAAAATGTTCTTGGATTTTAAGTCTTCGATCATCATTGACATCTGTTCGGACTGATTTGTTGTGAAAGATCTTACAATATTCCTGGAAGGATATCGGAGAGGGGGTTTCATTTTGAAGGGGATAAGCCCTCTGTAATTGTTTTGAGCATAAAATTGCTTGCTCCTAATTGCTTCCATGCCTCGGCATGAAACTTTAAACAACCCCCTCTGAAGGGTGAGTCATGGTTTTGATGAACTGGTTTTATTGGTGTCGGCAACATATTTGCGACGAAAGGACTGAGTCTTTTTATTAGTATTAGATTTATTATCTTTCTGAGAGTTATTTGCTCTATGTGAATTGTTTTTCCATTTACCATCTTTCTCTTTCTTATTAAATTGTGGTTGACTAGAGTATCTTTGTCCGGATGATGAAGCCTTATTTTCCTTTAAATAAGCTGGTGTGTTTAACCACACCTGTGTGCCACCCATGGCCTTTATAACTGGCATTAAATCCTGACGGTCAAATAAATATTCAGAACTGGGCGGAATTTTTTGTAAAGTATGTTTAATATTTTCATTATTTATTTGTTTTAAAATATAACCTCTCCGCACTTCCATGCACTCTGATCTCTTACCACAAAGAATCTGCATAATAGTTTCCCATTTTTTATTTGTTTCAGAACCAGAACCAAAAATGGAATTAATTTTTTCAAATAAATTATTAGGATTCAAGTTATTAGCATTAGTTGCAGCCCAATTAACTAGATCTTGTAAGCCTGCCTGATACAAATGCTTCTGTTCTAAAACAGCATTTGATAGACCAGCAATGACGTTTTCCGTTGACAACAAGTAATCTTTTTGTTTATTAAAATGACAAAATTCGTCGTTGACTTTGAGGGCTACGAACCCTGGGCTACCAAGACATGTTTGCAAAGCTTTTTTGTAGCGAATGCCTTTCCAGGCCTGTGTATTAAATTGTTGTAATTTGGTTAGTTCTTCTAGTCTATTTTTATCCGCTGGTGGTATAATTTTATTATGATCTACAGACACATCTCCCCAGGATAAAGTATTGACTTTTTGACAAGGATTTGTTAAAAATTCGGCCTGAGAGCTTGTACTGGGAAGTGCAAGTACATTAGAAACTGAAGATGTGCCTACAAGTTCGGGTGGGTACGCCACGGTGTTTGCTATGTAATTAGATAGACAAGCCACCTGATTAATAAGTGAATCAACTCGCGGATCATTATATGCTTTATACTTACGCCTCTTATTCGGCGGTGGACTGGCGTAACCTGCCTCATCTTCCGAAGATGAGGAACTGGAGTTACTCGCCGATGCCGCGGCAGCGGTCGCGTTCTGTTCTCCCTCCGGAGCAACAGAAGCGAGCTCATCCGATCTTTCGTCATCCATTTCACTTTTAAATCACTTTAAATCACTAAAATCACTAAAATTTTACCACTTACTAAAAGTAAGACCGTTACGCGGCAAAAATCACAAACGCTATGTCAAATTAATGTCAAACATGACATAAGACTATGCAGAGCCTTCTGGTGAGTAAAAAAGTGAAACTTCAAGAGGATCCAGAGACAATTCGGTAATATTTTACCATAAACAAGGTATGATCACAAATAGCATCTTCATAAATAATACTGTGTCGAAGGAATATAATGTCGCTTCCATGTGTGTGTTGAGCCATAGAGCTAGATTTTTTTTTTTTTAATTTTTTGATTTTTTTTCCAAAGTCTATTGGTTGAGCAATGAGGGTTTTAAAAATACTGGTAACACTATTATCTAATGTCATGCGCGATGAGAAGTCAATCGGGACGGGACCTCCCTCTTTAGTCTGTGGTGAAATTGTTGTGAGTGTAGCCGTTCGTCGGTGTTCAATTGCATTTTGCTTTCAAATTCTGTTGCTAATATCAGAACTTGATTTTGAAAATAATGTAAAATGGCTATAAACTTAGATAAACACAGAGACGCTTTGATAGCTGCTTGGAAGGACGTATTAGACGAGAAAACGGAAACCAACTGGTATGTAAAAGCTTTCATTGCGGCGACCTACTTGCTGACGAAATTAAATAAACAGCGGCTCCTGATTAAAATTATAAACGAATGCATGCGACTGTCACATAATTTGCCACCATAAATGGTACACTGCAGTCTGATATAACGTACCTATTGCAAGGATATTAACCCTGCCTGCGTTTGCACGTTTCGATTCATTTCGTTTTTGAAACATTTTACATGCTTTACATGAAACACCAGGCCAAAACAGGCGAAAGAAAACTGGTTTCGGGTTTCATATCCATAAAATCTTTTCATATCGTTTACTTTTTAACCAACTAATATTAGATCACATTTTTCTAATTTATGATTACATCCCAATTTATTCTGATACCAAATCTTTGTAGTAACATGGACAAGTAGTTAATCAGAACATAACTTTATAAAGAATCAAAGAAAACAATGTATTAACAAACCAAATTACCGAAGAGCTGGTAATCTTATACAGTGTCTTTATGTTGTAATTTTGTATCAGTCATGATTATGAATATTATATTTTTAGGGCATTATTTGGATATGATGGCCTAACAAATGACCTAAAATTTGTCAGCAAAGGAGATGGCGGACTGATTGAACTCATAGATGATTTCAATAGTGGTAAAATACAGTATGCTTTTCTGAAAGTGGACGTGCCTAATGGCAGCATATCTAAGTATGTGCTTATCAACTGGCAGGTATGTGTTGCAGAGATAATTTTTTACTTATCTTGTGACTCACAACTTTTAGAAATATTTTTATCTATAAATATACCAAACAATATATCTTTTATTGAATTTCAAAAGTGTTTTGTTTACACACTAAAAGAAGACAATTTTGTCTGACTGTATTGATCTGACTGTATAGTCAAGACTGTTGCTTTTTTGCAACAGATGACTGTACAGTAATTTTTTCATTAAAATGAAATTATTTTTTTGAGGATTCTCTATAGGACCTATAGAGAATATTTATGTGTCCTATAGAGAATCCTCAAAGAAATTTTGAGGATTCTATAGGACACACAAATTTATTAATAGCTAGCTGAGTACTGAGGAAAACAACACATGTTGTGGTTTTAATTTATAATAGGTCATCCTCATTAGATGCATGTGTACATTTCCTGTTTACTATGAAGTTCACGAGCTAGTGGTTGTTCAAATAATATTATTTTTCCATATCACACTTTCATCTGTATTAGCTGACATTTTAAGTCCGTGTACTTAGTTTTGGTTAGATGAGAGCGTGGTCTATATAACTCTGGGATCAGACTTTCTCATGTCACCCAAAGGAATCTAACAAGACTTGATAAGTACTCTTTGGCCTTTTTCAAAACTAGCGTTTTAAAACTAGTTTCGGATAAAGAAAAATGTTTCTTCTACCTAAACAGTATTAGTTTTTTTTACTAGTCTCATCCCACTGCTGGGCATAGTTGTCTCCCTATTTCCTTCCAAACTTGTCTATCCGTTGCAAAATTCCATTAATTTCTTTTCAAAATATCTAATCTTCACTCCAAGCTTTAGGCCTACAGCGGTTTTTAGTTTAGTTTAATCATCATCATCATTACAACCGCAAAATATCCACTGCTGGATAAAGGTCTCCCCAAGATTTTGGGGGATTTGCCATACTCACCACTCTTGGCAGGCGGGTTGGCGAGCGCAGTTTTTTTTTTGCTTTGTGAGCTTCCGACGCTGCTGCCCATCGGAAGCATTTCCCTTAGTCGCCTCTTACGACATGCATGGAATGGGATGGAGTGGTCCTATTCTAACCCGGGAACCACACGGGTTAGTTAATTGAACAGTCTGTTAGTGTGCCGGGTTAAACTCTTAAAACTTAATTATTTGTTCCCCAAAGTCCTCTTCAGATTTTACATTCATGTTTCGCAGGGCGAAGGTGCACCAACAGTCCGTAAAGGAACATGTGCAAACCACATCAAGCACATTGCCCAACTCTTCACTGGGTTCCACGTGACCATGCACGCAAGGACTGAGGACGACCTTGACGAGAAGGTTATGCTGGACAAGCTAGCTAAAGCCGGATCAGCTTTCAATTTCAAGCAGTGCAGGCCTGATGAAGTACCCCCGAGCGGACCAGTTGGCACTACTTATAAGAAAGTTAATCCAGGTAAGCTTTCTTTATAATAAGTAACCAGCAGTGTTTTGGTTTTTTGCTCTCGTTGAATTTTCGGGATATTTAAAAACATATTTTTTCAATTTTAGTAAATCCAAAGACGTATTTTGTTAAGGTGCTCCCACACTTGGAACATTCACCTGTAATGTAATGTTCCAGATTAGATTTTGAGCATTATGTTACAGTCAGGGCTTGTTACCGGTAACAAAATCTCCATATAAACTATCATCACTGACATAAAGCTGTAATGCTTAACAATACAGGCGAATTCTCCCGTGAGCACCTTTATGTGAGGAAGTAAGAATTAAAAAAAAGCAAAGAAATCGATAACTTGAGATGAACTAACCAAGAGACAGACCAACTTTTTAAATTTTTTTTTTTGTTAAAAATAATATTTAGTTTATTTATAGTGTGGAAGATTTTAAGAACGATGTTATGTATCAAAATTGAACGATTTTATCTATGGCCACATATCGAAAGGAGATAACTCTCACACGCGCTTTGAGTCGCGCAATACATTACTTGCCTATACCCTGCATATTTTGCGCCGTGCGTAATTTGCCTGCTTTCTTATACGCTTCCTGTGTATTTATAAAAAATAAAATAAATAATGGCGTGCGCGGTCATTGTTTGCACATAATAAATGACATCAAATATTGTTTATTGCACGCAAAAGAAAACAAACATCTTATTCAGTCAGTACCACTGCCAGTAGTGAGTGATGAAGTACTGAAGTACGCGATATATAACATATTCTGGGATGGTAATTGTAATGTACCGATTTAAAGGGTTCCCATCAATGGCTGTGGAGGATATAAAGAGAAGAAAAAATAGTTTAAAGAGAGGTTTGTAACAAAGTTATAATATAGTACTATTTTTTACTAGCTGTCGCCCGCGGCTTCGCCCGCGTGAGTTTCGCTTAGATGAAAAATCTCTCTTGGAGGTTTTCATCAGATGTTCCAGATCTTCAATTTTTATACGTCAGCAGAAAATGCTCATCAGGTTGAACGATTTTTGCTAAGGCGCCATTTCCATATATGTTATAGTGTAGCTGGTCTCTTGGAGCTTTTCATCAGATGTTCCAGATATTCAATTTTTATACGTCGGCAGAAAATGCTCATCAGGTTGAACGATTTTTGTTAAGGCACCATTTCCATATTACTTATAGTTTAGCTGTTCCGTTATGGTTCTTCATCAGGGGTTCCAGTTTTCGAAATAAATTATATAAATGTTTAATTCTTTCCAGTCTCTTATTCAAAAGGTAAAATATTTTTGAATTTTGCTCATCCGCCTCATATTATCCAATTTTAATAGTGCAGGATAATACTTACGGCTTTTATTATAATAACTGGAGTTGAACAGTTGAATAAGACCTAATGAAGCAGCTGAAAAAAAAAAAGTGATTGAGTAATGAATAATTGTCTGAATGCGTGTGCGCGCCACATGTCATGTTTCATGTTGCATATTATTCAAAGACATTGTGTGGTGAATGCTCGAGAACAATGGTGATGTATTTACATGGTTATAGCTAATGCAAATTAAAATCAAGCCTAACAAGGGAATGAGACAACGATTCTCTTTTAATAAATGATGGGATAGCTATGATAACGCTAACTATGTTTATCACTTACTATGTCGTTAAATAACTTACCAATCCTCAAAGGGTAATTTGGAATTGGGTATTGCCCATTCTGCTTATTTATTCCCCGTGATAGCCATTTTTTTAAGTCATGGTTTAGTTTTGAAAACATACGCGGCACACTGGTTGAAAAGAACTGCTCTACAATAAAACAAACTATTACTACTACTGCAGCGCAGCGACCCGAAGTGAATCTTGGCCTCCGACACGAGATGACGCCATTTTTTGCGATCTTGCACCAGCTCTCGCCAGTTGTCAGCTCTGAGGCTCCGTAGTTACTAAAATAAACAATAAGTACAAATGTTGTTACAGTCCAAGAAATCAATTCAAAAGAACGCGATCAGTTTTGGCTGAAAGAAGAGCAAGAGGAAAAGAAGAGGCTAGAAGCTGAAAGGAAAAGGAGAGAAGAGGTTTGTACTCACTTCAATTTATATTCTACCAGCTGTTGCTAGCAGTTTCGTCCACGCCATAAAGTGTCTTGTGTGTTTACTTTTCTCCCTATTGCAGGATTTTGAGGGTTGATTTAAAAAAAAAAAAACATTTGACCTGGGCTTTCTGGCATTTCATCTTAGCAGTGGTCGTTCAGAAATGCTGGTAGTTTGTAGCTTTGAGACGTAAAATATTATGATTAAATAATTAGTTTTTGATTTGAAAAAGAGCCTTCTTTGAAGGCCAAGTTTTAATAAAGAATTTTTAATTTTGATTGATTTTGCTTTTTAACTGTATCCACACATAAAAATATTGAAATTGGTCCAGCGGTTTAGCTGTGAAAGCGTAACATACTTTCCTGTATCCTGCTTAATTTTGCTCTCTTTCTACTCGTTCGTTAATGACATAGTGCAGAAATGGGGTGTCTATTAAAATACAGATTTTTATCACATCGATTATCATGTCCCAGAAAACTATTCCACGTTTTTAAATATATTTTTTTCTTAAAGCATCGAAAAGCTTATTATCGCAGTTTCATAATATCGAACAACATTTCCTAAAAAAAACGTTATAAAATTTCTACTATTCCAAGAAAAACGATATATCAAACTAACATTTCACACATGTATTAAGATATCGATGTAACCATTTATAATAACATGTTTCAATATGTAACGATGCGCATCATAACTTTTAATCGCAGTAACGTTTCATCGAACGCTACATTCGCTTGTTGTTGCTTAAAACATGCAAAAAGGTATAACAAGATTAAGGCATACAGCAAGCATGCATACAGCAAGCACAACAAACATGTAGCAAGTATCAGCAAGCATGCAGCAAGCATGAAACAAGCATGCAGCAAGCATGAAACAAGCATGCAGCAAGCATGCAGCAGGTATACAGCAAGCATGCAGCAGGCATGCAGCAAGCATTCAGCAAGCATGCAGCAAGCATTCAGCAAGCATGCAGCAAACATGCAGCAAGCATGCAGCAAGCATGCAGCAAGCATGCAAGCAGGCATGCAGCAAGCAAGTATTTCTGGGTGGCTCCACCAGAAGACTCGCTCCGTCGGCCCTTCGATTCATTCGGGCACTTAACCTCGCTCCGCTCGAGAGGTCGCCGTGCCCTCATTTTCTCAGGACCTCCTTCGCGAGCCTTCTGGTTCCGCGCGAAGGAATAACACTCTAGTATATGACAAAGTTGAGCCACGTGGAGTCGGGGTACTCTGAGTCGGATTTGTGATCCATTTATAATTAATGGACTAGCTATAAATTTACTGTTTATCAATACAATACTACCAGAGTAATCTATCTATATAGGGTAACATAATAATGTAATATTTGATATTTCAAATATATTGCAAACTGAAACTTACGTGGAAATAAAATTATGTGTAACAAAACTTTGATGTTTCATTATTTCGATGAAATACATAAAATATGAAAAGAAATAACGATAGAGTGTGTTTGTTCGTAATGAATAATTTTGATGTAAACAGATTTAAGGATTTGTTACATATTGTATTAAAATATCTGCGAATGGTTTTATGGGACATGAAAATCGTTGAAGTAAATTGCGATAAAGTGATGGGTTCCCGCAGAAATGTATTTACATTTTATATTGTTAAATAAAAAAAGGATAAATGTATTTTTTTGTTTTTCAGGAGAAACGAAAAGCGGAAGAAGATGTTAGGAGACGAGACGAACTGGAGGCGGCTAGGAGAGCGAAATCCGAACAAAAGTATGTTGAACTAGTTTGATTTTTTTTTGCAAATGTTCAGTTTTTTTTTATTTACCAACGACTTTTTATTTACCGTCTATATGAACCATACACGCTGAATTTTCATTGGTTTTGGAAAAAAATGTCGTTTAATTTAATAAATAAATTCCTCTATCTACGCAATCCGAATTTGTGTATACGTAAAACAAAAAAAGTGACAAAGTGATTTTCGTTCGAGAACTCGTAGTTACGCCCAACTTATCATAGTGCCGCGTGAACTCGCTGATTTTGAATACAAGTAAATATGCGCTACCAATTGCTCTCAATTTCGCATTCAAGTTTTAGTCAAAGGGGTTGTTGCACAAATGTATGGGGAGCCGGCTATATCATTAAGCACCTATCTAAACTTTTCATTTTTGGGTCAGTATTGTTTGTAATATATTGGGTAAAACTAAACGCAGGCGTTTCCTGTTATCGCCGCCAGGCGTTTTGGGGTTCTCACATTGCTCGTGCGAATGGCTCGCGGACGGTCGCCATTGTCCTATGCGATATCGGTTTGATTTTTTAATACGCGAGAGGTCCCGCGTTCTTTGATTGCTAATTGATTTGAGTTATAATTGTGAATTTCCTGTTTGTTAAATAACTATTGAACTTTGTGTTTGTGTAACCCGTCATTGTGACTTTCTCCTGTGGGATGTGACGCGTGGCTGCTCGCTCACATCTACCTGTTGCCGAGCCGATTTCGGGAAGAAATCTATTTATTTGTTCTGGGGAATTGAGATCTCATGGGTTAGGTAGGGTGATTAGGAATTCCCCCTTCCCGAAGACACTCAAGTTTGGATCCGAAGAAAAAGAAGATTTAGTTTGGTAAGTGATTTTCCATTGTAGTTAATTTATAGGTTAAGTTATTATATAGGGCCCTGTAGCTCCCTTCATAAGCTACGGTGGTAGCAGACTGCGTTAAGTTAGTTAGGTTTTAGTCGGGCAAACGTGGTGCCGCGTGGAGATTTTTTCCCGGTACTTATTTTTACCGGTGGTTTTTTCCCGGTGAAGTTCCGGTACAGAATTCTTCCCGCCGCTTCGTTTGTCCGGATTCGCTCTGCGCACATTTTCTGGCAGCAGAGCGTAGTTGCTCTGCACAAGTATCAATGCCTTATAAGTAAATCCGATAAATTCGTAGCATTTCTATGGTAACAAAATCAACAAAATCGTAATGAAGGTTAGGCGAGTTCCGCCAAAATGGCCGACACCCATTATGATTTGACGTTGACGCGCTTCATTTGACAGGTTCGATTTCCGGTACGTTCAAAAATGTACTTTTACTACATACGTGCCCGCGGGAAAGAATTTGTTTATTTTATTTATTATTCATCTATTTATGTGAAATACACATATGTTTTTATGATATTGCTTGTAACATGTGTTAGGAACGTTTACTTTAATTAATTTTTCTAAAAATATAATGAAAATATCGAGCATTGTATCTGATTTTCTGTATCATATTTTCCGAACGTACGTACGGGCGCCATGTCAGTATGGCCATTATACGACATTAAGCGATATTAAATGTATTTTTGTACCATAACAAGATCACGAAAAAACAAATATATGATAGTCTTAATCGGTTTTTGATATTATTTCTGATTTTTGGGAAACTGCTCATGATATAGCCTGTTATGGAACATGCCCTTTGTTTCTGAATTTTTATTTAATTAACGATTCTTATGAAGTGTGTTTTGGTTGCAAAACCAATGAATATTCACCGTTTAGGTATGTAGGTTATGATATTTTTTTGTCCGCAGACGAGCTCTGTTCCAGCATGCGCCGGACGCCAGCCCCACCGGTGGGAACACGAGCGAGGCAGCTCATCGGCGCCAGCGCTCGGCCGAGGCGCGCCAGCTCATCGGCGCGACCACCGCCGCCGCTCGGGCTCTGTTCCAGCAGAACTCCACTCAGGGGCAGATGAACAACAAGTTAGTGGGTCACATATAATGCCAGTCCGGACGCCAGCTGCCCCACCGGTGGGAACGCGAGCTCGGCCGAGGCGCGCCAGCTCATCGGCGCGACCACCGCCGCCGCTCGAGCTCTGTTCCAGCAGAACTCCACTCAGGGGCAGATGAACAACAAGTTAGTGGGTCACATATAATGCCAGGCCGGACGCCAGCTGCCCCACCGGTGGGAACGCGAGCTCGGCCGAGGCGCGCCAGCTCATCGGCGCGACCACCGCCGCCGCTCGGGCTCTGTTCCAGCAGAACTCCACTCAGGGGCAGATGAACAACAAGTTAGTGGGTCACATATAATGCCAGTCCGGACGCCAGCTGCCCCACCGGTGGGAACGCGAGCTCGGCCGAGGCGCGCCAGCTCATCGGCGCGACCACCGCCGCCGCTCGAGCTCTGTTCCAGCAGAACTCCACTCAGGGAGCAGATGAACAACAAGTTAGTGGGTCACATATAATGCCAGGCCGGACGCCAGCTGCCCCACCGGTGGGAACGCGAGCTCGGCCGAGGCGCGCCAGCTCATCGGCGCGACCACCGCCGCCGCTCGGGCTCTGTTCCAGCAGAACTCCACTCAGGGGCAGATGAACAACAAGTTAGTGGGTCACATATAATGCCAGTCCGGACGCCAGCTGCCCCACCGGTGGGAACGCGAGCTCGGCCGAGGCGCGCCAGCTCATCGGCGCGACCACCGCCGCCGCTCGAGCTCTGTTCCAGCAGAACTCCACTCAGGGGCAGATGAACAACAAGTTAGTGGGTCACATATAATGCCAGGCCGGACGCCAGCTGCCCCACCGGTGGGAACGCGAGCTCGGCCGAGGCGCGCCAGCTCATCGGCGCGACCACCGCCGCCGCTCGAGCTCTGTTCCAGCAGAACTCCACTCCAGGGGCAGATGAACAACAAGTAAGTGGGTCACATATAATGCCAGGCCGGACGCCAGCTGCCCCACCGGTGGGAACGCGAGCTCGGCCGAGGCGCGCCAGCTCATCGGCGCGACCACCGCCGCCGCTCGAGCTCTGTTCCAGCAGAACTCCACTCAGGGGCAGATGAACAACAAGTTAGTGGGTCACATATAATGCCAGTCCGGACGCCAGCTGCCCCACCGGTGGGAACGCGAGCAGGGCGAGGCGCGCCAGCTCAGATGATTAACAAGTTAGTGGGTCACATATAATGCCAGTCCGGACGCCAGCTGCCCCACCGGTGGAAACGCGAGCTCAGCCGAGGCGCGCAGATGAGTTAGTGATCACATAGTATGTAGTAGTAGTAGCTATGTGACATAGCTATATTTAATTTTACAGCTAAATTCAACAGGCAAACCATTATTTAATGCTAAGGAAAAAGATCTTTATCTTCACGTATGCAGAGTGCAAATTCCATTGCTTACCGCATGCCACCACTTGATTGTTAGGCGACTCCACCGCCGCCGCTCGGGCTCTGTTCCAGAAGAACTTGAATCAGGAACAAATGAACAAATTAGTGTAAGTAACGTCTCTTTTGATACAACGGAAAATGATCTTTAAATACATGTGCATAAAGTTACTTTTCGGCAGAACCTGAATCAAGGGCAGATAAACTCGACAAGTTGGTGCATTCCTTATTTTGACAGCTATTTACGTTTGTATTGTAGGCGTCTTTAGGCTGCGTTAGTAGTATAAAAAACATTAATTATATAATAGTAACCGACAGGTAATCCAATCTTTTTGATGCGAAAAAAAAAAAGATCTTTAAACTCACGTATATAAAGTCGAAATTGCATTGCTAGTTGCTGCAAAGAAAAATATCTATAATCGTCTGCCGCGTGCGTCTCTAAATTTTTATTTTATAGGTAGACCAACACTATGATTTTAGTCTAATTATTACTTTTAATTTACTTAATTAATTATTGATTTTAGTTGTAGCTTTAATTTTAGTTAAACCACTGTTGTTAATCCATGTAACAACTTTTTATCGGCAATAAACTGTATTTTAATTCCAGAAACTCCAACATACCAGAGAAGCCTGTCCGCAGTTCAGTGATCGCACAACGCATAAACACATTCACTCAAAACGCACCAACAGTCACAAGCACCCCACCAAAATCTCCCTCCAAAATCCAACCGAAGGCAGAACTACACGAAGAAACCATAGAGCAACAAAAACTGAGCCCGATGAAGAACATAGACAAGATAAAGCTGAGTCTAGAAAGCCCATCGCAAATACAATACGAGCCAATAATTGATCCTACAGTCGACTTAAGCCCTAGTACGGAAACGGACCCAAGCTCATTCAGTGCTATAAATTACTCCGAATATAGGGACATAGAAGATATGAAGCAGAGTGAACCGATGATAAAACAGAACATTCTAGAAAATGATATGTTTGACGCGTCATACTCAAGTTCTAACGAGAATGATGATGACGACAGTGATAATAAATTCAGTACTATAAAACGGTCGCCGTATAGTAAGAATAATATTGCGGAAGAACACAGGTCGGAATTGAGTAGGCAGAACACGGTCATAGAGAATGTTAATTACAAGAAGGAGAATGGCACTACTACTCCTGAGGGTAAGGTTTTTTCGTTCAATTAATAAAATAGGGGAAGACCGCGAAAGAGAAATGAAGTGAAATTAATTTATTTACATGAAACTTGGTTAAAGATGTTACAGACAGTTATAAGGACCAGCATGTCTCGCCATCAAGATGGCATGTAAATTTTTTAGGATTATTTACTTAAGGCAAGGTCCAACCCCACATTCGAAATAATTGTAATTTTTCATGAAGAAATTTACCTAATTAGAGTTTATTTACGAAGTGGAAAAATAATACAGGATATAGATTATGATCTCTATTAAGGTTTCAATCGTGTATTTTTTAATAAAAATACATATTTTCGGCTTAATTAATTTATAAAGGCACCGAAAATTTAGAAAATATTTCAGCTTTCATGTCATGAAACTTAAAATTTTCAGCGATAACATATATATATTTTTATATAATTAGTTTATATATATGCTATATTAAAGTCTTAATCGAGCACTTTTGTTTTAAAACTAATATTTTTAATGATATTTGAGAAAGAAGTTGCTAAATCGGTACAAAATCTGTTCGATCCTGCCAACGAAAGTAGAACATTGTATTGTGCAAAAAACTATCTTATTGCAACGCGCACACGGCGCGGTTAAGCGCATATGAATTTTGTTTTTTGCAGCTCAGGTTGGACCTGGCCTTAATAACAAATTTTATCTTATTAAATTAATTTACATTAAATTACATTTTAAATTTAAATTACACTTATTGTTAACTATACAAGGTGTAACGGAATACCTATATCCATATCGATTGTGCTAACTGTGATAATGGTTTTAAACTAGTTCCAGACATTTTTAGTCTTGTATGTTTATAATTTAATTTTTTAATTTTAAGAAAACCATACAGGCACACATTTTTCCAATTTGAATTGGCACAACACTATTCACAACTATGACAGTAAACAGCTGTTGAATTCAAGGTCAATCATCTACAACTATCAAAATTAAATCACACCTCCTTGATTCGGCGCCTGGTATTGTAATAAATTAGAATTTGCAAAAAGGTTCCGCACTCTTATTTGCAAATGTCTGTATGTCTGAAGATTTGACATTCTGACAAGATAAAAAAAGGGTTTGACCAAATTTTCAAATGAACTCTGAATAAGGCGTCGCTTCTACCTTGTTAGGCTGATATGTGATCCTAGTAAAGGTCAAAAACTAAATTTAAAAAATATCGTCTTCATGGAACATAACAATAAAATTAAAGGTAATATTGGTTTAATACAAGGAATCCATGGAACAATGGGAGGTTCATTCGGAAAAATATCTTAATTATCAGCAACACCGACTTCGTGGAGGTCCGTGTTGCTCTAAGTAGGATATTTATTTATTTTGTACTAGGACGGCATAATCAAAAAGGTGGTGTGAGTTTGGCTAATAAAAGACGGGACTGGACTTTTTCCGAAAATGTACCTGGCAGGACAGCACCAATATTAAAAAGTAACTGTCAATATTAGCCTGAGTTGTTGACTTGTCAAAGTGAAAAATATTTATGCGAGTTATTTGATTTCTAATTAAAAACATGATGAAAACACTGAAATCAATCAATCAATTTAAAGTAAAGTAAAATTGAAAAATTCCCGCCGCTGCTGTGCTGCGCCGCTCTGCACGTGTAGGCAGTTTCTTTGTGAAAACATTGGTATAAACTGTCAAAAGGTGATGAAAGCGGATACTGCTCAAAAGTACCAGGTTTTCATAGTAACCAAGAAAGGTGAAATAATTTGTGTTGTGATATGTGTGTGAGCAGTGCAAAGGCAACCTTGACATTGAAATATCCTGAATAGTGATGTGCAGTATTTGTTTACATGGCAAAGATTTCGTTTTATCATTTATTTTTTTAACACTCCTTTTAAAAGTGCTGAAAATAATCTGAAACTTCACATAAAGGATCTACCCACGGTAACGAATCTTTCCACTTTGTATAGTAATACCCTTTCCGTTACACCTTGTATAAACTGAAAATGATGATGGCCATATATCAAAATAACTATAAATTACTATCTCATGGCCCAAAATTCTTCCATGTCATAGAAACATTGATCAAGTAGCCATTTTTTCAATTTAATAAATAAAAGGTTGCGAGATGACATCGAAAGTTATCTGCGGGAGTGGAAGCGGGCATCACTCAACAGAGAATTGTGGAAGGAGAAAGGTTTTTGCCCAGCAGTGGGCCACATCACCAGGCTTAAAAATCCAAACTAATATTATAAATGCGAAAGTGTGTTTGTTACCTCTTCACGCTTTATCTACTGAACCCATCTTCCTGAAATTTCGCATACACATAGCTGGAAGTACGGAGAAGGACACAGGGTACTTTTCATCCCGGGAAAAAGCACTGTTCCCGTGGGAAATTCACGCGGACGAAAGCTTTCGCCCGTAAAAATAAAATAATTTTATTGAAACTTGGCCTTCAAAGAAGGCACTTTTTCACGTCAAAAACTAATTATATAATCATATCGTATTATAAATCTAAAAGCTACAAACTTCTAGCATTTCGGAACGGCCACTGCTGAGAAGACATAAAAGTCTTTATCTATATTGCTTGAAGCGAATATTGTTTGAGTTTCCTTCAGATGAACAGACAGACAACAGGATGATTCTCTAAGGGTTCTGTATTTACCTTTTGAGTTATGGAACCCTAAAAAGTGTAAAATGTTTCAGATGTTTCCCCCGAAGGACTAGAAGAGGAAAGCACGATATACGAAGACTTGGACGACGACCGGCCTCACCGCGAGAGCTTTGTACGACTACCAAGCAGGTATTTTTTAAATTTATTTATTAGGTAAATCATATGACACAGTGTAAATCAAAAAGAATGGTCATTCTGACAGACAACGCACATCCAAAATAAGCGATTTTTCTGACATTTAATTAAGAAAAAAATCAGTATAAAAAAGTCTCAACAGATGGCGTTTTATTGAAAGCCGAGTCGTAATAATGGCTGTACCTATATTGTGCGCTTTTTATTGTCAGCCAGAGACAGAAAAAAATCACATAACAGTTTGACAGTTGCACAAATCACAATATTGATACTTTTTAGATGTTTTTTTTATTAGGTTTTGTTTTTTTTAATGCCAATACCGTGCATTTTTGCTTTTTGAATGGTCTCGCCTTTTACTAAGCGCCACCTATGAATTCATCTGGATGTATGTTTTTTTAATTTTGGTCTCGGAAAATCCCTATTACTGGACTTAGGAAGCTGAAAGGGGTTGTTGCAAAAATGTATGGGGAGCCGGCTATATCATGAGCACCTATTTGAACTTTTTGGGTCAGTATCAATGCCTTATAAGTAAATCCGACAAAATTTAGTTAACAAAATCGTAATGAAGGTTAGGCGAGTTCCGCCAAAATGGCCGACACCCATTATGATTTGACGTTAACGCGCTTCATTTGACAGTTCCGATTTCCGGTACGTTCAAAAATGTACTTTTATTACATATGTGCCCACGGGAAAGAATTGTTTATTTTATTTATTATTCATCTATTTATGTGAAATACACATATGTTTTTGTGATATTGCATGTAACATGTGTTAGGAACATTTACTTTAATTAATTTTCTAAAATAGTCGAGAAAATATCGAGCATTGTATCTGATTTTCTGTATCATAATTTCTGAACATACGTACGGGCGCCATGTCAGTATCGCCATTATACGATATTATTAAGCGATATTAAATGTATTTTTGTACCATAACAAGATCACGAAAAAACTAATTAATATATGATGGTATTAATTGGTTTTTGATATTATTTCTGATTTTTGGGGAACAGCTCATGATATAGCCTGCTATGCAACATGCCCTTTAGCATGTAGGTTCCTTAGCGGGTGTAGGGTCTAACTAAGAGAGGATCCCGAAATTCCCACGGGAACAAAGTCCAGGGCCTAAAATATGATAAAGCTAAAGATTATTTTGTATGTTTTTTTGAATGTGCTAATCTCTGGGTTCGATTGGAAAAATTCTGTTTATAATGGCCACATTCATGAGGAAGGCTATATCTCGAAATTCTGACGGTATTCAATTTACTAAAATTATTTTTGATGTGAAACATCTATTTTCGCGGCTTGGCAGTAAAATAGACTCGAATGCAGCGACGAGTATAAAAGAGATTTGACTTTATTTGATTTGACGGAAAATAGCGATGCGTCGTTGTGCCACGATGCTCATTGGTTTTTTATTACTCATACTCAGAAAGTAGGTCTGAAGCCGTGGTCTGAAGTTGCCGTAGGAGCGGGTTGAAAGTTAAACTTTTCAGCCCTAGGGAGAATTGTTTTCTACTGACATTTTTTTTATAATTTGACAGCTGTTAGTAGAAAACGATTCTCCCTAGGGTTGAAAAGTATTACTTTCAACCCGCTTCTCGGGTACTTTCCTAGTATTCGTAATAAAAAACACAGTGTTTACCCCGGGTTAAAGACTTATTTAGTCCCTCAAACTATTGGTTACTTTCACCCCTAGGGAATACAAAAAATCTTTAGCTTAATTATATTACTGGCTGTTGCTCGCGGCTTCGCCCGCGTGAGTTTTGCTTAGATGAAACATCTTTTTGTGTTCCAAACTGTACATTGTTATGTACTATTACATCTTTTCATGTTGTGTAGCGGACGAATCAGAGATAACTTTCGACCCGGGCGATATGATAACGCACATCGAACAGATCGACGCGGGCTGGTGGCAGGGGCTCGGCCCGCAAGGCGTCTTCGGACTGTTCCCCGCTAACTATGTGGAGTTACTGCCCGCACATCCGCGCTAGATGTATGTAAAGTCCGTGTGCATCTGGATTGATGGCCCAAATTTCAATTGTATGTGTTTGTGTAGCGGACGAATCAGAGATAACTTTCGACACACTTACTACTGCCCGCACACCCACGCTAGATGTATCTAAACTCCGTGTGTATCTGGATTGAGGGCCCAAATTTTAAATTCTTCCGAAATGAAATTAAAATGATTTTATTTAAATGGGCTAAAAAATAGCACTTTTAAATCGTCGTATACTTGTTTTTTAGTTAGTTGACGTCATATAATTACTTAAATTCATTGGGCAATTAGTTAACAAGCTGATTATTAAAAAATAAAAATAAAAACACGACTCACAAGCCTATGTCACTGGGAAGAATGCAAGGAATCTAAATATACCTCTCACATCAAAATCTTGTTATGCCTCTTACAGTGGAATAAAGAAACTTACATACATACATGAACCATATGAAAACATAACACTCCTTTTTTGGTCAGTCATGTAAAAATAGTAAAAACTAAAAGCAAGTACCCATAAATTTCTGAATGATGAATTAAGCCTGTTATGATTAACTAACTTGGCCCTCAATCCAGATACACACATAAACTGTCTTACTACAAAACGATGTCTAAACACATTACCCGTTCATAAGAAAAAGATACTGACAACTAGAAAATGTCATTAAAGCACGTGTATTTTAATTGTAATGGTAATGTGTTTAACAAGTATTTCACTTTAGACATCATTTTGTAGTAAGACAGAAAGTCTCTAGTGGATTAAGCTCTGACTATGCGTTTTAAATAAGAATGGGGCTGTCGATGCATTATGAAACAACAAGTTGACGCGAAAAACAAAATGGCGTCGCTCAGGTGGTCGCAACTCCAAAGGAAAAACGGATCTCTGAAACGGAGTAGCGTTTTGATGGCCGACTATTTCCATCTCATTCGTACCTGCAATTCCTCGCATAAGTGCATCTATCGGTACCTCCGTTTTGACATTTGTATGGACACTTTTTTGTATGGGAGTACCGTCTCTTATAACGTAGTGATTAGATTCTCTTTGGTGTGTTAACGGTCCTATTCCAATTTGAAACTCATAGTAGTTACGATCGAGATATAATTACAAAATTCATGGAAAATTGCGAGAATGGTTTATAGTAGTCGAGATATTCTGACTCACTAAATAAAGATTCAGTCACAACATTTTTTTTACATGAATGTATTAATTCCGATGTATTATTTTTATAACAATAATTTAAATGAACTAATGAAGTTATTGAAACTTTAACCTTATATAATATCTATAAGGTTTATAAACAGCCTTATTCTTTACCTATAAAGGGTATTTCTAGCAAATAAATGAATAATGTAAACAACATTGTATTACGAATGAATTCGAGACCTAAGATCTTAAGTTTGCCGCCAGAATTTTTACTAATTTCTGCGCTTTCTCCTAATCTATGCATTTTCACGTTTCGCTTTCATTTTTTAATGCATTTTTATAACTTTGACGTGAGAGAAATTAGTATTAAGATGTAAAATGTAATGTTATGAAAATAATGTAAAAAATGACCCAAAATTTTTATCTGTTAAAGTATTGTGTTATGTTGAGAGTTGGTTATAGTAGGCTCAATTTTTTTGATACTTTACGACAATATTTATTAGGTTCCAACTTGTTTAGTCATGTTATTTCAATGCGTTGTGATTTCTTTTATTGTTTATTAGTCGCCTGATTCTGCATTAGTAGATTAAAAAAATTCATCGTACAGTTGATACAAGACCGATTTTTTTTTCAAAATAATTGTATAAGACTAAAATTTTACACTTCTGATTACTTCAAGAACACTACCTTAGTATCAATATCTTTTTATATGTACATATAGTAATGCATTGAATATTTATGAAATGTTCGTAGAAAAAAAAAATAAGGATGATTAAAATGTTGTTGAAAGATCTGTCCAGCTGACAGACTAGAACAAAAAAACTTTTATGGACTGTACGATACGATACAATAGGTATTTTTAACGTTTTTACTTACACTATGGCTTGCCACACGGAAAAATAAACATTTATATATATAAACTATTTTTTTTTTATGATGCAGTCCAATCAAAAGTGATAAAAAGGCCTAATTTAATGAAATGTGTTTATTTTTAATTTTAAAAAAATCTGCTGTTTACATATGACTTCGGCTATTTTTTGTTAGATGATTATAAATGTTTATTGTTTTGCTTTGTGAATGTGACATAGTGTAAGTAATGATCGTTTAGATTTTAATTTAATTGGACTGCTTTAATTTTAGTCTGTAAATTTTAGTCTTTACTGACGCTTTTTATGTAGTTGAATTACGCAAAATTATTTTTTTATTCATTAAGTAATTTATAAAAAAAATGTAATTTAATTAGAATTAATATATCTAATTTCTTTTGGCCATATAATTTAATTCGTGTACTAAAAACATGTATTGTGAAAAAATCCGATTTTTATAAAAAAATCCAATTATTGTGTCTTTGTAGTGCCAATTTATATACCCCAGTTGTATGTAAGTTTTGAAATGTCTACACACAAATAATATAGTGACTGTCAGATTCTAGCATTTTCCATTGGTTAATTTAAATTGACATAAGTACATGCGTTGCCGCCACTGAGAGTAAGGTCTGTCAGATGGTACAATACTGTCATTTGAATTTGACAACTGATGACAGTTTTGTACTATCTGACAGACCTCACTCGCCAGTAGTGCCAACTAGTAAGCGAAAAACGATAACTCTAAACTATTTTAAGGGTTTCCTCGCATTTATTGATTCAGAATTAGTAAAAGCGATGTAATTTTAAAGAATTTTCAAGCAAAATAAAGTCAACTCTGCCAGTAATTGAAACAGAAAAAGTACTTAACGGTTGTCTTTGCTATGAAATACTTATTAAAATTGCTATGACGCGCGTTGACTCAACTACTAGCAACAGATCGCATCATATAAACACAAGATAAGCTGTTGAGATCTTAAAGTCACTCCAATTCGGTATCGATAATAAATAGGATGAGACCCTTATAATGTTGCGAAAATACATAGTATCACTGCCAGTTAAAGTGTCTATCTTTAAAGTCCTTATGATTCAGTCAATGACAATTTTATTGAAATAAAATAATTTGCTGGAATCCGTTTTATCTTAAAGTATCTCTGGCGGGATCTTGGTAGTAAAACAATATTATAAACTGTCCGTTTGGCTTTGTACGAGTTTTGGTTAAGGACTTGCCTCGTACAAGAATTCTGGATATGAAAAGTTACTATTAGTCCAGCTAATAATTATAAAAGTTACTACCAACATGTACCAGAGATAAAAGGGATTTTAGTTTAAAAGGGCACATTATAATATCTAGTTATTACATTTTTAATGGCACAAATAGAGCAGTCACAATATTTATTAGATTTATCTACTTGCAATATATTTAGGATTAATTTCTCAATAACTGATTTGATTTCAGCTTATCTGTTATGTTACAATCATATTGGTAATAGGGGACCGGCCTAGGTATGAGAATTGTTCAAAATATGTAATTTTATGATAGAATACATATAACTAAACACATTTTGCGACTTTTTAGCACCAGTTTATTCTCCAGAGCTAATTTATTCGAGTTCAAACTTCTAGGGAAAGTCCATTTTCTACGCGTGACGTCATATGAATGTACGTTTAGTTAGGGGCGTTTTGGTATCGTCCAAAAATCGCTTGAAAATGTGAATTGTTTTTGGCTATATCTTGGAAAATACTTTAGTTTGGGATGTGATTCTTTTATGGATGATTCTATTAATGTGAGATATTTCAAAGAAGCATCAAAATAAAAAGTTGTCCGGTCCCCTATTGTACAGCAATTATGTAAATTATAGCAATTAAAATACTATTTAGCACACTATTTGTGGAGAGATTTGTACACATAATCAAGGGCGGATGCAGGTTTCTCCTAAGGGCTGGTCACGTGGTCGAGTGTGTGGACTATACTCATTCAATTTAATTTTGAGTAAGTACCTATAGTTTCCTGTTTTACCGGAAAACGTAGTGTTGGCAGGCCTCCCACTCGGTGGACCGACGACCTGGTGAAGGTCGCGGGATGCGCATGGATGCGGGCAGCGCAGGACCGGTCAACGTGGAAATCCTTGGGGGAGGCCTTTGTCCAGCAGTGGACGTCTTTGGCTGAGAGAAAGAGAGAGAGAGAAGTACCTATAGAAAACACAACCCACAAATATATACCAAGAAGGTCCTTTGGGGGGTCATGACCCTTCCCAGAAAATCCGCCCCTGCCCACAATCATGGAAACGCTTGTCGTGAAAACTAAGAAATAATATGGTTTATCGTTTTTCCACTGACAGGTCTGTCAGATAGTACAATACTGTCATCAGTTGTCAAATTCAAATGACAGTTTTGTACCATCTGACAGCCTCCCTCGCCTGTAGCGCCAACTAGTAAAGAAACTATAACCCTCACGCAACATTTCGTGATTTCTCGCGTCCTACAATAATATGACATATTTGATATTCCACGGGAAAAGGTACCTTATGGTCGTTGGCGCTTAAGTCATTTAGAAAAAGAAATCATACGAGTTTACTTAGCTCATAATAAGCACAATGTCGTAAGTGCCAACGACCATAAGGTACCTTTTCCCGTGGATTGACACATATGATAAACACTATGTTCTATTTCACTTTAGTCAATAGAAGTGCGTGAAATAGCATATTATCGCCAAGTGGATACGAACCTTTATACAAAAAAAAATACCTACTCGCCCAAAATGTATGGAACAGCTGATGTTTTTTTGAGATTTCTGAGCCGGTCCCATACATAAAGATGTTCATATTTATGAATACTTTCACCCCAAGGAAGGTTGTTAGTAAATTAAAAATAACCATGTATTTTTCTTAGGTAAAGCTGTCGACGTTTTAATTTTGTCTGAACTTGTATAATATTTTGTCTCTATTTCGGACATCTTATTGAAACTAAGGCCAAGAGCGAAATATTACGCTATCTATATCCATTTTGTTATGTCGTTCTTGAATTTAATTTCGTTGCAATATGTCCCTTTAGCAGGCAAATATTTTCAAGTGCTTATTATGTTTTTTAAGGAAGTTTGTTCGAAACTAAATGATTGCGTGTACAAATTCTAGAGTGAATGTGCCCCAATAGATATGAAGTAAGACTAAGCTTCGCCTTTACCCTTCTATACAAATAGTTGTAAGTCCTTATTATGAGATGTATTTTTCTTATTAAGTTGATACAAGTATTTTCTCGTGTATACATGTGTAATTGCAATATATAATTTTATGTGTATGGTGCTCCATTGTATTATAGGTTTACATTTGTATCCTACTATTTTCTAAATAAACAAGTCCTAAGATTCCAGATTTTATGCAGTTTTATTCATTTATTAGGGTTCCGTACAAAAATGAAAAAACGAAACCCATAAAGGATCACTCGCGCGTCTATCTGTCCGTCTGTCACAGCCAATTTTCTCCGAATCTACTAGACCAAATCAGATGAAATTTAGTAGGATGGCGTAATTATGTCACCCAAACACAGATGTGCAAAGTTTTTTTTTAAATAAGGGTCATTTTCTGGGGACCAATTAGGAATTTAGAAAAAAAATGCAAACTTACTGTGTTTTATATCAAATGAAAGGGCTCGTTATGAGGATCTCATATCTACTTTTGTTATTATTGTAAAATAAATAGGTAGTTTTGGTTTTATTTATGAAAGAAGACGAAAATTGACCATATCATTGAAACTACTGAGCTAAAATTTTGAAAAAATTCAAAATATACCTAGTTCATTGCCTGTAGATAACAGGAAAACCTATTAGAATTGAGATTATACGGAACCCTCTTTCACACGAGTTCAATTCGCACTTGGCCAGTTTTTTATTTGGCCTTTTTTTACATTTTTGAAACAAAATATTGAAAAAAATAAAAGACATTAATAAAAAAAGGGGACCAAATAACTCTACCTTTCTTACTAAAGATTCGTATGTAGCTGTCACGTTCTTTCATGGTAAGAAAGATTGATACGAGATACTTGATCTGTCTGACTGTGCCCTTCGACTTCTAAAACCACCAGAAAACCACTAATCAAAAACCACCAAAGTTAAATAGTCACTAAATCTTTTTTATTGTTATTATGAAAGAAAATAAGCAGGCATAGTTATATGAAAAACGCAAAAAAAAAATATTTCTGTGGAAAAACGCAGGCAAGAATCGCGAAGCTTTTGAGAATACCGAGGTTTCGGCATATTTTTTCATTAAGTGATCCCTCTCGAACGAATTTCAGAATAAGACCACTTTGAGAAAGAAGAAAGTTTAGAAATCTCTGGTTTTGAATATAAAAAATATTTTGCTGGAAATCCCCGCTTCACCTGACAGAAAACTGCTAAAACGTAAACATATTTTACGGGAAATCCCCGTAAAATATAAAAAAAGGAAAAATTATATTCCACTAAACCACCAGCCACTAAACCTCAGAACAATACTAAACGCAATATTTCCACCACTAAAAGGGGGTCCAAACCACCAGTTTTTGTGGAAAATCCACTAAGTAGGCAACACTGCCCGCGCTGGCCGCAATAAATTATTGAGAAAGTTGAGATCGGAACCGAAAAACCATAGATGGAAACGAAACGTTTCACATAAATGTCATACTGACAGACAAGACAAATGTCAAGCTGGTTTTTGAAAAAGTTAGTTTGTTTTGTTGTCAACGGTTTTCTTCTGCCTGCGGTGCATAGCAATGTAGGTATCTTTGATTAATTGTTTAAACGTAATAAATGTATCGATAAACATTCTCTTTGCATTGTATAATTTACAAATGAATTGCAAATAAGTTTTAACAAGTGTGTATCAATGTAAAATTTTAAAAAACTCAAGTGTTCCGTGTTGAAAACATTCTGTCAGTTTACAGTTTGTAAAATGCCTAAGTCACGGATTCCGTCGCCGTCGCGTTCTCAAACTGACCTGGTGACTCCTCGTCGTAGCAAACCTCGAGGGCCGCGTAGTGTCGGCTCCCCAGCTCGGTCCAATTCCTCGGTCAGATTGTCCTCCGTCATACAGAATTTCAAGGATAAAGATATGGACTCCTTTCGCCTGTCCCCGCTTAACAGCAGACGTTCAGTATTAACCGATAATACTGATATTGAAGTACCTGGACGTAAGTATCATTTTGATGTTATTTTATAAATTTAATCATTCAACAACATACAGGCCGCATTGGGCATAGCATCTATTATTTCTATTATTAAACAGTTATCTAAAAGCCATGATTGAAGGATTAATACATACAAGTTACCCATGCTTCAGTAGATGTTATTCAATGCTCAAAATAATGGCTAAGTCTTCTGAAAAATTTGGATAAGTCATCTTTTAATTAGAAAATGGTAGTAAAGAACCATGAGTCTCGTCCCCGTACAACCTATTGACATTTAAAATTACATGATGCAACTTATGACAAGTTCAGGGGGGTTAAAATAGCCACTTTGTTGAAATGAAAGGAAAAATATTTTTTCCACAACACAATACATGAAATATGCATTGGGAGGTGGACTGAAGCCTAAACTAGGTTGAGCCTGTGTTTCAGGCCCCCAGGACACCCAACCCCGTCACAGAATTAATATTAGTAGGTACTACGTACAGAAAGGAAACTCCCTGCCCCTCCCTCAATATGGCACCCCCCCGCTCCTTCCGCACTTCTCCCCCGTTCTTGTGTAGATATGGGACGTTCGACTATGAAAACGCACACATTGACGTGTTACTGACGTGTTCACGGATATACAGTTGCATTTGTAGTATTAGTAAGCATATTAGACGCGCCGTTTCTATGAAGCGCCCGCCCTGTGCCCCGTCAAGAGAAGTACAGTTTTTGATTAGTCGGAATATGATCTTTAACATGCAAAATCACACATACAGGCTACTGCAGTCAGTAGCCCTTGCACTGCGAACCAAATAAGTCTAGTGTCCTCAATTTTAGTATTGTACTGTCAAAATCAAAATCAAATCAAAAATTATTTATTAAAACTTGGCCTTCAAAGAAGGCTCATTTTCATGTCGAAAACTAATTGTTTGATCATATTATGTCTCAAAGCTACAAACTACTAGCATTTCGGAATGACCACTACTGATAAGAAATGCTGAAAGAAACTCATGAAACAGTCTTGGTCCCCTAACATGCCAGAGGGGCTATTTATTAACTTTATACATGCACTAGATTGTATACAGTCAAAAATAAAATATAAGAAACAAATATAATATAATAAAACATGTTATGTTTGTGATTGAGTATTTATTTATTTATTTTCATTCATATAACAATTTACAATAAAATTGTACACAACAGTGTACAATGTTTCATAAACCAGTTTTGGTTTTTCCGACAGAACCACAATAAAATGGTTAAGGACGCGTTTACAAAAATCAATGAAATTTGCCATTTGCCGGTTCGATTTCCGATAAATTCATTGAATTTTATAAAGTGTTACGGGTACTGATGGGTACTGTAAACCTTTGACTATATTAGTTTCTATTTTATTTTGTGTAAAAAGTAGTATTAAATACTATAAAATTAGTTTTTCCTAGCCTCTTTCCGCGAAAACAACGAAAACAGGGTAAGGTTTCGGTATAAAAAACTGAGTAATTTGTGAAATATTCTTTAAAAGAAAAACAGAAACATATAATATATATAATCAATATTATTTATTTCAAAGAAAACCATCAAGTTTTAACAAAATTTATATAAAATAAAAATTATCAGTTTAACTGTTTCGTTTTTCCATAGTATAAAGTGACGAACATTTCGAACGAAGCTTCAGTCGGCTCATGTGAGCCTCTGTGAAAGGACGTCCCTGTGTCGCTCCCTGTCGCTACGCAGCAAATTCCCACGGACAAATACATCGCTGTGCATATACGAAAACTCAGTTAGATCAACTGGTTTTAATACTTGTGCGGAAAAGAAAGTACCTTTTTATTTTTCTTCGTTAATATTCCAGTGTGTGTTTTGTCTTCCTTAGTACTCTAGCCATACATGAAGTCCAGCGTCCTGATGATGGAGACAGAAGGTTGCCATAGGAACTCTGTAATTAAACCATGTAACCTGGTCGAGTTTGGGCTTGTTTGGTTTGTGTTCTTTAGTACTCTGGTCCTACATGAAGTCCAGCGTCCTGATGATGGAGACGGAAGGTTGCCATAGGAACTCTGTAACTAAACCATGTAACCTGGTCGAGTTTGGGCTTGTTTGGTTTGTGTTCTTTAGTACTCTGGTCCTACATGAAGTCCAGCGTCCTGATGATGGAGACGGAAGGTTGCCATAGGAACTCTGTAACTAAACCATGTAACCTGGTCGAGTTTGGGCTTGTTTGGTTTGTGTTCTTTAGTACTCTGGTCCTACATGAAGTCCAGCATCCTGATGTTGGAGACAGAAGGTTGCCATAGGAACTCTGTAATTAAACCATGTAACCTGGTCGAGTTTGGGCTTGTTTGGTTTGTGTTCTTTAGTACTCTGGTCCTACATGAAGTCCAGCGTCCTGATGATGGAGACGGAAGGTTGCCATAGGAACTCTGTAACTAAACCATGTAACCTGGTCGAGTTTGGGCTTGTTTGGTTTGTGTTCTTTAGTACTCTGGTCCTACATGAAGTCCAGCGTCCTGATGATGGAGACGGAAGGTTGCCATAGGAACTCTGTAACTAAACCATGTAACCTGGTCGAGTTTGGGCTTGTTTGGTTTGTGTTCTTTAGTACTCTGGTCCTACATGAAGTCCAGCGTCCTGATGATGGAGACGGAAGGTTGCCATAGGAACTCTGTAACTAAACCATGTAACCTGGTCGAGTTTGGGCTTGTTTGGTTTGTGTTCTTTAGTACTCTGGTCCTACATGAAGTCCAGCGTCCTGATGTTGGAGACGGAAGGTTGCCATAGGAACTCTGTAACTAAACCATGTAACCTGGTCGAGTTTGGGCTTGTTTAGTTTGTGTTCTTTAGTACTCTGGTCCTACATGAAGTCCAGCGTCCTGATGATGGAGACGGAAAGTTGCTATAGGCAGAGTTGGGCGTAATCAACTACTTTTGTAATCGGATTAATAATCTGATTGAAAGTAATCATGACTACATCAATCATGATTACTTTTAATCTAGATTACTTTCAATCATGATTACATTTGTAATCGTTAGTTTTGATTACAGTAGTCAGTAATCTGATTACATGCGTAGTTTTTATTATTTTTAACCGACTTCCCAAAAAAGGAGGAGGTTATATGTTTCGAAGTATGTTTTTTTTATGTATTTTTTTAAGCATTTTTATAATAAATGCGCTTCGATATCCAGTCAGTATGTATCTTGCATGTCTGCGATTTTCTAAGCAAATAGGGGCTTTCGACGACCGACTGCATGAATCATATACTTAGGTAGGCTGTGATATAAGTATGGATTTCGCAGAAGGTCCAATTCACAAAATGTCCAATTCGCAAAATGTCCTATTCGCAAAATGTCCAATTCGCAAAATGTCCAATTCGCAAAATGTCCAATTCGCAAAATGTCCAATTTGCAAAATTTATTAGACATTTTGCGAATTGGACATTCTGCGACCTGGACATTTTGCGTGTTGGACATTCTGCGAACTGAACATTTTGCAAAATTTATTAGACATTTTATTATATTATAAAGACTGTTATATGATGATATCTATAACAGTTATCGCAATAAAGATATGTTGAGGCAGAATGTCCAATTCGCAAAATGTCCAATTTGCTAAATGTATATTTTGCAAACTTGACATTCTGCGAACTGGACATTTTGCGTTTTGGACATTTTGCGATTAGAACATTTTGCGAATTAGACATTTTGCGAAATGAACATTTTGCGAATTAAACGTTTTGCGACCGCTGGACCTTTTGCGAATTGGATGAATCATATAGGTAGGCTGTGATATAAGTATGGATTTCGTAAAAGGTCCAATTCGCAAAAGGTACAATTTGTAAAATGTATTGGACGTTTTGCGAATTGGACATTTTGCGAATTGGGCATTCTGTGTATTTGACATTCTGTCTATGGATTTCGCAAATGGTCCAATTCGCAAAATGTCCAAATCGCAAAATGTCCAATACATTTTACGAATTGGACCTTTTACGAAATCCATACTTATATCACAGCCTACCTATATGATTCATCCAATTCGCAAAAGGTCCAGCGGTCGCAAAACGTTTAATTCGCAAAATGTTCATTTCGCAAAATGTCTAATTCGCAAAATGTTCTAATCGCAAAATGTCCAAAACGCAAAATGTCCAGTTCGCAGAATGTCAAGTTTGCAAAATATACATTTAGCAAATTGGACATTCTGCCTAAACATATCTTTATTGCGATAACTGTTATAGATATCATCATATAACAGTCTTTATAATATAATAAAATGTCTAATAAATTTTGCAAAATGTTCAGTTCGCAGAATGTCCAACACGCAAAATGTCCAATTTGCTAAATGTATATTTTGCAAACTTGACATTCTGCGAACTGGACTTTTTGCGTTTTGGACATTTTGCGATTAGAACATTTTGCGAATTAGACATTTTGCGAAATGAACATTTTGCGACTTAAACGTTTTGCGACCGCTGGACCTTTTGCGAATTGGATGAATCATATAGGTAGGCTGTGATATAAGTATGGATTTCGTAAAAGGTCCAATTCGTAAAATGTATTGGACATTTTGCGATTTGGACATTTTGCGAATTGGACCATTTGCGAAATCCATAGACAGAATGTCAAATTCACAGAATGCCCAATTCGCAAAATGTCCAATTCGCAAAATGTCCAATACATTTTACAAATTGTACCTTTTGCGAATTGGACCTTTTACGAAATCCATACTTATATCACAGCCTACCTATATGATTCATCCAATTCGCAAAAGGTCCAGCGGTCGCAAAACGTTTAATTTGCAAAATATTCAGTTCGCAGAATGTCCAATACACAGAATGCCCCATTCGCAAAATGTTCATTTCGCAAAATGTCTAATTCGCAAAATGTTCTAATCGCAAAATGTCCAAAACGCAAAATGTCCAGTTCGCAGAATGTCAAATTTGCAAAATATACATTTAGCAAATTGGACATTTTGCGAATTGGACATTCTGCCTCAACATATCTTTATTGCGATAACTGTTATAGATATCATCATATAACAGTCTTTATAAATACCTCAATAATATTTTATTACTCAGAAGCTCTCAAAGCTTCGAGATAGAGTTTTTCACTAAACTCTATTTATTCTTACCAGTCCTATCATGTAAACAATCTTCACTGTACTTTTTGTTGAATTTTGTTAAAAATAAATCAAATATTAGTTCAAACCTAAACATTCTAAAGTAAAACATTTATTGATTGAAAGTTTCATTTAAATCCGTCCAATAGTTTTTGCGTGAAACGCGTACATACATACATACAGACAGACAAGAAATTCCAAATAATTTTTTTTGCTTTCTATTATTCTTTTTAAGTGTCCCTCTATCCATTTCAGTCAAAAATACTAAATGTACAGACAAAATATTTTTACTGTTTTATTATATGTATAGATAAAAAAAATACTAATATAAAATAAATATTCTACAAAAAATAATATTAAAAGTATCAAAATGTGTTTGTTCAAAAGATTCCCGCTTAGCGTGCGTCGCTGTGACTGTGTGCCCTGCGCATGTAGTAGTACAATCAAATACCTAAAATTGAAGCGCGTCTTTTTGTAAATGCGTCCTTAAGAACAAAAAATAAAAATTAAATTCGAATCAGAATTGAGCAGACCAGTTCCCTCTGGCAACACCCGTTCATGAGTTGACGCGAGTACTGTTTGTGCCGAACATAGTGAATAAACTAAATATTTTCGTTTTTGACTTAATTTTAAATTTTAGTACTTAAATATCTCGCGATACACGATAAGCGATCCTCGCGATACACACGGCCTTTTAACACCCCCGCCCCCCCAGAACCACCATTCTTCCTGTACAAAGATAAAAATTGATCCTTTATCAATCACCCAAATTACAGGGCAGAGCTGGTGGAAGAAGTTGAATGACTCATCAATAGATATTCTGAAGGCTTTGGAAAATGACCAACCAGAAGGAGCTTATAATGTCTTGGAGGAATATATGGACGTTGAAGTTTTAAGGTAACTGTTATTATTGTATATTGCAATGGAAATGGTATATTGCAGCAGAGTCAAATACGGAAAGGGAAGGGTTGTCCGCCCATCTGGTTTATTTCTTGCAAACTCCTTCCTTCTGCAGTGGCGTAGTGAGAGCAAGTCTTTTAGGATTCGTTTCAAGGCGGGCGGCAACAGCATCAGGACGGATGTTGATTTGTTGCACCCTCCCCCCCCCCCAACATGCATTGTCCGCCACGGTCCCCCCAGAAAAAAATCCTGGATCCGCCGTTGGGGTTGTCAGTCCATTCTACAACCTCATGGTAACTATTATTATGTTACTTGACAAAGTAAATTTGGATATAAGTTTAAACATTAATGCATAATAAATGTACAATAGTGTAACAATAGTACAATAAGTAATATAATAATGTACAAGGACTATAACCGTATAATATATGAAGAAATTAACACAACTTTCAAATGAGTTTTTTTTTCAACTTTCAAAAAAGCTTGTATTTCAAACTACCTGAATATTTTACCTTTATAACACAATGATATTTTTGTACCCTCTGGTTTTTTGATAGATCTTCGTGGATCTGGTTTTTTGATAGAAAATAAATTAGGTAATGAATTTCCCCCATCTTGTAAGATTTCAGAGAACAATTGTGTCAAAAATTCTAAATTCTTTTTTTCGCCGTTTTAACCTCCTAGTTTACTCAATACAAACAGAATATTAAGCATAAGAGTGCTCTAATACAGATTCCTATAATTTTTGTTTCAGCCAAGAAAAAAAGAATAAACTAGAAACTTTGAATCAACCAGACAGTAGTGACAGTGAGTCGATCAGTAGCATTGTCATTCCACAGCGCAAACTGTTCACACAGAAGGAAAATCAACCTAAAAATAAGTTTGCTGAAATTATTGGCACCAGAGAATCTATGGCCAAACACAACAAAACAGAAAAATATGATAAAACTATTGTAGCAGGCAAAAAAAACTTGTTTGGTGAAAGTTCAAAACTAAAATCCAAGCCAGTGTTTCCTCCCGAATTGTTGACATTTTCTCCAGATACTACAATGAATAATACTCCTGAAGAAGTTCAAGTACGAGTCAGGAACTTGTTTGGCAATAGAGCAGTTGTGAAAAGGAAGAATAAGTTTGCTGATTTCATTGCTTCTGAAAGTGAAGATGAACCAGAGATTCAACCAAAAGTGTTTGGTTTCCGAAATAAACATGATGCACCTAGTAGAAGAGTTAGTACTGCATCTAGTTTGACTACTGACATAGATATGGAAGATTGGAAACTTCTACCATCTTCAACTATGGTACAAACCCAACTTGAAGCTATGATGGCCCACTCACCAATGGAGAAAGTTAAACTAAGCAAATTATCTGAAGGGAAAGAATCTGAAACTGCCACAAACAGCACTGCTACAACCAACAAAACCAAACAGTTGAATAATTCTGTTTTATCTAAAAATAAATCTACTATCTCAAAGAATTCTTCCAATAAGTCAAAAATATCACCTGAAGTTAATATAAGTGTACAAAAATCTGTTAATAATGAAGCTGTAAATAGGAATGATGAGGAAAATGAACAATGCGACGCTGATGAAGGACAAGCCACAGTGGCTAACATTGTACAAAAAAGTGTTAATGCGACTCTTAATAAATCTAAAGAGTCTAATAAATCTGTTGCATCAAAAAATAAATCTAAAATAAATAGCTCGAAGAACGCTTCAAATAAAACTATACAACCTAACGAAGAACCTGAAAATTACCAAAATTTAGAGCTGGATGTTGATGAAGTGACATCTGATTTTACAAATGCGGAAAAAAATAGTGATAAATCCAAACAGTCTAATTCCAATGTTAAGCATTCTTTTAATAAATCTAAAACATCACCTAAAGCTAATAAAAACGATGAATCTAAGATGGATATTGCCGAAGACAATAGACAAAATGACGAAGATCAAAGCAAAGTTCCTGATGAGGTTCAAAATATAGGAAATGATAACTTTGATATTAACAACAGTAATAAATTTACATCAAACTTGAAGGAAACTTCCAATAAGTCTAAAATGGCACCTAACGTTAATGCGAATGAAATGAAATCTACTTTGAATGATGCTGAACCTGAGAAAGACAACCAAGTGATGGGAGTAGAGGATGACGAAGAAAATAGAATAGCTCTCACATATAGTGACGAGGAGCCGATGGAGCATGAAGAGGAGAATTTAAGTGAAAAGGTTGCAGACGATAACAGAGACGAAAGTGTTGCTGAAGATAATAGCCAGCAGGTTAGTAATAGAAATGTAAAAAATGCCGAAAAAATAATAAATGAATCATTGGACATAAATGATAGCGAGGAAGAAAAAGAAAATTATGAAGAGGAGAGTCATGAAATTCAAAATGAAAGTAATATCAGCGGTGATGAAGAGCAACAATCTGAAGTTGACGAAGTAGAAGACGAAGAAGAAAATCAAGAAATGGACGAAGCAAATACAAGTCATGAAATAGAAATCGACGACCCGGCTGAAACAGAGGAAGATGGTGAGGTTATGAATGAAGAAAACGCGAGTCAAGAAGTTGAAACAGAAGATGAAGACAATGAAGGAGACGGTAACGAAGAAGAGAATATCACAGAAGACGAAAACGGCGAAGAAATTGAACTGGAAGAAGAAAATGAAAGTCAACAGGATCAGAGTCAAGAAATCGAAGAGAATCATGAAGTTGGAGATGAAGAAGGTGAAGCTGAGGATGAAGAAAATGAAAGTCAAGAAATAATCAACAATAGTGTCGGCGACACGGGAAATGAGATAATAGATCATACTGGCGGAAACAGAAAGGAGAATGAAACCAATGTGAAATCTCCAGAGGTTGTTAGGAGGTGTGCTCCTAGAGAAAGCATAGGCCTTTCAGATGGGACCAAGAACTCGAGCGCGGAAGGTTCAGGATGGGATTCACATAGAACCACAAGAAAAACGTTGCGGCAAACTTTCGGCCGTGACTTTACTCCAAAGAAATCTTTACGCGCTTTGGTCATGGAGAAATCGGCGAAACAAAACGAAGTTTTTAATGATATAAATGACGTTGATATGCCAAGAGCGAACTCCACTGAATTGCCTGATGCGTCAAACAGGGATGATGAGACGATGGAAGGTCCTCATGAAATATCAAAGAGGACGCAGCAGACGACGTTAGAAATGTATTTGCAGGAGGTCAAGAACAAGAAATTGGAAGAGAAGAAGAAACTGGTAAGTCTGATTGTATGGTCTTTTGCTAAACCACACACCTTTTGATAATGATAGGTTGATAGATTGATACGACCGAGTACCAATTCCCTACGTTTATTGACAAAATGATAACAATAAAAACGAGTGCACACAATGGGGTTGATAATTACGTACGAAATGATTCTAAAAAAATAGCTGCGTAAACTGCTGACCGCAACAATACTGTACGGTTGCACCATACACTGATTTTTGTTGCTCTATATTATAAAGTACCTACTTAGTAGAAATGCCAGAATAACCATCTTTTTAATACAAGCATTTCGTTGATGAATAAAAAGTATTCTCATTTTGGATTTTGTGCATCTCAGATGCAGTTAATACTAAAGCACTCTCATATATAAATTAGATATGGTGAAAAAATTCCATGCGAGCAGCATGCATTTTTTTTCTTTTTTTTTTGAGCATGAAATTTTTTCACCATATCTAATTTGTATATGAGAGTACTTTAAAAAGTAATCTCATTATATGTAAAAAAAAAAATTAGCCAAATAAACATAATAGAAATTGGTAGCGATTTAATTATGGGATCAATCCACAAAATATGCTTGATATTAACTATAACTTTAATGCTTCCAGCAAGAAGAAGTGAAGAGATCGCTCGCACCGCCACCTAAGGATTTATTTAATCAATTCAAAGTGCCGTCTCGACCGTTCGTCCTCAAACGCGCGACGAAGCCAGCACAGAGCAAACCAAACACAAAAACCATCAAGTCTGCGGTTCCTCTAGGTTACTTGCCGCAGGAAGTGATAGAAGACATGAAGTACAAGCCGCCGAAGAGATTCCAGCCGAGGGATGCCTCGTGGATTACGAAGCACCTTTATAAGTTTTTGGAGACCAAATTAGAGCCCAAGTAAGTTAGATTGATCAACACTAAAGAAAAAGTAAATAATAAAAAGTAGTAAGAAAAGTAAATACATAAATGGTGGGCTTATTGCAAATGCAATTTGTTCCAGCCATCCTTTGTATGGAAAGAGATATAATCGAAAAGTGTAGTGTACTACAACTCAACTTAGTTTAAATATATATGTGATTCCAAATGTTACCCAAAATTTATAGGGACTTGCAGAATTATCAGCGCTGCAGTGCATTGCGCTGCAGCTTTATGCTGAGCAAGGTCCTATTAGCAACCACTGCGACACCTACTATATAAAAAGTTATTAATAAGTTTTGTTTTGTGTCTACCTTGTCGCAGTTTGTGTTTAGTCAATAAATTTATTTTCTTTCTTCTTTCTTTCTTTCTAGTTTAGTGTAAGGTGTAGTTATTGTTTTTATTATATCGGTGTTCCTTACTTTTAAAATACAATCAACAGTTACAGCCAGTATGTTTCATTGACTCGGGAATTGAATTCAGTACCTTTTGAAAAAAAAAATCCCACGCGGATCCCGGATAGCCTTAAAATATAACGTGGCTATCACACTGATCAGAAAGAAATTTTCAAATCGGATCGGAAGTTAAGTAGATTAGCGCGATCAAATAAACAAATATACAAACAAATAGATTACTGTACCCTATCGTATCCTACCGAATCTTTTTTTATTTAAAAGATGGGTTTGTTCTTATAATCATAATGTTCTAGATACGACTACAAAGCGCGCATACGCGCCGAAAAACTTGTGGAAATGATATACAACTTCGTAAAAAGCCTACGCAGAGTGGAAGTGGCTCCGACCGAGTCTGTTGATGTTCTCAAGCGAGAGATGGCGCGCCTGAGCATCGTCAGTACGCACTTCGATTTCTACGAGTTCATCCACGAATTTATGCCCAGGGAGGTTAGGATTAAGGTGGGTTTCTCTTCACACTTCGTTTTTTTACACGACGGACCAAAAAAGGAGTGTTATGTTTTCAGTGTTCATGTATGTAGGTATGTAAGTTTCTTTATTCCACCATGTCCTGAACGGCTAACAGATTTTGATGTGAGAGGTAATTTTAGGTTCCTTGCATTTCTCCAAGTGACATAGGCTATGTGAGTTGTCAGTCGTGTTTTTTTTAAATAATTAGCTTGTTACAAGCTTTTATTTATTTTGTCCTGTCCAAGTGTCTGTCTGTCTGTAATTAAATTTTGAAAGTTAAATTCGACCTACTTCCGCTTGTCCTTCAGAGTTGAAATTTTACACGTGGCATCAGCACAGAATAAGTAATAGTACTAACGTACAGAACGGCCACTCACCGCCCCGCACTCATTTCAAATACCGCACCCCGCCCCGCACTTCATTGTAGACATCACTGACACTTGCACGAGGGTTTGCGCGTATTCGGCGCACTTTTCGCGCCATTTTGATTGATTACCACGACTAGCAAGCAGCCCTACTAAATTTCACGCACACATTTGCGCGTGTATAAACGTCATTTGCCTTTGTAGTAGTTAATTTGCGAGCGTTGTATGGAGTGTCCGGGGTGTGGCTTCAGTTCCGATGACAATGCATTATTATGGTAAGCATGACCTGATGGTGTAAATAGGATGGGCTTTCAACGTTAACTGCAGTTATGTGCTCACGATGTTCTAGAGTCTCAATTTTATTACACATCATCAGTGTACGACCTTTACGCTCCCCTTCTATAGCACTTTTAGTGTCACTCTAGAAAAATAGAGTACAATGGGCCACATGTATTTTACACACACCACTTTTTATAATGGATCGTATTACAGGTGGTATACTTTTCTATGTGTTCCACCGTACGGATCATTTTGTTACAGTTTTTCAAAAGTTTTTTTTTTTCAGGTGGTCCCAGACATTTTAAACAAGATACCTGCGCCGCGTCACGGGGTATTTTCAGAAATCCTGCAGGGACGATTAGTTCCTTAGTGTCTATGAAATGTTTATCTATTTGAATTAAATGATTTTACGTCACCTAATGTTTCAATTTTAACCTTCTTCGCTCCAGTGGGAATATCGGCATTCTGGATAACTTTTATCGAGAACTCAAAATCATTGGCATCCTTTCTACTGGTGAAAGTAGATACTCTTGAATATGAGCAACTTTCTGTTATATCAAAAAAAACTGCTGTTCTCAACAAAGTACTACTAAGCATGGAAGTAATAATTACGTAAGTACTTATTACTTCCATGCCAACGTAAGTCCATAATATCTATGGCTGTTCTATTTTTACAAGTATTTTCACCAGTATAGATGGGTAAGAGTGTGCCAGTGTATTTGAATTTGGTATAGGTGATAGACTGGTTCGTACAACACGTTGAAAGTTTGGATAAATAACAAAACAATGCCAAACAATAACAAGAGGACTGAATTACTGAAGTGAATCAGTAGCGATTTTTGAATCACATCCTCCACCAGCCCCCCTTGGACCTGCGCGCGCGCACTTGCGCTCGCAGAACCGCCATGCTGTTTGATTCGTGTCGTAAGTAAACTCCATTTTGTCTTAATTGTCCTATTATGTAAACAATCTTCACAGTACTTTTTGTTGAATATTAGTTCAAACCTAAACATTCCAAAGTAAAACATTTATTAACCACGAAAGTAATTTCCTAAAAAGTCTATTTTAATTTATATTGTTGTAAAATCATAACAAGCTAATTATTAAAAATAAAAAACACGACTGACAAGTTTTTACTAAAAAAGTACATACAAACATATAAGTTATATACATTTTTGAAATCGCCTTTTAAAGCCCTTCAATTTGATACCCCACTCGATAAGATTGATCAAATTTTATTTTTTTGGTCTGCTATTTATCACATATATAATCCGCCATTTTGTTTTTATGATGACGTCATATAGCCTATGTCACTCGGAGGAATGCAATGTATCTAAAAATACCTCTCACATCAAAATCTGTTAAGCCGTTCAGGACTTATGGTGGAATAAAGAAACTTACATACATACATACATACATACATGAACCTTGAAAACATAACACTCCTTTTTTGGTCAGTCGTGTAAAAGACATGGTAAGATTGTTTTCATAATAGGACTTAGTAGGAAAAAACGGAGTTTACTTATGTTGCGGCATGTCTTTCGCGTTCTATAAGGATGAACGATGCCGGTCGCATTGTTAACGTGAGGTAGGTAAGAATTTTGATGCAATGGAAAGATCACATGACGTCATCCTTGTTTTTCAGTTACATAATAAGTCGTTTTTTAGGGTTCCGTGGGTAGGTACGTCCAAAAGAAGGAACCCATACAGGATCATTTCTTTGTCTCTAAAAAACGTGGCCGTATTAACTTAGATTTGCGATCCCTTGGAGCTGTACAAACTCTATACTTACAAAAGACATGACAGTTTTTAATTCTCGTATCGACAGGGTTTATGATTCTATAGGACAGAATGCTATATATTGTAAGTAGCTACATAATTTCTAAAATGTTTTGCGATAAAGTTTTAAATAAACATAAATAAAAGGACACTAACCTTTGACCTAGTCATGAAACTTTCAAAGCTGCGCATTTGACACCAAAAAGATAAGAATCCGAATCCGTATACCTAGTAGTTACATGTAGTGATGTGCCCTTTCCGAAATTTTCGGGAATTTTTGGAAACGGTCAGGAAACGTTCTCGGAAATATTCCCTAAAACGGAAATTGTTGGAAAAGTACCTGAAATATTAAAAAAAAGGGAATTTTCTTTTTGCAGCTGCATTAAAATTAGAAGATTGACAATCACTAAAATTTTCAAGAAAATCGGATGAAGGGAAATGCATATTTTCCATATTCCGGGGAAATTTTCCAAAGAAATTTCCGAGAAATTTCTTGAGAATTCCATTCCTGAGAATTTTTCAGAGAAAAATATTTTAGTACTAGCTGTTGCGCGCGGTTTCCATTCGCGGCAAAAAGTCTTATGTTTTTCATAAAAATATTGAAACATCGTGAAATAGTGACCGACAGACTTTCGCAAAAAATTGGGAGAAAACGTTCCCGAAAATTTCTGAAAAGTTTCGGAAATTTTCCATGAAAGAAATTTTCGGAAACCGAGAAATTCTCGGCGGCCCATCGCTAGTTACATGCAAAAAAGTTTGTGATTTTAGTCGTGGATAAGTTTGCTTACAGAATCCTAGGTGCTCAAGTCCGACTCGCACTTGGCCGGTATTCTAAGGTTTGTGACAAAAGTACGGTTATTCACCCGAGGAGAACAGTAAATTATTGTTATCTACAGTTTTACTATCAAACACTAATAGATACGCTATCTAGGCGACGTAGGTGTATTGTTTAGCTAAATAAGTATTGGCTAACACTGGTTTGCAGTACGTACAGTCGCCTGTACTTTGATTGCGTATTTTCAATTATTATTATATAACAAAATTATAATTAGAGCGAAGCCATACTATTACCAGAACTATTACTTCGCCGATTTGTTTTTTATACTAGCTGTGCCTCGCGGTTTCGCTCCCGTGGGAATTTCGGTATCCTGGATAGTAAAGACGAAGAAGGGGTTCTTCGTGAATGTGGCTATTTTATACCTACAGGAATAATTTTTCAAATCCAAATGGTAGTTCCTGAGATTACAGCGCGTTCAAGCAAACAAACTTTTCAGTTTAATTATGTGTTTGTAATATAATTGCTTGGAACGAAACGCAGGGCGTTTCGCATTGCTGCCGCGGGGTTCTCATGGCAAGGACCCGGCTTGCGGGGTTCTCACACTGCTCGTGTGAATGGGTCGCGGACGGCCGCCATTGTCCTGTGTTATATCGGTTTGATTTTAATACGCGGAGAGGTCCCGCGTCTTTTGATTGTTAATTAGTTTGAGTTATATTTGTGAATTTCCTGTTTGTTAAATAACTATTCAGTTTGTGTTTGTGTAACCCGTTATTGTGACTTTTTCCTGTGAGATGTGACGCGTGGCTGGTCGCTCACATCTATCTGTTGCCGAGTGGAACTGCTGGAAGAAACCTACGTATTTATTCTGGGGAAGAGATCTCGGGGTAGGTTGGGTGTTTAGGGACCGCATCCCCTTCCGAAGACACTCGAAGTTGGATCCGAAGATTAAGAAGATTCAGTTTGGTAAGTGGTTTGCAATTGTAGTTATTAAGTTAGGTTATTATATAGGGCCCTGTAGCTCCCGTTATAAGCTATGGTGGTAGCAGTCTGCGTATAGTTTAAGTTAGGTTTTAGTCGGACAGACGTAGTGCCGGGTCGAAGTTCTTACCGTTATTTCGATTTACCGTCATTTTAAGATCCGGTCTGTTTTTAAGACCCGGTCTTTTTCGGTACCGAACCCTCCCGCCATTTCGTTTGCCCGGATTCTCTGCGCACATTTTCTGGTAGCAGAGCGTAGTTTATCTACCCTCTATTTGTTCGTTTGTAAAAAATAATTAATTGTTTGTAAAAATTATTAGATTTTTCTTAGTTTGTTTGTATAAGAATATTTGTAACCTTTTTTGTATTTGTTTGCGGTTTGTACCGTGCGTTCCGGGTTTGTGCCATTCTCATACCTACCGCGGTTCTTCGTGTAGTTGTTTGATTTTGTTGTTTTTTATTTACCTTTTGTTATTTTTCGTTTGTGACTTGACGCGATGGCGAAGGTCTCCAATGCTAGGGCGACACTCGCCAACGAATTGAGATGGTTTGTGACGGCCGGAGGACTCCTGTCCCGGAAGGACAGGGAGGGCGCCACACTGCTAAGAGCGGATCACCTCCACTCACGATTGATTAGCGCGGAAGCGGCCATGGTGGTGCTTACCGAAGCCGAACTTGCCCCGGAGGTCTACGCAGGTCACATGGCGGACATGGACCAGATCCTGAGTCTGCACGATGATATCGCGGAGGCGGCGACCGCAATAAGGGCGAGACAGGCTGGCGGACCAGCCCCTCGCACACCTGTTAGACAGGAAGGACCAGCGGTTACTGGTCGGCTCCCCACCCTTCAGCTGTCCCACTTTGGGGGTAGGATGGAGGAGTGGGTAGCCTACAAGAATATGTTTGAGTCCCTGGTCGTAGCACGACAGGATTTGTCGAAGGCCCAGAAGATGGCCTACCTCCTCTCCACTCTTGTGGATGAAGCGCGGTCGCTCATCCAGCACCTCCGGGTGGAGGACGACCAGTACGACACGGCTTGGGAGTTATTGAACTCCCGCTACCAAAATTTACGTTTGTTAGCGGATGCGCACGCCGCACAGTTGATGGCCCTGCCCAAGGTGGCCAACAGGGCACAGTTGCGCTTGCAGTTGCTCACGCCCGTTACAGTGGCCTGTAACGCGCTCCGCACACTGGGGCTGCCGGTGGACCAATGGTCCTTTTTGCTGGTGCACATTGTATTGGGCAAATTGCCCAATGACATCCGCTCGCGGTTTGAGCGCGAGAATGCGGAGCGGGACAGCACCACCCTACCAACATTCACTGACTTGGTGAAGTTTTTGGAGTTTGAGGCACGGGCCGCTGAGAATACCATGACGGACTCAGCGCCATCCAGAGCGCCTGAACGTAGGCCCTTGGAACCCTCATGGAGAGGTAAGCCCCAACAGGGACGGCAACCGCCACCGCGTGGAGCTGGTGTGCGGGTTGCACACACGGCAGCAGTCGCGAGGGACGCGGACTGCCTGCAATGTGGCCGGATGGGCCACAGCCTGCTGCAATGCAGGGACTGGCAGAGACTGCCAGTACAAGATAGGCGCCGCATGGCAAGGCGGCATGAACTTTGCTTCTACTGTTTGGGCAGTCACTATGCACGTGACTGTCCCAGGGCCATACCATGCAGTGCATGCCGTGGGCTGCACCACGCGATGCTCTGCATGAACCGGAACGGGGATGGCCCCCGGTTGTTGAGGCAGGGGTCCCCTATGGGCGGGGGCGCTCCTGCGCGAAGCCCTCCACCACCGGACGGAGGACGCGGCTTCGCTCGTCGCACCCCCTCGGGAGGGGGTCGCGTACCTGCGCGGGTCTTGGCGGACCGGGACCACGCGCCCCAAGGTCATGGCCAGTATGTGGCTGGCCAGGCCCCGGATAGGGCCCCCATGGGCGGGGGCCCTAGATCGGACGTGAGAGTGGGGACACCCCTCCACGCGGGTTACCAATACCCAACACATGCAGCCGCAGCGGTTTTCTCCGCCGCTGCACGAGTACCCACGGCTGGAGTACCACCCGCCGTACCATATGTATGGCCGGGCCGCGGGTTATGCCCCCCTCAGGTAGGGATGTGCACTCGCCCGCCATACTATCCGGGTCAGTGGCGCCCCCTGGTTTGGAGAGAGTGGGGAGCCCGTAACTAGCTTGCTCCCTTGCTGGGACAGAGCCGCGGACGGTTCTGCTCCCTACCGCGGTGGTCCGCGTATGGGGTCGTAGGGGGAAGCCATTAATTTGAGAGCTCTGTTGGACTCAGGGGCTCAAAGCAGTTTGGTTACCACTCGAGTGGCACACCAGTTAGGTTTAGTCGTGGAAGACTCGCCTGTGCCACTTCTTGGAGTTGGTGGCATACAAGTGAAGTGTCTGACGGGCCAGACACTTGTCACCTTTTCTTCGCTGAAGTCCTCCACAATGAGGATCACGACTTCGGCTATGGTAATGGACACCATTGCGGGTTGGCACCCCTCGACAGACATACCGCCGGGTGTGTTGTCTTTGGTTTCGGGTCTGGATTTGGCCGACCCCTTTGTCTTTCATCCCGGCCCAGTGGACTTGCTCCTGGGCTCGGACGTATTGGGTTGGATTTTGTTGGGTACCCAGAAAGCTCTGGGTTCGTCTTCACTGATGGCAGTGTCTACTATCTTTGGTTTCGCCCTGATGGGCCCTGTGTTTGATAATAGCACCGTGGAGGAGCCACCGGTCGTCGCATCAGCGTCCTTGGCCAAGACCATGCAAAGGTTTTGGGAGGTGGAGGAGCCACCTATGAGTTCCAGGATGGATCCGGAACACGCTGAGTGCGAAGCCCTTTTTCGATCGACCACGGAGAGGTTGCCCTCCGGTCGGTTTGTAACTAGATTACCATTTGTTGCTACACGTCCTAGCCTAGGGCAAAGTAGGGCGCTTGCGGAGAAACGACTGCTGTCCATGGAGCGACGTATGCAGCGTGACCACGTACTTCGCGATAAATATATTGAATTTATGCGCGAGTACGAGGATTTGGGTCACATGTCTCCGGCTCGAGTTGATTGGAGCTCAACTGAGCATTATTTCTTGCCCCACCACGCGGTGGTGAAGGCCTCAACGGGCAAGTTGCGGACTGTCTTTGATGGGTCCGCACCCACTTCGAACGGAGTTTCGTTGAATCTATGTTTGCATTCAGGTCCCAAATTGCATAGGGACATAATTGACATCATCTTGAACTTTAGAAGACATCAAGTGGTTTTTGGCGCGGACATCCGGATGATGTTCCGCCAGACAGTCATACATCCTGAGGACAGGCGATTCTAGTTGATACTCTGGCGTGAGCGCCCTGAGGATCCTGTGACGGTGTATGAACTCAATACAAACACGTATGGTTTGAAATCTAGTCCCTATATCGCCATCAGATCATTGCTTGAATTGGCAGAGCGGGAACGGATCCGCTTTCCCCGTGGGGCTTCCGTGCTGTCACGTGACTTGTATGTCGATGACGTGTGCACCGGAGCCCAAAGTATTGAGGAGGCCCTCCTACTGCGGGATGAATTGATCGAAATATTGAAGACAGGTGGCTACGAGCTACGTAAGTGGTTGTCCAATGAGCCTAGAGTTCTAGAAGGGATCCCGGAGGATCACCAACAGAACCCTCACCTGTTTGAGGATGTGGATGATCCCAACAGGATAGCGGTGCTGGGCATGCAGTACCAGCCGCTAACCGATATTTTCACATTCCAAGTGGACTTGGAAATACCAAAAGTCTGGACTAAGAGAACGGTGTTGTCCGTAATAGCTCGTATGTTTGATCCAAGCGGTTGGATCAGTCCAGTGATATTCTCTGCGAAGTGTCTTCTTCAGAGACTTTGGACTTTGGGCGTCTCGTGGGACGAGCCGCTGTTTGGCTCTCCATTGGATGATTGGCTCGAGTTGTTTTCATCGATTAAGGAAGTCAATCGGATTGCCTTGCCTCGTCGAATATTGCCACCCGGGAAATATCGAGCCAGCCTGCATGGCTTTTGTGACGCGTCGGAGCGAGGCTACGCCGCGTCAGTCTATATGCGGACAGTTGACGCCGATGGCCGGGTCAATGTCTCGCTTTTGTTAGGGAAGAGCAAGGTCGCCCCCATCAGGACTAGGCTGACTATTCCCAAGCTTGAGTTGAGTGGAGCTCACCTTCTCTCTAAATTGTTGCATCACGTTGCCAGTGAGCTGGCGGCCACGGTCGAGATACGGGACATCTTCGCCTGGTCGGATAGCCAGGTCGCGCTTGCATGGTTGCGCGCGGCCCCACATACCTTGGAGGTTTTTGTTGGAAACAGGGTTTCCCAAATTCAAAATATTGGAATTGATATAACATGGAGACATGTGCCGGGAGAGCTTAACCCAGCGGACTGTGCTTCCCGAGGTTGTACGGCACCAGAATTGGTGTCACACCCGCTCTGGTGGGGTCCAGAGTGGCTGATGGGATCAGAAACATCTTGGCCTGTCTGTCAGACAGATGTTACCTCTTTGAGTTTGACTGGGCTTCGTGTACATGCTGTAGTCGCTGAGACGACGTCGGAGCCGGATTGGCTACTTGCTCGGTATAGCAGTTTGGATAAGCTTCTGGGTGTTACCAGTTGGATTAAGCGTTTCATACATAATTGTAGAAACCCACAGGCAAAGCGGTTGGAGCCGATTGCAGGTGCAGAAGAGCGCCGGAGCGCATTGTTGCATTGGGTCCGTGTCGTGCAGACCGGACGGTTTGAGTCAGAGCTTCGTATTTTGCGCGACGGACGCGCTAAGTTGAAGGGCGCGGTCGCTCGTTTGAACCCGTACATCGACTCGGATGGGCTTCTTCGGGTTGGAGGCAGGCTCCGGAAGGCGGATCTTCCATATGAGACTCGCCATCCTCTGTTGTTGCCCAAGGGCGGACCCTTGGTGCAGCTTTTGGTGTCTGATCGACACATTCGTAACGCCCATGCTGGGTGCAATGCTTTGTTGGCTATTTTGCAACGCGAGTTTTGGATTTTGTCTGCCCGAAGAGCAATCCGTAGTGTCCTGTTTCGATGTATTGCATGTTATAGGTTGAAGGCATCCACGATGCAACCACAGATGGGTGATTTGCCCGCTGATCGAATCCGACCTTCGAGGCCGTTTGACGGCGTTGGAACTGATTTTGCCGGCCCCTTTTCGATCAAGGCTTCTCCCTTTCGTAATGCCCGTATTGTGAAGGGCTATTTGTGTGTATTTGTTTGTTTGGCCACCAAGGCTGTCCATTTGGAGGTGGTATCGGCTCTGACTACGGAGGCCTTCGTCGCCGCGTTGGATCGCTTTGTTTCGCGTCGAGGTCTACCTTCCCTTATTAGGTCTGATAATGGCACAAACTATAAGGGAACTGTAAATTATCTTAAGGATGTTTCTGTGTTTATTGATAAAAATTGTACTAGTTTAAGTCAAATTGCTGCCCAAAGGGGAGTAACCTGGAAGTTTAGTCCCCCAAGTTGCCCCCATTGGGGAGGGATTTTTGAAGCGGCTGTGAAATCCGCAAAGACCCACCTCCGCCGCATTATCGGAGAAACGGCTCTAACTTTTGAAGAGCTGGCCACAGTGTTTTGTAAAGTTGAGGCGGTCCTCAACTCTCGTCCTCTCTGTCCGCTATCTCCAGATCCAAATGACTTGGAAGCTCTCACCCCTGGTCATTTTTTGGTGGGAGGGCCTTTGAATGCCCTGCCCGAATACCCGTGGAAGGACGAACGCGTATATCGGTTGTCGCGTTTTCAAATGTTGCAGCAAATGAGCCAGGACTTTTGGCGTCGCTATGGTCGCTTGAATATTTGCATTTGCTGCAGCAAAGAGTGAAGTGGACAGACAGGACTGAGCCTCCCAGGGAGGGTGATTTAGTATTGTTAAAAGAGGCAAATTTGCCCTCATTGCTTTGGCGACGAGCTCGCATATTACGTTTGATTCTTGGCGGAGATGGCACTCCGCGTGTGGCTGAGGTGTTGGTCGACGGTTCGATTTTAAGGAGAGGTGTGACCTCTCTCGCCCGCCTTCCCGTAGAGTAAGCTAGCGGTCTGCTTCTCAGACCGGGACGGGGGGATGTTTGTAATATAATTGCTTGGAACGAAACGCAGGGCGTTTCGCATTGCTGCCGCGGGGTTCTCATGGCAAGGACCCGGCTTGCGGGGTTCGCACACTGCTCGTGTGAATGGGTCGCGGACGGCCGCCATTGTCCTGTGCTATATCGGTTTGATTTTAATACGCGGAGAGGTCCCGCGTCTTTTGATTGTTAATTAGTTTGAGTTATATTTGTGAATTTCCTGTTTGTTAAATAACTATTAAGTTTGTGTTTGTGTAACCCGTTATTGTGACTTTTTCCTGTGAGATGTGACGCGTGGCTGGTCGCTCACATCTATCTGTTGCCGAGTGGAACTGCTGGAAGAAACCTACGTATTTATTCTGGGGAAGAGATCTCGGGGTAGGTTGGGTGTTTAGGGACCGCATCCCCTTCCGAAGACACTCGAAGTTGGATCCGAAGATTAAGAAGATTCAGTTTGGTAAGTGGTTTGCAATTGTAGTTATTAAGTTAGGTTATTATATAGGGCCCTGTAGCTCCCGTTATAAGCTATGGTGGTAGCAGTCTGCGTATAGTTTAAGTTAGGTTTTAGTCGGACAGACGTAGTGCCGGGTCGAAGTTCTTACCGTTATTTCGATTTACCGTCATTTTAAGATCCGGTCTGTTTTTAAGACCCGGTCTTTTTCGGTACCGAACCCTCCCGCCATTTCGTTTGCCCGGATTCTCTGCGCACATTATGTATACCTACATACCTATTACAATATCTCTTTAGTCGTATTTCCTCATGACTGAGGGTCGTGGCCATTATATGGAATGAAACACACACAACGACTCTCTTGGCAATATTAATGGAGTGGTTTGCCATTGCCTTCTCCATTTCACACACCAGCTGATAATCATCAACCAGAGTGCAGGTTTCCTCACGATGATTTCCTTCACCGGAAGCAAGTGGTGGTCGATGAAAACTAACATGAGTCAGATTGGTATACAAACTCATATAGCCCGGGCAGGATTCGAACCTGGGATTTTGCATCCACAGGCGGGCGCCCTACCACTCGGCCACCACCGCTTCTATTAGAATACCTATAGATTACATTATTTATTATTTTACTAGCTGTGCCCCGGGGGCTCCGTTTCCGTGGGAATCTAGGGTAAAAAATACCCTAGATATGTGCTATAAGTTATATTCTCCCTGTACCTATAACTTTTATCGAAATCCGTCCAGTAGATTTTGCGTGAGCACACATCCAAAGTGAGCCCTTAGGCGCAGTTATATATTAAACTAGCTGTTGGCCGCGGCTTCGCCCGCGTGAGTTTCGCTTAGATGAAAAGTCATTTTGTGTTCCAAACTGTAGTAACCTAAACTGCAGTACTAAAAATTTTAGTTATCCCGTGTCCCGCGGGAATATATTAGGTACTCGTACTCGTAGTAGGTACAGTCGCGGCGTTAAAATGAATCAAGGGATTTTTCATTTAATAAACGTCAACGAACTTCGTCTGCTCGTTATCTACAATTTCCCGTGTACCACCACTCCCACTGTGAGTCCCACTTTGTCCTATCCCGTGTCCTGTCTATTTATACGTCAGTAGAAAATGCTCATCAGGTTGAACGACTTTTGCTAAGCCCCATTTTCCATTTATTTTTATAGAGTAGTTGATCTCTTGGAGTTCATCATCAGATGTTCCATAATCTTCAATTTTTATACGTCAGCAGAAAATGCTCATCAGGTTGAACGACTTTTGCTAAGGCACCATTTCCATATATGTTATAGTGTAGTTGGTCTCTTGGAATACTTCATCAGATGATCCTGATCTTCGATTTTTACACGTCAACAGAAAATACTCGTCAGATTGAACGACTTTTGTAAAGGCACCATGTCCAGTCCATATTTCTTATAGTTTAACTGTTCTGTTTTGGTTCTTCATCAGGTGTTCCAGTTTTCAAAATCAATTATAGCCTAAATGTTGCCCAGGCTTAATAGCTATACAACAAAAAAAGTTTCATTCAAATCGGTTCAGTTCTTTCGGAGATTAGCGTAATCATACATACATACAGACTGACAAGAAATAAAAAAAAAAAAAATTTTGCTTTCTATTATTCTTTTTAAGTGTCCCTCTATCCATTTCAGTCATAAATACTAAATGTACAGACAAAATATTTTGACTCTCTTATTATAGATATGTATAGATAAAAAAAATCTTCTTCGTCCACCTCTTCTCCCTTTTTATTTGGGGTCGGGACTCTTTTTACATCTGCGCCAGAGGTGTCTACTCCGGATTGTCTGGGGGTTAAACTTTGCTTTCTGAATCTCCTTTACTATGTTGCTTGACCATTTGGCTTGTGGTCTGTCTAAACCCTTAGTAGACCGAGAGGTCACGGGAATTTTCGTAACGATCAGGGGAAACGGATAGACTTGCTTTTATGGGTTGTAGAGTAGTCCCCTAATGTGAATGATGTCGGTCTGCCGGCTCTCAGTGGTAGCTTCTTCGAGCTATAGGGCCTGGAAGGTGCTTCATTGTTGCGAAAAAAAAACGATCTGAGAAATGGTTAGTTTTAGTACATATTCAAAGTATGGCATCTCCGTATGTGAAACAAGTTGGTCTGCCGGCTGTCAGTGGTTGCATTTCAGAGCTATGAGGCGCGCAAGTCACTGCATAGTTACAAAAAAAAAACGATAAGAGAAATGGTTAGTTTTAGTACCAATTGGAAGAATGGTGTATCCACAGATGAAACGAGTTGGTCTGCCGGCTGTCAGTGGTTGTATTTCAGAGCTATCATCGTTCACGTAAGTCGCTTATTTAAGGAAAAAGTCTAAAAAAACATTGAAAAGCGGGAAAATAGGCGAATTTTTCTAGTTCATGCCAGCCGCTGTCGTATCTGCGTATGTTTGACCCAACCTCAAATTTGCGCCGCGCACCACCGCACTGTGGGGAAAAAAATCGCCTCTAGAGAAAAAAAGGTTTTCTTCAGAAAATCTACGTCGATTTTGGTAAAAACTGATTATGTATTTCATTTTTGATCTTAATAAGAAGACTTTTTATTGATACTATTTTTGCTAACATTGCATTCTTTTAATAGGTACTAAAACTAAGCAGTGACTTTCGCGCCTCATAGCTCTGAAATGCAACCACTGACAGCCGGCAGACCAACTTGTTTCACATGCGGAGATGCCATACTTTGAATATGTACTAAAACTAACCATTCCTCAGATCGTTTTCTATTTTTTGCAACAATGAAGCTCATTCTAGCCTTAATAGCTCAAAGTGGCAACCACTGATAGCCGGCAGACCAACTTGTTTCACATGAGGAGATGCCATACTATGAATATATATTAAAACTAACCATTCTTCGGATCGTTTTCTATTTTTTGCAACAATGAAGCTCCTTCTAGCCTTTATAGCTCAAAGTGGCAACCACTGACAGCCGGCAGACCAACTTTTTTCACATACGGAGATGCCATACTTTGAATATATACTAAAACTAACCATTTCTCTGATCGTTTTTTTTTTCGCTACAATGAAGCCCCTTTCAGCCCCTATAGCTCAAAGTGGCAACCACTGACAGCCGGCAGACCAACTTGTTTCACATGCGGAGATGCCATACTTTGAATATGTACTAAAACTAACCATTCCTCAGATCGTTTTCTATTTTTTGCAACAATGAAGCTCATTCTAGCCTTAATAGCTCAAAGTGGCAACCACTGATAGCCGGCAGACCAACTTGTTTCACATGAGGAGATGCCATACTTTGAATATATACTAAAACTAACCATTCTTCGGATCGTTTTCTAATTTTTGCAACAATGAAGCTCCTTCTAGCCTTTATAGCTCAAAGTGGCAACCACTGACAGCCGGCAGACCAACTTTTTTCACATACGGAGATGCCATACTTTGAATATATACTAAAACTAACCATTTCTCTGATCGTTTTTTTTTTTCGCTACAATGAAGCCCCTTTCAGCCCCTATAGCTCGAAGTGGCAACCACTGAAGGCCGGCAGACCAACTTGTTTCACCTGTGGAGACACCATTCTTTCAATAAGTACTAAAACTGACCATTTCTTTTACCGTTTTTTTTCGTAACTATGCAGTGACTTTCGCGCCTCATAGCTCTTAAATGCAACCACTGACAGCCGGCAGACCAACTTGTTTCACATGCGGAGATACCATACTTTGAATATGTACTAAAACTAACCATTTCTCTGATCGTTTTTTTTTTTCGCTACAATGAAGCCCCTTTCAGCCCCTATAGCTCGAAGTGGCAACCAGTGAAGGCCGGCAGACCAACTTGTTTCCCCTGTAGAGACACCATTCTTTCAATAAGTACTAAAACTGACCATTTCTTTTACCGTTTTTTTCGTAACTATGCAGTGACTTTCGCGCTTCATAGCTCTGAAATGCAACCACTGACAGCCGGCAGACCAACTTTTTTCACCTGTGGAGACACCATTCTTTCAATAAGTACTAAAACTGACCATTTCTTTTACCGTTTTTTTCGTAACTATGCAGTGACTTTCGCGTCTCATAGCTCTGAAATGCAACCACTGACAGCCGGCAGACCAACTTGTTTCACATGCGGAGATACCATACTTTGAATATGTACTAAAACTAACCATTCCTCGGATCGTTTTCTATTTTTTGCAACAATGAAGCTCCTTCTAGCCTTTATAGCTCAAAGTGGCAACCACTGACAGCCGGCAGACCAACTTTTTTCACAAACGGAGATGCCATACTTTGAATATATACTAAAACTAACCATTTCTCTGGTCGTTTTTTTTTTCGCTACAATGAAGCCCCTTTCAGCCCCTATAGCTCAAAGTGGCAACCACTGACAGCCGGCAGACCAACTTGTTTCACATACGGAGATGCCATACTTTGAATATGTACTAAAACTAACCATTTCTCTAAGCATTTTTTTTCGCAACAATGAAGCCCATTCCAGGCCCTAGGTATAGCTCAAAGTGGCAACCACTGAAGGCCGGCAGACCAACTTGTTTCACCTGTGGAGACACCATTCTTTCAATAAGTACTAAAACTAACCATTTCTCTGATCGTTTTTTTTTTTCGCTACAATGAAGCCCCTTTCAGCCCCTATAGCTCAAAGTGGCAACCACTGACAGCCGGCAGACCAACTTGTTTCACATGCGGAGATACCATACTTTGAATATGTACTAAAACTAACCATTCCTCGGATCGTTTTCTATTTTTTGCAACAATGAAGCTCCTTCTAGCCTTTATAGCTCAAAGTGGCAACCACTGACAGCCGGCAGACCAACTTTTTTCACATACGGAGATGCCATACTTTGAATATATACTAAAACTAACCATTTCTCTGATCGTTTTTTTCGCTACAATGAAGCCCCTTTCAGCCCCTATAGCTCAAAGTGGCAACCACTGACAGCCGGCAGACCAACTTGTTTCACATACGGAGATGCCATACTTTGAATATGTACTAAAACTAACCATTTCTATAAGCATTTTTTTTCGCAACAATGAAGCCCCTTCCAGGCCCTAGGTATAGCTCGAAGTGGCAACCACTGAAGGTCGGCAGACCAACTTGTTTTACCTGTCAGGGCCTGGAAAATTGCCTTGAGGAAAATGGCCTTCATTGTTGCAAAAAAAAATTATCAGAGAAATGGTTAGGCTTAGTACATATTCAAATGCCTTATGGCGTTAAGTCCACCATTTGTACTTTTTTTTTTTTTTAATTTTGTGCAATAATGTTTTAAATAAATAAAAAAAAAACTATGGCATCTCCGCATGTGAAACAAGTTGGTCTGCCGGCTGTCAGTGGCTGCATTTCAGAGCGATGATGCGCGAAAGTCACTGCATATTTACGAAAAAAAAACGGTTAGAGAAATGGTCAGTTTTAGTATCTATTGAAAGAATGGTGTCTCCACAGGTGAAACAAGTTGGTCTGCCGGCCTTCAGTGTTTGCCACTTCGAGCAATACCTAGGGCCTGGAAAATTGCCTTGAGGAAAATGGCCTTCCTTGTTGCAAAAAAAAAATTATCAGAGAAATGGTTAGGTTTAGTACATATATTCAAAATATGGCATCTCCGCATGTGAAACAAGTTGGTCTGCCGGCTTTCAGTGGTTGCCACTTTGAGCTATAGGGGCTGAAAGGGGCTTTATTGCAGCGAAAGAAAAAACGATCAGAGAAATGGTTAGTATTATTATATACTAGCTTTTGCCCGCGGCTTCGCCCGCGTGAATTTCCCACGGGAACAGTGCTTTTTCCCGGGATAAAAAGTAGCCTGTGTGCTATTCCAGGTCATTATCTACCTCTGTACCAAATTTCATCGAAATCCGTCCAGTAGATTTTGCGTGATTGAGTAACAAACATCCTCACAAACTCACAAATTCACAAACTCTCAAACTCACATCCAAACTTTCGCATTTATAATATTAGTATGGATTCAAAGTATGGCATCTCCGTATGTGAAACAAGTTGGTCTGCCGGCTGTCAGCGGTTGCCACTTTGAGCTATAAAGACTAGAAGAAGCTTCATTGTTGCAAAAAATAGAAAACGATCTGAGGAATGGTTAGTTTTAGTACATATTCAAAATATGGCATCTCCTCATGTGAAACAAGTTGGTCTGCCGGCTATCAGTGGTTGCCACTTTGAGCTATTAAGGCTAGAAGGAGCTTCATTGTTGCAAAAAATAGAAAACGAACTGAGGAATTGTTAGTTTTAGTACATATTCAAAGTATGGCATCTCCGCATGTGAAACAAGTTGGTCTGCCGGCTGTCAGTGGTTGCATTTCAGAGCTATGAGGCGCGAAAGTCACTGCTTAGTTACGAAAAAAAAAACGGTAAGAGAAATGGTCAGTTTTAGTACCTATTAAAAGAATGCAATGTTAGCATATATAGTATTAATAAAAAGTCTTCTTATTAAGATCAAAAATGAAATACATGATCAGTTTTTACCAAAATCGACGTAGATTTTCTGAAGAAAACCTTTTTTTCTCTAGAGGCGATTTTTTTCCCCACAGTGCGGTGGTGCGCGGCGCAAATTTGAGGTTAGGTCAAACATACGCAGATACGACAGCGGCTGGCATGAACTAGAAAAATTCGCCTATTTTCCCGCTTTTCAATGTTTTTTTAGACTTTTTCCTTAAATAAGCGACTTACGTGAACGATGATAGCTCTGAAATACAACCACTGACAGCCGGCAGACCAACTCGTTTCATCTGTGGATACACCATTCTTCCAATTGGTACTAAAACTGACCATTTCTCTTATCGTTTTTTTTTTGTAACTATGCAGTGACTTGCGCGCCTCATAGCTCTGAAATGCAACCAAAGACAGCCGGCAGACCAACTTGTTTCACATGCGGAGATGCCATACTTTGAATATGTACTAAAACTAACCATTTCTCAGATCGTTTTTTTTTCGCAACAATGAAGCACCTTCCAGGCCCTATAGCTCGAAGAAGCTACCACTGAGAGCCGGCAGACCGACATCATTCACATTAGGGGACTACTCTACAACCCATAAAAGCAAGTCTATCCGTTTCCCTGATCGTTACGAAAATTCCCGTGACCGCTTAGACTATAGGTTTTTCAGAGAAATTGAGGACCTGCTATGGGGTTATTTTTATTGCGCCTCATAACAAGCCCATACCAGCGCAGACGACCTTCTTTAAGTTTTTGGTCTATTGGGGTTATTTAAAGGATCCCCGAATGTAAAAAAGGTACTTAAAAAAATGAAACAAAATAAAAAATGAAACAAAAAAAAAAAAAATCCGATGAAAAATTGAAACTGCGACTGTACAGCAAGATATTTCTAATATAATATCTACGTGGCAGTAGCACGAAGGTGCCACGTCATCGAAACACCTCCAGTCTGTGATATTTTGTATAAATAGCTGATTTATCATGAAACGAGATAAAATAATACGTAATAGAGTTATTTGTGAACTATTATGGCCGTTATACAAAGGTACAGCTTAATAATTAACGGGCTGAATTTTCACACTCAAGTCATTTCATGAAAAATCTTGAAAAAATGGCGTTGATAAAAAAAACATGAATCAGGCGAGGCCCCTTGATATATCTAACTTGAACCAATTTTACCGAATCGAGCTTTTATGCAACTTGCAACAACGTAGGTAAGTAAGGATGTTTTGGTTAGATCATGTAAAGCTAAATTAGAACTTCCTACATACTTTCAAAAATTGACACTTTACACACGTGATTTAAGTGCCGATGACAATGCATTATAATACGAGCATGACAGGACCTAAAACAGCCACATAGATGAATCGCCATTTCTCATTTCCTAAATATTTAAAAATGAACCTTACACAACCACTATAAGGTGTATATTCCGATTCATCAATGTTACTGTTTTAGACCCTCTGATCGTGCACCCATGATCGGCTTCCAAAGGTTGAACTCCTCAAAACAGTTATTTGGGGTGTTCAATAATAATAATCCGTTGAATAATATAATACGGATTGAAATGATGACAATAAAATCTTTTGTAAAAAAACTTTTTTTTTTTAAATTAGCCTGTAGGTGTTTTGTCCCACTGCTGGGCAAAGGCCTCCCCCTTTTCTTCCTCGTCTCTCTATTAAAAGTTGTGGCCATTCAAGTAAGAATTTGTCTATGTCGTCCCGCCATTACTTCTAGGGCTTGAAATCAAGTTATTACAAGAAAAATTAAAGCACTGTGTATTCACCTCTTTACACCTATGATGAATGGCGAGAGTAAATACGGGTGTATGCCTCAAGCCAGAAGTGATATAAGTGTGGGGTGTAACGCTTTTTGTATCAATTGCACGTGACGTGTGCAACAGTGCAAGGCAAGATGGCGGAACGGAAGGATTATCTGGACTTGAGGCCGACACAGCCGGTCAGTATCCTCTTTATTTGATTGGTTTATCCAAGAATCCTAATCCTAATCCATACTAATATTATAAATGCGAATGTTTGGATGTGAGTTTGTGAGTTTGTGAGGATGTTTGTTACTCAATCACGCAAAATCTACTGGACGGATTTCGATGAAATTTGGTACAGAGGTAGATAATGACCTGGAATAGCACATAGGCTACTTTTTATCCCGGGAAAAAGCACTGTTCCCGTGGGAAATTCACGCGGGCGAAGCCGCGGGCAAAAGCTAGTATCCTAATAATATAATAAATGCGAAAGTTTGAATGCGAGTTTGTGAGAATGTTTGTTACTCAATCACGCAAAATCTACTGAACGGATTTCGATAAAATTTGGTGTACGGGTAGAAAAATACCGGGAATAGCACATAGGGTACTTATCCCGAAATTCCCACGGGAGCGAAGCCCCGGGACGCGGCTAGTTTAAAATAAATTGAATTAGAACAAATGTCGTAGCTTAGTTTATACAGGGAGAAATCAGAAACATTGCCATCCTTTCTACGTTGAAAATACTTATGAATAGGTACTTACTTTTTGTATGGGACTGACTCTGATATCTCAAAAAAGAAATCTGTTTCATACTATTTTACAATACCTCTTCGCCTAAAATGTATGGAATAGACGATTTTTTTAAAGATGAGTGACAGTTACAAAAAGTTGCTTATATTTATGAGTATCTAATTACTTTTACCAGTATAAAGGATACCATTTTTTTTAATTCATTCAATATCATTAGTTTAATAGATAGATAATAGTTTAATAGATTCCTTATGGCTGACTGGCTGAGGGTCGTGGGCATTAGGTACATTGAATAAAACACAATGACTTTTTTGGCAATAATGTGGTTTGCCATTGCCTTCTCCATTTCACACGCTAGCTAACAATAATATCTACGTACTTTTTTGGCAATAATGTGGTATGCCATTGCCTTCTCCATTTCACACGCTAGCTAACAATCATCATCTAGAATGCAGGCTTTCTTCAGGGGGTTTCCTTCAAGCTTTGTTCCTCCTGTGTTATATTAAGAAAGACCCACCTGTTTTTATGTCGTTCGTTCTACTATGCTACTACCACTAATTTATTAGATATCTACTATCCAAATAACTAAGTACTATCTTTTGGAAAGAATGCTATTTAGTAAGAGATTATAATCAAGTGATTAGGTAGGTATGAAAAGCACATAAAATGCCACTAACTTAAAAAAATGTCTCCATGCTGGTCCAGCTGCTTCTCTTCCCGCGCAGATTGTAAAAGTTAATCGAGGGAAAAGCTTTAAACTGGGGATTCCTCCACTCATAGGCGATGGGCTAGCAATCTGTCACTATACCTGAATGTCCATTCCATCAGAGAGCTCACTATCCAGCAAGCGTGGCCTTCGAGTCTCACGACTCTTGGCTCTGTCTACCCCGTAAGGAATAAAGACGTGATTCTAGTATGTATAAAAAATATTTTAAAAAATCCACCCTGAAGATAAAAAAATTAAGGAGTAGAGACAAATAGGAAGGCGCTCCAGATATAAATAACGAAACGTTTCCTTGTTACAGAAGGATCGTTTTCCGAGGATCGTCCTCATTATAATCTTGGCTGAGTTTTGTGAGCGGTTCTCATTTTCCGGGATGAAAGGTACTTAAATGAATTAATTTGCTACTGGCCAAGTAGCGTAGAGTACTTCGGTTTGCGTTGTTTAGGTACTAATTAAAATTAAGCTTCTAGAAAATTAGGTGTCTGGTATTATAAAAGTAAGTAGAAGAAATTCGACGCTGTGTAATGGATGTATGGTGCTTAACTTGAAGAGAGATTTGTGCATAAAGAGGAAGGATGGCTTTTTTATATCAGTATCCTATTGTTTACTACAATTAAACTATTAGTAACTAAACATTACCCTCCGTCACGCTACGTATCGCTTAGTCGGGTAAAAAGTATTATGCCTACTAAATTTCAACTAATTTTGTTTAACCGTTTACGTTTAGGCATAAGAAATGATAAAGACAAAATCTTCAATGATTGTGAAAGTTATCTTGTAAACAAACTTTAAGATGAAAACAAACTGAAACCTCTAATAGCAAAAAATGCAAAATTCTTAGGAATTTTCTATTTAGGTCGCACTTTTTTGAGTCGGCAAATCAGAGGCAGCCGAGACAAATGAGAATCAGAGCCGTTAGCTGAAACTGCAAACAATGCTCCAGGAAGACTGCTTAGTAATTACTTAAAAGTAGCACAATGTTTGGAAAAATTCTAATGAAAAGTTAGATTACTGTTTTTAACACAGATAAAGTATAAACTCTGCGAGGTTTCCGCGGCTCGGTAAGCAACTATAGTATGATTTTTGATGTTATATTGAATTGAAAAAAAAAAACTAAAGGAAATAGAAGTGACACTGTTTCGTAAAAATCGTACGTACTTAAGTCGGATCGAATTGTTTTATTTCACAAAAAAAACTACACAACAAACTACAAAGAACTTTAAGAAAATGTTACATGCAAAAACATGCAATTTCTTTCAGGCTGCCTTTTATAAAAGTCCAAATGGAGATTTAAAAATTGACACCTTGAGTTTACGTTAAAACATTACATTTTAATTTTTACTTTCAGCATTTCTTACATTGTACCTGCGTAGTAAACTAGGCTATACCGATGACGGGGCCACAGAAATATACCATCTTTTCAGCACATTTGCGTACGTTTTCCCAATCATTGGTGGGGTCCTGGCTGACAACTACCTTGGGAAATTCAGGTGGGAATAAATCTGTAAATGTTACATCCCTAATTATATCTTTTTCTTTAAAAATCTAATTGACAAAGATCCTATAAATATAAGTGCGATGAGGTCTTCTTAGAATCAATTTGTTTTGTTTTCTTTGAATCTTTACTTTTGTACGCTTGCGGTGTATTGATCTTGAGTTTGTTTTCAGGACGATATTATACTTAATGTTCGTGTACGCTGCCGGTAATATTTTGGTTGCGGTAACCGCTGTGCCCCAGGTGCCGTTTTCCGGACGGTATTTATATATTTTGTTCAAAATTTAATAATTTTCCTTCCTACTAATATTATAAATGCGAAAGTTAGGATGTGATTTTGTGAGGATGTTTGTTACTCAATCACGCAAAATCTACTGTTCGGATTTCGATGAAATTTGGTGTACGGGTAGAAAAATACCGGGAATAACACATAGGGTACTTTTTATCCCGAAACCCGCATGGGAGAGAATTCTCTCGGTTTCAAATAAATAAAGTTAAAAGCCATTGTATTGCACGCTTCTTCTTCCACTCCTTATCATTACATTACTTCACGTTGGCTCATAATTTTTTTTCCTAGTATACTTAGATTTCGCTACGAATTTTGAAAAAAAAAATCTTTTTTCAGTGTTTTCACAATGATCGGCTTACTGATGATTACAATGGGGACTGGAGGCATAAAGCCTTGCGTCGCAGCCTTCGGAGGTGACCAATTCAAAATCCCGGAGCAGGAACATCATCTATCTATATTTTTTAGGTATTTTTTATTTATATACTTTACTTAAAATCTTTCGTGTAGGTATTATGTACTTGTTATGAATAAATGCGTAAGTACCAACAATTTCACTCGCAGCATCAACAGAGATGTTGAAGATTGCGGTTACTAGGGTACTTACCGACCAACAATATATCATCATGTTCGTTCTTGATTTCGACTTAGTTGAAACCATCTGGGAATTCTGGCATAGTCTACATATTATCACTAGATTATATGCCCGATATATAAGGGATAAAGACGTGATTCTATGTATGTATGTATATGCCCGAATCCTTAAAAAAATTCATACATACATACATATTATCACGCCTTTTTCCCGTGGGGGTAGGCAGAGACTAGCGATTTCCACCTGCTACGATCTAAAAAAATTCCCATAGGTACTCTTTTCTTGATAAATAGGTATATCTCTCTGTTGGTCTAATGGTTGACTGGTAGAGAAAGTATTTTGCACTTTCTATTCGTAACCTTATGTACATTATTTTGAACTTTTATGCAATAAAATTTTCGAACTATTCAGCTAAGCGTGGCCTTCGAGTCTCACGACTCTTGGCTCTGTCTACCCCGTAATGGATAAAGACGTGATTCTATGTTTTCGAATAAAATCAAAATAAATGAATTTCTTGAATTTCAGCATAATGTACTTCAACTTGTGTTTCGCTGGACTCATTTCGAAGGCTCTGTCTCCAGTTCTGAGGTCTGAAGTGCATTGTTTTGGAGATAAAGACTGTTACTCCTTGGCTTTTGGAGCGCCTGCTCTAGTCGTGCTGTTGTCTATTGGTAAGTTGTTTTATATAATTAATTAATCCTATAGGTAAGTAAAAATTGCAAAAAAATAAGTCAGACCTCATAATAAACGGCTTTATGACATGAAATGAAACAAAATAAGAATATTATCAACTATATTACAGGACTTTGTTCACGTAGGAATTCCGGGAAATCCTCTCTTAGCGCTCCCTCTCCGAAAGGAAACCTACGTGCCAAATTTCAGCTTCCTACGCCCAGTAGTTATGGCTGTGCGTTGTCTGTCAGTCACTCAGTCAGTAACGGAAGAATTTAATATATATTGATTAACTTATTAACTATATTTAAGTAGGTATGAAAATTAAATCTTTCGGAAACTGTATTTTATTGTAGAAGTATTTTAATTTTTTAATGTCTGTAACTTTTAATTTTTCAATGTTACAGACAAATTTGAACATTTCATCTATTTAAATTTGTCACTCAAATGAAATAAGTAAGCAAATGTTGATATTTGTTGTAGAGTTTGATCAATATTAGCAAAATATTTTCCATTTTATTAATTGCCAGAAAGCAATAAATCTTCCACGCACAGTAGCTGTAAATATTTATTCAGTGATTATGTGAACTCATGTCAGTGTACATAGCATTATGTCCTCTCCTTATATAGCTTGTTGTATTCAAAAATAGATTAGACAAAGATTGATGTGTTTCTAAATATTATTTATATAATATTTGCTTTGCTACGGAAAACCTTGCTGGCTGCTTTTCTCTTTGTTTTATTTATATAGCTTCATATATGATTCGTGTCAACCTTGGCCAATCACAAGTACAATAAATAAGGAAAAGAAAGGTCGAGAAACACAATATATAAGTAACTTTTGTGTTTATATAATAGAACATTCAATCAATAAATTAATCAATAAATTTAAGAACTTCGTTCTTGTCGGTGGAGTAATTTCCATGTATTCTTGTCTTCAAACATTAAAGTACATTAAATAAATTTGGCTCATAATGTATCTGCATAAATTAAAAATTTTCATAAACGATTGTAGTTTAGGCATTTTTCTTTGGTTTAGGTACTTCTGGCCATAAACGAAAAAATAAAATAGGTACTTAAATAGAATGTGCAAAATACTTCAGCCATAAATAAAAAAATCGTCACAAATCTATGGGAGAGGTCTATGTCCAGCAGTGGACATCTTTGTGGCTGAGATTGGATAATAAGACTGTATATGTATAGATAAAGTTTAATTATAATGACATTTATCTCCAAAAGAAAGGAAGAAGTCAACTCACATCAAAATTAAAAATCTTTTATATTTTCTTTACACAGGACATAAATAAATCAATCATTTTCAGTTATATTTTTAAGCGCGAGAAAACGCTATGTTCTAAAAAAACCAGAAGGCAACATATTGCTGGATTTCATTAAGTGTATATCGGTAAGTATCTGAATTTTCCTTCCAAATGAAATAATTGACCTGGGTCTTGGATGTTTATCTACATATGTATCCTAACTTCCTAACTAATATTATAAATGCGAAAGTGAGTTTGTTTGTTGGTTTGTTTGTTTGTTTGTTTGTTTGTTTGTTTGTTTTTGTTTGTTTGTTTGTTTGTTTGTTTGTTACTTCTTCACGCTTTATGTACTGAACCAATCTTTCTGAAATTTCGCACACATAGCTGGAAGTACGGAGAAGGACATAGGGTACCTTTCATCCCGGGAAAAAGCACTGTTCCCGTGGGAAATTCACGCGGGCGAAGCCGCGGGTGAAAGCTAGTTTGTTATAAAATATAGTATCGTTGAGTTAGTATCCCATAACACAAGTCTCGAACTCACTTTGGGAGTAATATAACTCAATCTGTGTAATTTGTCCGCTATTTAGGTATTGATCTACGCTTTTTACATCTTTAGAAAAACTTTTAAACATTTTATTTTAAACTAGCATTGGCCTGGGACTTTGTTCCCATGGGAATTTTGGGAAATCTTCTCTCAGTGCTCCCCTACTCCCTAAGGACCCTACATGTCAAATATCAGCTTCCTCCGCCCAGTAGTTTAGGCTGTGCGTTGTTTGTCAGTCATTCAGTCAGTCAGTAACGAAAGAACTGTACATATATTGATTTAAACATCGTTATTTTACACTCAGTTAGCAAAACATATTGGTTACAGTTGGGCATAAAGAATGTGCTCCAGAAAAAGACGGAAAAGGGTGCACATTGGTTGGACAGCACGCAACACTGTTACGATCCCAAGTTCATAAAAGACATCAAGAGAACTCTATCCGTGTTGGTCCTATTCACTGCTTGTCCTTTGTTTTGGGCGTTGATTGATCAAATGGTAAGTAAATAATAATGGTATACAAATTACTTATCTACATTTTAACACAGAGACAATAGGGTAGATGACAACAAGTCAAATTAGTTACTTTTTTCTAAATGTCAAAAACAATAATTTATATGGGACTTGTATGACAGTACTCAACGGTGACGTCACTTTTAATGGAGTCAAAAAGCATTCTCAATATACTTTAATTAGAACTAAAAAATAGTAAACCATGTTATAAATAAAATTGATCAATTAAAGTGACATTCAATTATAATGTTTCATTATTTAAATAGCATCATATATATATTTTATTTTTTACCCAGTCATCATCCCTATTTATGTTCCGAAATGGCGCGATTTTTATGGGTCGAGTATAAAATGCTTGCGCTCGGCGCGTGCAAAAATGCAAGTATTGAACTTTGTTTTGAACTCATTTTAGCTTCGAGCAACAAGGAAAGGAAAGCAACAAGGCCGCGCGCGGCCCGGAATCCGTTGCTCAATGGATTTTAGAAACTAATTTTTGTCACGTCTTTATTCTTCTATTCCTTTTCTATTATTTTTATATTTTATAATTTTCATCCTGGCTGGCGAAAATTTTTTTTTTCAATTCTAAATATCCTTTTAAAAAATCCACCGACCATTGTTTAATGTAATTTTTCGTTGGTATTGAGTCGATGGTATTGAGTTAGATACTTACATAAGTACAACTCTCTCTCTCTCTCAGCCGAAAGACGTCCACTGCTGGACAAAGGCCTCCCCCAAGGATTTCCACAACGACCGGTCCCGCCCTAAGTTCAACTATGATTTATTAATTCCACTATTTCAACTATAATTTAAAAAATGAGAATTTTATCTATGAATCATAATTTGAAACTTTTGTTTCTTTTTAAAACTAATGAGTACACGATTTCCTACTTTTTAGGGTTCAAGATGGACACTGCAAGCCACAAAAATGGATGGTAGATTTGGGTTCTTGACTGTGAAACCTGATCAGATGATCGTGTTGAATCCTATCATCATTCTAATTATTATTCCTATCGCTCAAAAGGTAAGGTACTAGGTTATTTGCGCGAAAGTTGTTTGCAGTTAAAATTAACTGGGTGATTATTACTATCTATATATTTATCTATATACTTATTTTATTTAAACTTTTTACTACGAGTAATATCGACAAAAAACTATAAAAAAAAAGGTTACGCAATTAGGTGGTATGTTATTTATTTTATACTTGAAAAGGTTTGTCCGCATTAGATACAGTTTTCTGTATAAGAATCACAATAGATAATTCTCAGTTAGACGTTCAATAGTTACAAATTTTGGTATGAAATGTACAAAAAACTTTTATCGAAAAAAAATTTCATTCCTCCAATATTGAAAATGAACAAATACTACCTCACAGCTGTTCGCAAACACAGGGTATTTTAAACGTGCCTCGTCCTGAATACAGACGATCAAATAGAGATACCTAAGAATACAATAACTACAGGATGTTCAGTAGCACTTCATTATTTTGTCAGTTAATTTGCTATTGTTTTAAAATGGGTGATTTGTATTTTTTTAAACAGGTAGTAGCAATAGCTTCAGCTTTGCTAAAACGACTGCTCATAAAAGTAATGTCATATCTTTTATTTGTAACTAGCTTTCGCTCGCGGCTTCGCCCGCGTGAATTTCCCACGGGAACCGTGCCTTTTCCCGGTATGAAAGGTACCCCTATATCCTTCTCCGTACTTCTAACTATGTGTATGAAAAATTTCAGGAAGATTGGTTCAGCAGATAAAGCGTGAAGAGGTAACAAACAAACTCACTTTCACATTTATAATATTAGTTAGCATTAGGATAATCATGAAAGTAGGAAACTCACGCCCCCTTCCTATTTCTATGATAATAATAATGTATTATGAGTTCCTTTCGACGTTTCTTTTCAACAGTGGTCATTTCGAAATGCTAGTAGCTTTGAGAATAATACAATTTATACCTAATTTAAAACTTGACGTGCACGTTGACGACGTTTGAAGTTTTGTTAGTTCACTGTAACTTTTTATCAGGTTTCGATTCTCACATTTATAGTTATTTATGATAGAGGCAGTTGGAGAGATAAGAGGGAGGCTTTTGTCCAGCAGTGAGACCTATTGGCTAATTAAAAAGAAATAAAATGGTATGACAATATTTTTGATCAGGGAGATAAATTAGAAAGCCTTTCGGCTCTTCGCCTAATGAATCAGCAACGGCTTTGTGGATGACGTTTTGTCTACTTTCAAAACTTTTCTGGAAACTGTAAAAGTAAAATTACCCTGCATCGCACTATAATGCCTTTTAAACTCCAAAAATGAACATACTGTATACCAAAAATTTGAGGATAAGTGTTTTTATTTGACTTGTTTTTTCAGTACGTGTATCCGTTTCTCGAAAGGCGGAACATATTGAAGAACCCTCTTCATAAGCTGACTCTGGGCGGTATATTGGCTGGGGTTGCTTTTATTGCCTCTGGGTTGGTAGAGATATACCTTAGGGTAAGTAACTTACTTAATTACTTATATTACTTACTTGAATAAAAAAAAATATTTGTTTATACTCTTCATTGAAAAATTGACTTCACGTTTAAAAATGCCGATTACTCCTAAACAGCTAAACCGATTTTCATGAATCATGGCTAAGAACAAACTAGATTAAGTCACCATTTCAACAAAAAAAAAAAAAAATAGATTAAAATCGGTTCATCCGTTTGGCAGCGACGATACTACAGACAGACATACAGATATACAGTCTCAATAGTACATTTAGTGATTATTATATTATGAAGTGTTTGTAAGTCTGCGAGTTTCTTTGTAGAGGGTAATTTTCGGAACCATTGAACCGATTTTAAAAATTCTTTCACCAATAGAAAGTGACGCTATACCTGAGTGACATCGGCTACAATTTATGTGTATACCTTCCGAGCGAAGCCGGGGCGGGGTGTTTGTATACATTTATTTGATTACATTTTTAAGATAATATCTTATTTTTATTTCAGAAACAATACCCTCAGCTGCCACAACCAGGTTACTCCCAAATAAGGATATTCAATGGCAATCCATGTTCAGTCTCTCTTCACAATGACCATCACAACATAACCTACACTATACCTCCTCTTTCTCACTTCGTCAAAAAGGACATAAAAATGAAAGAGACCCAAAATATAACTCTAGATGTGGGCGGCAGTTGCATTATACCAAGAAAAGAGATGTTTTTGTTGGAAGAAAACAGAGCAGTTTCATTTTTTATGGATGGCGACATTATTTATCGCTACAATGATGTTTTGGAAAAGAGCAAATCAGGATTTCCAGTAGTTAGGTAAGTCTTTGAAGTTTTCGTAACTAACAAATTTCTGTCACTTGTTTTCCCAACGGAAAACAGAAAAAGTTGACATAACTTTTTCTCTGCTTGCGCCCTTTCAATAAGTCGTTATTAGATTATGCGGAAATAAGATTCAAGTAGGTATAAATGCGATCACAGGCTCATTGTAAAATAATTTTAAGATCTTTGGGTCCATTGACGTCATAAATACCTGCACAATTTTTCTATCAATTGACGCAATATATGTGAACAACGCTGCGACATACGCTGCGGCAGATTATACAGAAGACTGAGGAGTATAATCAGCCCTTATGCTTGGCGTTTGTGGACTACGAGAAAGCCTTCGATTCGATCGAGACCTGGGCTGTGCTACAGTCTCTCCAACGGTGCCAAATTGACTATCGATATATCGAAGCGCTGAAGTGTTTGTACGAAAACGCCACCATGTCGGTCCGTCTCCAGGATCAAGGCTCGAAACCTATCCAGTTGAAGCGAGGGGTGAGACAGGGAGACGTTATATCTCCGAAACTGTTCACCGCCGCCCTGGAAGATGTCTTCAAGCTTCTGGACTGGAGCGGACTCGGTATCAATATCAACGGCGAGTACCTCACTCACCTTCGATTCGCTGACGATATCGTAGTCATGGCTGAGACCTTGGAAGACCTAGGCACAATGCTCGATGGCCTCTGTAGAGCCTCTCAACAAGTGGGTCTAAAAATGAACATGGATAAGACGAAAATCATGTCTAATATCCGTGTCGCACCCACTCCTCTAAAGGTTGGAGACTCCACACTCGAAGTTGTTGACAATTACGTATACCTGGGACAAACAGTTCAGTTAGGTAAGTCCAACTTCGAGAAAGAGGTCAACCGTCGAATCCAACTCGGCTGGGCAGCGTTCGGGAAGCTTCGCGATATCTTCTCGTCCAAAATACCGCAGTGTCTCAAGACTAAGGTCTTTGACCAGTGTGTGTTGCCAGTGATGACATACGGAACAGAGACGTGGTCGCTTACTATGGGCCTCATAAGAAGGCTCAAGGTCACCCAAAGGGCGATGGAGCGCGCTATGCTCGGAGTTTCCCTGCGTGATCGAATCAGAAATGAGGAGATCCGTAGGAGAACTAAAGTAACCGATATAGCTCGCAGAATCGCCAAACTTAAGTGGCAGTGGGCGGGGCACATAGCTCGCAGAACAGATAGCCGTTGGGGCAGAAAAGTTCTCGAGTGGCGACCACGAACCGGAAAACGTAGTGTTGGCAGGTCTCCCACTCGGTGGACCGACGACCTGGTGAAGGTCGCGGGACGCGCATGGATGCGGGCAGCGCAGGACCGGTCGTTGTGGAAATCCTTGGGGGAGGCCTTTGTCCAGCAGTGGACGTCTTTCGGCTGAGAGAAGATGTGAACAAAGCACAGTCAGGCCATGGTCAAATAAATATTGGTTATTGTATACAAATCTGTTGAAAAGGATCGTTACGGTCGTGTACCCAAGGAATTTATAATTATAAATTCTTTGTGCGTACCATGCGTAGTACATTATATCTCGATGTGCGTACCCAAACAAATTAAAAATAAATTCCATAGATATTTTTTTTTGGTTTCTTTATCCGTGAGGAAAGGCAAAGGGATCTAAAATTCCATAGACATTTAATAAAAAATGTTTTTTTTTTTAAAGTAGCGTTCGAAAACAAACCCTTCTTTTCTTCAAGATCAATCCAGTAAAGTTTTTCCTGGCTGTCGGAAAAACGAGCAAAGACATCGAAAGTTTCCGGTCGAAATTCAGCAGAATCGGAAACGTTTCCTTTTACCCAGTTCTCCAACGTTGTTCGCTAGATTGGGTTACATTCTACAACTTTGAAGTCCTTATTTTTCTTCCGACAACTAATTTGATTGTGAACCTTTTGAATGTTTTTACTCAATTACTGTTACTTTATTTGCTTTCAGATATTTTTCTACTCTCTTAATTCACTAAAAATGATTAAATACTAAGTCATTATTTTTACGTTTAATTTAACCTTATTTATAGTTAGTTCATATTTTACATTGCACTGTTTATTTAAATTAAGTAGGTACCATTTTCTTGATTTGAAAACCAAGTGATGAATTGTTTTCTTTCTTACATTTTTGTTACATTCAATGATATCGGTGTCGCTATAGTTTTTTTTTTACATGAGAAAATGGTCTGTATTTCAGGTTTCTAGTGTCACAAAGGGTTTCTGGTGAGAACATAACATTTAACAGAGATTGGAACAACGAAGTGGAGGCTTACATCCATCGTGGGGTCTCGAACACTATGGAAATATTCACGGATACCTATTCGATTAGGTTAGGTAAGAAATCACCGAATAATACTTGTAACCATAGATATCTAGTATAATACCCTATATCATTATCTACATTCCCCAAGTATTAATATAAAAGGACCTATTCCAGACAAAACAAGTACAAGAAACAAAACAGATAACAATCAGGCAAGAGATGATCAAACAGAAAATACCAATAGAACAGAGGTTGCGATATTAAATAATACGACTAAGACTGACTTCAGCAATATTGTTGTTGCGAGAAATCTGAAAATGGAGAGCGGCGGGGTCTACACTGTGATATTTAATGAAAATGAAAATGGATACGTAAGTATAAACGGAAAATGTAAACTTTGTGTTAATATTGATATTAAATTGAGAGCGTAAAGTCTGTTTATTGAGTTAATAGTCAAAAACGGTAAAGGTGAGGTGTTTTTGAATTAGTACGTAGATATTTTAGTGGAGCATATCAGGATCAATTTTGATTACAAAAGGTGCCATCTTCGGTTGTGATCGAAGGGTGCCATAAAATTAGGATCCAAAAGTTGACAATAATCTATGAAACATTATTTAAAAGTAGGTACAGACTACAGTTTGTGCTAGGCAGGATGGGCTTAGTTTGCCTGCCTTATCTATGAAGGTAACACTGTATCTTCTTAAATTTTTAATTAATATATAGCTCTGGATCATTTCTGATTTTCTCTAAAGAACCCTGCAGCTAATTTGTTTGTAACTTTTTTTTTTTTCAGGACGTGAATGTGGTCGTCATCACCGAAGCTAATACGATATCGATGGCGCTGCTGTTTCCACAATTCTTGATAATGTCTGTGGCTGAGGTATGTGCCATTTTTTAAGCTGAACGTCCACCACAAGCAGAACTTTAGCTCGAAATCCTAAGCCAGTTTTGGGGTTCAATATACATACATATTATAACGCCTTTTTGCCGTGGGGGTAGGCAGAGATTAGCGATTTCCACTTGCTACTCTTTCGCTTCCTCTACACTCATCACTCTCTTTATACATGCTTGCCGGTTCAACATTTTGCAAATTCAACATTGTAGTCCAGAAGACAGGTTTTCATGTCCACAGCAAACGATGCCACGTTAGCTAGATAACAGAAAAACTAAATGAAAAAAAATTGCTTTTAATAAAAGTTTAATTCCATTCCAAAGACTTTGTTGTTTCTCAGCTATGCGAGCTAACTCCGATAAGTTCGCGATGCCTTTTTAACTTTATACAGAGATAAATTTATATGTGGATGTTCAATCAACTTTATACCCAGACAAATAATATTTTGTAAAAAGGTATAAAGTATCGCGCGATCCTTCACGCTCGCTTGAAACCTTTGTATTTTGAGTGGAGGTTTTCGATGAAATATCCATTATTTCCTTCTGATAGCCGTCCGTTGTTACAATAATATTGTGAGGTTTTGTTTTTAGTAAAATATCATGCCAGGTAGTAATATTTCTACGAGAAAACTCTTAGAAAAATATCTATCTACTGATCTGATACCCTACTTTACTTTATATGCTTTATGGTCTATTTTTCGAATTTAACCAAACTGCCGTATAAAAAATTATACTTGATATCATACTTTCATACAAAATCGTGTAATGAAGATATATTTATTTACTGCTGCGCCCAAAGGTATTTCTGAATGAAATTGTTATTCTAGAAATTGTTTTTGTCAGAATATTTGTTGTTCCGTACGTTCCGGGTTGAAATCCTCCCAGAAAACTGTTTAGCTTGTCAAAATTGTATGATCATGATGTCAAAAATGTATGACCATGATGATTTGAAAATTAAAATTTCCTTGAGGTCGAGATACAAAAGACTTTAAAAATTCACTTATACATTTTTTCTTTTTCATTTTGCTTATGGCACCAAAAAGTTTATTGAGCGTGTAAAGAACTAAAAGCATTCGTTTCTGCTGTGCGGTTCACCTGACACTCGGAGTGCACTTAAATCTAAGTGCCTCTTGTATTCTTAGTCTATTCACAGAGTTCGTTGACTGAATTCGTTGGCACCCTTTTTAACCCTTTTATCGTAGTGTATCCTGGTTGCGAAACATCCGAGAACGGAACGGGATAGCGAACGCTGCTGAGTTTGTAACGGTTACCCCTGGGGTCCGTATTTTATTTTCTAAAAAATGCTATTCTGCCACATAGGTATGATAATATTTTCTTGCAAAGCTAGGGTGTTTGAACACGTCGCCTCATGTTCCAGGGATATGGCCACTATCCCGTACTGGAGACGTTACGAAATAATTACATCAAAGCCCTCTTCAATAACATAAATGCTCATATATTGCTCTAGGACAGCTGATTAATTGACACAGCCTTTATTGTATGACAATGGACTATCTTTGATTGACATGTCTGTTGCTCATACATTTAATTATCTCAGTAATCTGATAAATAGTGATATTGTAAACTAATAATGAAGTTAGGATTGTCAATGAATCAGGTTCAAATAAAGGCTTGTAAGCCTATTGATTGGTACTGTTTTCAGACCATATAAATTGTACTCGATAGAGTAACAGGTATGATATGGGGTCACTTACCTGCAGATAGTGCCCCGCCCATTCATATGTGATCTTGGAGATAATATAATCTCTGAATACCAACTTTATGATAATTATTATTTTTTTTGTATTATTTGAAATTAGAAGGTGCGCACCGTTGGTATTCAATAAATGTATATACGTTCCATTATATGGAGCGTTTTGCTAGCTAGTCTTTTGGGCTGATACCTTTATTATTCTTTTATTTGAGCCGTATACAAATATTGATGTTATTGGCAAATGAAATAAATTCTTTGTAGAATCCTCACCTTTTCGGTGTAGAACTCTGCCCTGAGAAATAGATTTAATATTATATTTCTTTAAGTCCTGAATGGACAAGTAAAAACAATTAAAATTTGAGTAATGGCAAATAGTTTAAGTTAGGATACTAGTTTAATAATTATCAGGGTCTTTGCCTATTTTGAACTAATTAGAAACTACTTCATACCTTATGGCCTAGGATGATGATAGCATTTATATTATGAAAGAAAATGTTAAGTGATCAATTAAATAGTGAAAATGTCCTAATTAGAGGGATAGTGATTTAAAAGACTCAAAGGAAATAAATGGTGTTTATATTCTGATTCTCACACACAATTTAGGAAAATAATAAACAGATCTTAAACGATAAGTACACACACAGACAATCTTAATTCTAGCTGAAATAAAATCACAGCATTATTATGGTTTTAATAGTGTCCCCGCCACTATATTTCATTAGATATCCGAATTTAAGATTGCGTGCAAATGTCGAATTTCTATTGAAATAGGACCCTTAGACCTCGGGCTGCCGAATATTCAGAATGAATATTCAGTCCCTACCAGACACATATTTTTAGTTATACTTTAATTAGCTTAAAAGCTTTCAGGAAATCAAAACAATAAAAGGGAAAATGGAACTAAAACTGAGAATATTATTTACATGAATCAGGCAAAGCCTTCAAGATCAGTTTTAGTTCGGTAAAATCAAGTGTTTCGTAAAGGTTTGTAATTTACTTATTTTCTTTTTATATTTACAGCCAAACCTTGACAAAACTGAAAACTTATTTTCTAGGACTTGCCAATATACAGCACACTCCTACCCCAATTCAATTCTAAGCATATATCGACCCAACAAAAGCAAAATATTTAAATCTCCCACAAAAAGTAATTATTACGTCTCACTGCAAACACGTCTAAACGAACACACTGCGATACGATGAATGCCTTTTCTTCTTTTTCCATCGCCTGATTTTTCACCCCCGCATTCATTCCTCGGTGGTGCGTGTGCGTCCGTGCTCTGTCTTTCTCATTGGCTCTGCAGTCATCCGGGGCGTATCTCTCATAACCATGAAACAAAACATATTTGTTTTAGCAATGTGTGAAAGGAACAGAGAATATTTATCCTCATTGTCCAATTCTGGAATTTTACGTAAAAACTTACAATGTTTTTACGTCTATGTCCGCTAACACAAGATTACAATGGTTAACAGATGTGAGTTTAACAATTCTACAAACAGTCGGGCCGTCAATAAATTAGTTTCATTTCTAAGACAACACTTCTTTATTTTTTTACTCATGATTCTTAGAAGGCTAACAAACCAAAAAAAAAGGATCGTTTAAATTTATGCTTTCTAAACCATTAAAGTATTTTTGGGAATCCATACCCTGTCAAGTTGTTCGGCAGAGCTAAGGACAAGGTCGTCTTAACCATGCTAATCGCTAACCTTCACTAGTCGGAGAGACACAATTAGAAGAAGATAATAGTGTATTGGAGTCGGCGGACTATTTTCTCCATTTCCATCAGTATTCTACCATCGATTTTACCTCACCATACAACGCAACTTTTGCCTTATTACTTGTCCCGCGTGACCCATTCCACTGCCTTAGGGGTGGAATTTCCAAAATTCCTTTCTTAACTTTTCTTTTTACGCTATATAAAGAAGAGTAAACCGCGTTCGATCCCGAAACTCTGTAAGATTTCAAGTTTCTACGTTTAGCGGTTTCGTCTCTGTGTTGATATACCAATCGGCCAGCGTTCTGGCACAGGGCGGGCGCTTTATAGAAACGGCGCGTCAAATATGCCTACTACTACTACAAATGAAACTGTATATCCGTGAACACGTCAGTAACACGTCAATGTGTGCGTTTTCATAGTCGAACGTCCCACAGTTACACAAGAACGGGGGAGAAGTGCGGAAGGAGCGGGGGGGTGCCATATTGCGGGAGGGGCAGGGAGTTTCCTTTCTGTACGTAGTACTAATATTAATTCTGTGGTTCTGGCCTGAGCTGCTCCGAATTTTGAAAAATGCTCTCTTCGCTCTCCCCTTACACTGCCTAAGGAGCCTATATGTCAAATTTTAGCTTCCTACGCCCAGTAGTTTTGGCTGTGCATTCAGCAACGGAAGAATTTTATATATATTGAATATATATTGGCCTGTGGTGTGGCCCTAGAATAGCACCAACCCATCTCTTCCCGTGGGTGTCGTAAGAGGCGACTAAGGGATTTAAAACACTGGAGGATGGGTAGCAGCATCTTTCCGCGTACTATGCCATCACACTGCGATCGCCAACCCGCTTGCCAAGCGTGGCGATTACGGCAAAACCCCCCATGGATAAAATCCTTGGGGGAGGCCTTTGTCCAGTAGTGGACGTCTTTAGGCTGAGAGAGAGAATATATATTGATTACTAGCCAAAATAAAAAGCCTATGTGCTATTTCCGGTATTTTTCTACCCGTGTACCAAATTTCATCGAAATCCGTCCAATAGATTTTACGTGATTGAGCAACAAACATCCTCACAAACTCACAAATTCACATTCAAACTTTCGCATTTATAATATTAGTAGGAAGTAGGATGATTATCATCTATATATATTTAACTCAAAGGTGACTGACTGACATAGTGATCTATCAACGCACAGCCTAAACCACTGGACGGATCAGGCTGAAATTTGGCATGCAGGTTAGATGTTATGACGTCGGCATCCGTTAAGAAAGGATTGACGCGAGCGAAGCCGCGGGCACCAGCTAGTTTATTATATTAGTAGAAAGATTATGGAATATATGATGATTACAGCTTCTATTCGGCATCACGGGCAATGAGTTCGTGTTCAAGGAGGCGCCTGAGAGCATGAAGGCGGTACTGACGTCGGCGTGGCTGCTCACCGAGGCTATGGGCAACGTCATTATTATCGTCATCACCAGATTTCTGGTTGGCTACGGGCAGGTGCGTACAATACAATAAAAATGCCTTTTTTTTATAACCTAACTAGCTTTTGCTCGCGGCTTCGCCCGCGTGTAGATCCCACGGGAACATTGCTTTTTCTCGGGATGAAAGGTACTCTATGTCCTTTTTAGTACTTCTAACTATGTGTATGCGATATTTCAGGAAGATTGGTTCAGTAGATAAAGCGTGAAGAGGTAACAAATATACTCACTTTCGCATTTATACTATTAGTAAGGATTAGGATTAATATTAGGACAGTGTCCCCCTGCCTTGTAACTAGCCATTCTTCTCCATCCGATGCGTTACTTCTCCAGTCTTTATCCGCTCGCGTCTAGATCATCCGACCATCTTGTTCTTCTTTATTATTGTACCAATTTTTATTTATTAGGTAGTTTTTGCCCCCAGGAGTGGAATTTCAAAATTCCTATTAGTGCCCATTTACGCTATATACCTACAGAACCTCTCTGCAAAATTTTGGCTTTTTTGTTTATTTATTAATTTTGTACACAACAAATACATAAAAAATACATAAAATATAGTAATACCACTTATTTCTATAAGCTTATTTCTAAAATGCTTAGATGATCCTTTGCTCAAGGGATTTTAAGACTTTTGGTTCAAAAATCGGCTGTGAGTTGGACCAAAAGCCTTACAATCTCCTTATTACCTACATAACATGCAGGTTTCTGTAATCTTGTTATGTTAGAATAATTTTGTCCAAAACTATAGAATATTGCCAATTTTCATGGCCTCATTACGGGAGGAAAACAGTCTATTCCTTTATTTACGGATCGCTTCCCGAACAAATAAATTGGTTAATAGAAATAACTTTGTAATCTGGCGTGGGCCGGGGTTCGATTTCCGCCCTGGGCAAATATTAGCTTGGCAATCATTTGTCTCTGCTTCCGATGTAACTATGTCGCACGAAAATAGATATTATATTTATTTTGTCCTTCATGGAATATGATGGACGGAAAATAATACTCTCTGTTCAGTCAAATGAACGGAAATAAAGCGGTGGTGGCCGCGTGGGCGCCCGCCTGTGGATGCAAAATCCCAGGTTCGAACCCTGCCCGCCCTGGCTACGTGAATTTGAATACCAATCTGACTCATGTTAGTTTTCATCGACCACCACTTGCTTCCGGTGAAAGAAAACATCGTGAGGAAACCTGCACTCTGGTTGATGATTATCAGCTAGTATATGTGAAATGAAGAAGGCAATGGCAAACCACTCCATTAAAAATTGCCAAGAGAGTCGTTGTGTGTGTTTCATTCCATATAATGACCACGACCCTCAGTCATGAGGATATACAACTAAAGAGATATTTCCACCCATTTCTATATTAATAATTTAAAGACTTGATTAAAGAGCGTATGTAGTAAAAGAGGCATAGTAGAGTAAGCGACAGAGATCTGTAAGGATCATAGTAAGTTGAAATCCATAGTTTCTACTTACCCACGGAGTGATAATATGTATGTAAATTTAAAATAATTAAATTTATATACATATTATCACACAAATCTTCTATCACTGACTGAGTGACTGACAGACAACGGACAGCCAAAACTACTGGGCTTAGGAAGCAAAAATTTGGCATGACGATTCCTTGGGGAGTGTAAGGGAGCACTAAGAGAGGATTTTCCGAAATTCCCACAGGATCAAAGACCCAGACCTATGCTAGATAAACATAAAACGGCTCATGTACTAATGGCTCACGTAGATTAGTAACAGAAGTAATTTTGTTACAGCCATAGATAAGGCATGCGAGCAGCGCAGGACCGGTCGTTGTGGAAATCCTTGGGGGAGGCCTTTGTCCAGCAGTGGACGTCTTTTGGCTGAGAGAGAGAGAGAGAGATATGTTTATAAAATAAAATAAAAATTAAATTAATTTATTTAAGGATCCATAGCACATTGAAATAATATGATTATATAATAAGTTATCGACGTGAAAAAGTGATTTATTTGAAGGTACTTTTTCACGAAAGTTTCAATAAAGATTTTCGATTTTGATAGAAAAATATTTTCTTTTTATTTTATGGTTACAGCACACGCAGTTTTTCTTCTACACAGTGCTGATGTTTATCTCCATCACGATATTCCACTTCCTATCGCGAGGGTACAGGTTCTGCCACGAGGAGGAGCAGGCGAGGAAAGCCAGGAGTCCGAGCGAAGTGCTGTATCTGCAGGTCAGACAGACTGAGGACTGTCTCGATCATTAGTTCTAGTTAGGCGATTTATCAATAGATTTGTGATTACGAGCATTTTCCAAAATCAGTTTTTTTTTGTTTTTTTTTTTATTTAACCGGTTTCGTCCCACTGCTGGGCAAACGCTTTCTTTTATATTTTTTTTTTAAACTTGTATGTCTAAAATTGACAAAATCAGATAATTATATTCTTTTTTTGGTAAAAATTCGGCAAAGTTTTTTTCTATTAAGTGGCTTTTTAATAATATTTTATTGTAGTTTTTAAAATAAGCCTAAACTGAATAATAAAATAGTTTGTAAGTGTTATAAAATTTGTCAAAATTTTATTTGTAAATAATATATAAGTAGATTTATTTTTCTGTAAAGTTGTAAATTAGGTCCACACTCATGTATAATAGTACAATTTAGTGTAAATTTATTAGTGTATTTTTATTAAAACTTGTTTTGTAAATGCAGTTTAGATATTTGTTAAAATATAACAGCCCCCTTGTGATATGTATTTGAAAATGGAGGTAATACTTATGAAGTTATGACCTACTTCCTTTTGCCCGCGGCTTCGCCCGCGTGAATTTCCCACGGGAACAGTGCATTTTCCCAGGATGGAAGGTATCCTTTTTAGAACTTCTAACTATGTATATGCGAAATTTCAGGAGGATTGGTTTAGTAGATAAAGCGTGGATAGCAATAAAGGTAACAAACAAATAAATATACAAATTCACTTTCGCATTTATAATATACCTATCCTTCCTCATGAACGAAACTATCACACACAGTCAGGTAGTTCTAGAGATTAACGTGTAAAACAAACAAACTCTTCACCTTAATTAAACAGGGTGAATTAAAATACATAAGCATTTCTTCATGTGAAAGTTACACATGAATATGAGCAAATTTTTGTATGGGACCGACTTGGATATCTCAAAAAACATCAGCTGTTCCATATTATATTATAAGCTGTCTCAAGTTTTTTTAAAAACGCAATGTCATTAATACCGTGTCGCAACCGTCAACAGGAGTGACTTCCAACGGCCCCGGCAGGCCGGCTCCGGTGACGGGGCCGTTGGAAAAAAAAAATCCAACGGCCCCGGCGGACCTGGTTTTTCAGTTGACGGGGCCGTTGGAAAAACAATTATCAACGGCCCCGGCGTTTTTTTATAACGGGACATATAGCATAAAAAAAATATAGCATACGCTCCGGTAGTGTTTTAAGGGGGGGAAATTGTGTATTATTTTGTAGACCTTAAATATGAAATGAAATTAAAAAAGAGTTTGTATGTAACAATCAGTTTTTATAGGTAGTTGATAAAAAATAAATATCAACTAGGTATAAGAAAATTAAATACATGATGTCTGTTTTATATTATGACACAGAATACATAATAGTACAAGTATTAAGATAACAATAATACATACAAACTCTTTTTTTTTATTTCATTTTATATTTAAGGTCTACAAAATCCTAACTAATATTATAAATGCGAAAGTGAGTTTGTTTGTTTGTTGGTTTGTTTGTTTGTTTCCTCTTCACGTTTTATCTACTGAACCAATCTTCCTGAAATTTCGAATACACATAGCTGGAAGTACGGAGAAGGACATAGGGTACCTTTCATCCCGGGAAAAGCACTGTTCCCGTGGGAAATTCACGCGAGCAAAGCCGCGGGCGAAAGCTAGTATTACATAATTTCCCCCTCTTTAAACACTACCGGAGCGTATGCTATAATTTTTTTATGCTATCTGTCCCATTTAAAAAACACACCAGGGCCGTTGATATTTTTTTTTTCCAACGGCCCCGTCAACGCAAAATCCGGGCCCGCCGGGGCCGCCCGGCCGTTGGAAGTCACTCGTCAACAGTTTGCTGCCCGACGGTCCTGCGATAAACATCTCCGAGCTTGGTGATATCGTTTTCCTATATTTTTGCAAGTCATTGATAATTTGTTTTGTAATTATTTTGTTAGCAATTTTTATTTTTGAAATATAACGATTTTTGGTTTTGTGTTAACTTTTTTTTTTTACATTTAATTCCACTCTGATTGCTAAAAATATTTTATAAAATGTATAGTCATGAAACAGCTGATTTTTTTTTGTGATTTCAGAGACGATCCCATACAAAAAATTGCTTATATCACCATAGTATTTTCACCAGTAAAAATGCCAGTATTTTTTCATTCACTCTGTAAAGTATAGATGGCACTAACAGGCCAAATTGTATCTCAAATCTAGTTTATTTACCATCTTAATCATTTTGGCGTTCTCCGCGAAGATACCCTTGTCATTTTGATCACATTACAAATAAGTATAATTCCACAGTACAAATGATACGAGAACCTTGCTGCAAGAAAACAAACTGAACCAGATAACTACTTACTTATCTTTGAAAATATGTACTCTGGCGTCGAGCCAAATTGTTAATACCTTAAGCACTAAGTATCTAGTAAGAAGAGTATATATTTTTATCTAGGTAGGTTATAACAATTTATTTGAAACTACATTTTGCCCACGAATTAGTTTGCTTGAAATTTACTTTTGTTCCTAAATATTAACAATAGTTCATTTATAGTATATATCATGATGAAATCTGCGCCACATTTTAAGTTAGGCCTTAGAGTTTAAGTTAGTCAGCAAAATAACTGTGAAAACTAGAAGATATACGGAGATAATAGCAAAAATCAAAATTATACATATTTCTTAAATATATCCTTCTAGCTTTCGCCCGCGGCTTCGCCCGCGTGAATTTCCCACTACACTATGTCCTTCTCCGTACTTCCAGCTATGTGTATGCGAAATTTCAGGAAGATTGGTTCAGTAAATAAAGCGTGAAGAGGTAACAAACAAACAAACAAACAAACTCACTTTCGCATTTATAATACTAGTTAGGTTAGGATGTGTAAGAGATATTTCAGAAAAGTTTTATTCAATGTATGTACACATTGAAAGTAGATGAAAGTTTATATTTATTTCCAAAAACATACATTGTAAAATACAAATTGTCAAAACTAAAAAGTACAGTAACTCCTAAAATCATAAATAATATAGAGGTTCCAGCACGTCGCCGCGAGGAACAGTTCCCAGAAGGCTGGCAGCATCACCCCTCTGCACGACTATAGCAATTCGCTGTGCATAGTAGCTACCCGCCCTTGGATCGCCAGTTACGTCTCGTGTACAGATTTAAATATATCTTTATTAAAAAATGCATATGCTGCAAAATTGTGATGAAGAAACCCGCAGTGTCCATTCGGAAAGAAGATTCCACTCCGCATCACATTGCTATTTAGGTCGGGTCCAGCAATTCTAAAATGCAAAACTCATTCCTTAAATGCGCTCGCCGCCGGTATAAAATGCATGAACTTTTTTATAATATTTTCTTTTATACGTTTTATTTCTTTTCATTTGAATTTTGCTCTTTCTGGAATAAATTTCATGAAAACGTAATTAATTTTTAAATAAATACACACGGACAAATCACACAGATTGAGTTAGCCCCAAAGTAAGTTCGAGACTTGTGTTATGGGATACTAACTCAACAATACTATATTGTATAACAAACACATATATAGATAAACATCCGAAACCCAGGCCAATCTGAATAAGATCATTTTCCATCTTGACCCGACCGGGGATCGAACCCGGGACCTCCGGTGTGGCAGTCCGGCGTGATGACCGTTGGGCGAGGTCGGTTTTATTTGAAAGCTGTCCATACAAACACTATTTATTTTTAATTTTTTTTAAAGTCCAGGGGGACAAAAACGGCCACATTGACAAATCGCAATATGATCCCTTCATCATTTCCTAAAAATTTAAAAATAAACCATCGAAATCACATTTATGGTTTACTAGCTTTTGCTCGCGGCTTCGCCCGCATAAATTTACCACGAAAACAGTGCTTTTTCCTGGGATGAAAGGTACCCTATGTCCTTCTCCGTTCTTCTAACTATATGTATGCAAAATTTCAGGAAGATTGGTTCAGTAGATACTCGTAAAGCGTGAAGAGGTAACAAACAAACAAATTCACTTTCGAGCTTTAAGTCCACGCTGATACAAATTTTGATTTAGCTTTTTGTATTGTAATTTGTCGAGATTTCGCTTTCAATAATATAGATTTTTAGTCGTAAAAGCATGTTACGAAAGAAAAAAAAACCGTGCATGCTTATAGGTATGTATAAGCCAGAGTGTAGAGGAAGAAAGAGAAATCTGTAAGGATCGTAGCAATGGAAATCGCTAGTCTCTACCTACCCAACAGGAAAAAGGCGTGATAATATGTAAGTATTATAATACTAGTCAAGTTTCGCGATGCGTCGACCTCATTGACATCGCATGAAATTTCCATCGGCTCACTAAATGAGGCGCATAATTGTGCCTGAAATGCTCATCAGCGCTTATTGCATGCTAAACTACAGCTGATACGCGATTGGTCGCTTTTTAACTGGATAGAATCTGTGATAACCTGTATTCCTTACATATATTTATATAGGTGAGGTTAGGTTCACGCCTTTGTCCAGCAGTGGACGTCTTTCGGCTGAGAGAGAGAGAGGTTTATGTATATAGGTAAGGTTAGGTTCTTCTTTCACTTTTTCAGCCTATATTAGGCCACGGCTGGGCATAGGCCACCCGTTTTTCACGCCACTACGGTCCTGTCTCAGTTTCATCCATCGGTTTCCCGTTACGCAGACAATGTCATCTGACTTACCTACTGGTCGTCTTCCCTGTCTCGGCCACCACTCGGTTACTGCCTTGGTATGATCAATCGGCTGAAATGAAATGATTTTATATAAATGGGCTGGAAAATAGCACTTTTAAATCGTCGTATACTTGTTTATTCGTTAGTTGACGTCCTAAAATTACTTAAAGCTAAGGTTACGAGGTAGTCCACTTAGAGCACTAATCCGAACAGCACAAACGCGAACAGCACAAGGCCTTGTCCACGAACAGCACAATTTAATATTTTGGCATGTGCTGTTGGTGGATTCTAATTTTTATCTTGTTTTCGTCCACGAACAGCACATATAACTATTATACTTAGTATTGATTTGTAAATACTGTTGGAACCTAGTGCTGTCTGCTAATGTGTTCCTTATACGGGACGATATTAAATAAAAGATATCGATAACATCACTTGATCATTTATTAATTACACATAGGTACCTGCTTTCGTTGGTACATACGAAATATGTCTAGGCGACATATAGTAACAAAAATAATATCGCCTGTATAAGGAACACATTCAGCAGACAGCACTAGGTTCCAAGAGTATTTACAAATCAATATACATAATATAAGTATAATAGTTGTATGTGCTGTTCGTGGACCAAAATAAAATAAAAAATTAGAATCCACGAACAGCACATGCCAAAATATTAAATTGTGCTGTTCGTGGACAAGGTCTTGTGCTGTTCGCGTTTGTGCTGTTCGGATTAGTGCTCTAAGTGGACTACCTCAAGGTTACTACCGCCTCCAAAGCGCAAGTGGAGAAGAGGCGGCGCAACAAACTCCACAACTCTTTCCTTCTAGCCAAGTGTTAGGTTTATTTATATAGGTAAGGTTTCTAGATAGATTATTACAAGGATTTTCATCTGAGTTTATTTAGTTTTGTTTTATAGGATTGCGAAATTCTTGTATTTTTCTTTTCTTAGCAAAGTTTAATTTTATCATGTAAACGATAGCTACTCGTAGCAACTGAATTCCTGAACTGAAACTGAATCCCATAAAAGCGAACTTTCAAGCAAAAGCTAGCATTAAATATGAATTACGAAGTCCTTAATAGGTTTCGATTTGCGTGTATTTCTGTTCGCAAGGTCCAACAACTTATAAGGCTTCGTGAGGCTTTGAAACTTCAAGTGCGGTTTGATGGTTTGTTTGTATGGCATTATGTTCAGTTCTCTGAAATTAGGAATAAACATGGCGGAACCAACTATTTAATTAACTACCTTTTGATAACTTTGTTTATTACGAGGCATGGGGTGCTATTTAGGGGTCGAAATGGACAGGACAGTCCTAAAAATAAAGGGTACAGACAGATTAGGTACGTAACTCAGTGCTGCCAACATAAAAATTTAAAATTATATGTGAATCAGTCGTGTAAAAAGGGACGAGTACCCTTTTGCGTATTAATCCCTTAAGCCACTCAAGTATTATTTAACAGTTATGTATATTTCTTTACCGTTCTTATATGTTCATTTAAGATCACAGTCATCAGAGTTTCTTGTTTGGTTTACAAAAAAATGTGGGTTTCACCCGTATTTTTTTTTATTTATTTTGATTAACCTGTACTGTCCCATTGCAGGGCTGAAGCTTAAATAACTTCAAAAAAGTGGACCAACCCGCATTTGACCAGCGTGGTGTCTACACACCCTCTCAATGAATAACAAATTGTCACCCGTTTTATATAAAAAAAATAACTGAAGGTATAATAGGATAGGGAAGTAGGTATGTATAGTATTCCCGAAAACCAGCCAACAAAACAATTATACCGGTCACTCGATCCGTTGATTGATTGCCCCGACATCAATCTCAATAGCGGCGGTCGTTCACCCCGATGACGTCACGAGTACAAATATCGGGGTGAAATGGAACACTGCCTTCATTTTTAATTTTTACACGAATGACCAAAAAAAGGAGTGTTATGTTTTCAGGATTCATGTATGTATGTTTTTTATTCCACCGTAAGTTTTGAACGGCTGAACAGATTTTGATGTGAGAGGTATTTTTAGATTCCTTGCATTTCTTCGAGTGACATAGGCTATGTGAGTTGTCAGTAGTGTTTTTTTTTAAATAATTAGCTAGTTAGGGGTGTTATATGCCAGTCTGATTGTGAATCAACCATAAAGGTAGCGATTCCCACGGGAGCAAAGCCTTGGGGTACTTAAAAAAATTGTGGAATAAAATTACTCAGTAGAAGGTAAAAATTTATCCGACCTGAGTATGCTACTAAGAAATTCCATGCCTCCAATCAGAATTGTTTCCCTTTGGTATGGGTTGATCATGTTATTTTTGTATAAAATGTTTTCGAGACCTCAAATTGGCGGTTTTCTCCGAAAACAAGTAAAAACAAAGAAAGTTTCACAAACAATGAATATATTCAATGAGAGCATTTATTCATGAACAAATACTGATTCTGTATAAACTTGATTGATATTTTTGCTATAAATTGTGGCTTCTTCTTCTCTTCTCTCAGCCGAAAGACGTCCACTGCTGGACAAAGGCCTCCCCCAAGGATTTCCACAACGACCGGTCCTGCGCTGCCCGCATCCATGCGCGTCCCGCGACCTTCACCAGGTCGTCGTCGGTCCACCGAGTGGGAAGCCCTCCCAACATTACATTTTCCGGTTCGTGGTCGCCACTTGAGAACTTTTCTGCCCCAACGGCTATCTGTTCTACGAGCTATGTGCCCTGCCCACTGCCACTTAAGTTTGGCGATTCTGCGGGCTATGTCGGTTACTTTAGTTATCTATGATTCGATCACGCAGGGAAACGCCGAGCATAGCGCGCTCCATCGCCCATTGGGTGACCTTGAGCCTTCTTATGAGGCCCATAGTAAGCGACCACGTCTCTGTTCCGTATGTCGTTACTGGCAACACACACTGGTCAAAGATTTGTCTTAGTCTTGAGACACTGCGGACAAGAAGATATCGCGAAGCTTCCCGAACGCTGCCCAGCCGAGTTGGATTCGACGATTGACCTCTTTCTCGAAGTTGGACTTACCTAACTAAACTGTTTGTCACAGGTATAGATCTCTCTCAGCCGAAAGACGTCCACTGCTGGACAAAGGCCTCCCCCAAGGATTTCCACAACGACCGGTCCTGCGCTGCTCGCATCCATGCGCATCCCGCGACCTTCGTCGGTCGTCGGTCCACCGAGTGGGAGGCCTGCCAATACTACGTTTTCCTGTTCGTGGTAGCCACTCGAGAACTTTTCTGCCAGGTAAACATAATTGTCAACAACTTCGAGTGTAGAGTCTCCAACCTTTATAGGAGTGTTTAAGTTTAAATTGTGGCTACTAATTAACACATTGATAAATCAAAGTAATACATTTGCAGAAAATATAAATCAAAAGTAATAACTTTTAAAATATCCAAACATACTTTAAAACTTTCGAATCTATCATCTTCCCGCTATCGAATAAAAATAAAACATATCGAGAAAATACGAAACCTTTTTTGGATTAAGCATTTTCCCTTTCGGTCGCTCAATTTCTCTCCGCATCACTGATATAGGCAGAAATAGACAAAATAGAGACGTATGACAGTCCGCGGAATTTTATAAAAAAAAAACTTAATAATATTCAATAAAAAATGTTCAAAAAAGCAAGGTCTAACATAAGTAATTTTTCGGGCGGCACTTTCTTATTTTCTATCAAAATAGAGGATTTTTGCATAAGATTTTTAGGTGCTTCAGCTTGTCTTAATATACTGATGCGTGGCGTAATGTAAGTATTTATACTGTACAATAATATAATGCATCGAAGCCATCTTCTACTGTAAGAAATACCACTTCGACATTTTTTCCCGCCCAAAGGAAAGAGTCGGTAAAGAAAGACTACGATTGCACATATTTATTTTCTTTAAATAGGTATTCCTAGACAATGTGTAGGTTCGTACCATAGAGTTCGTACGCATACTACATTCACTCTAGCCACAGATTTACTAAACGTGCTCTAGCCTTAAAGTTAACCAAGTATCACAATATTCTGTACAATGTTCAATCATCAGAGATCTTCTTCTTCTCAGCAGTGGCCGTTCTGAAATGTTAGTAGTTTGTAGCTTTGAGACATAATACACTATGCTTATATAATTAGTTTTCGACGCAAAAAAGAGCCTTCTTAGAAGGCCAAGTTTCAATAAAGAATTTCTGATTTCAGATCGGGTTGGGGACAATACATATTTTCTAATAAGTCTCTATCCTGTCCAAGGAGTATTTAGAATGGAGGGCGCGTAGGCAATTTGTCCGATACAATCAAAGTTCACCGATTTTTGCGGGAGGGGAACATACGGCAGTCGCTGTGATTGGCTCAAATAATCGCGAATTTTATAAATCGTAAACTATAACGACTTAACGCTAGAATGCCGGCCGCGTATTGGACGCGGAAAACATGTGATCAGATTGCGTATTGCCATAATGTGTACCATCACAGACAGGGAGTGCTCTGTGATCGCACGCAATATGCTCTCGTACTTATAGAGCATACTGCTTACCAGTACAGAGCAACTCTGTAATATAATACAGTTTGCCCTAATTTATAAGAGCGAAATATATACGAGCACAGACAATTTTGGCTGCAGTGGTATGTAGAATGGCATGCTTCGTTATGAGCAAAATACATGCGAGTGCAGAGCAGACTCATTCTGTCTCTTTCGCACCAAGGATAGTTTGGTACATTCTTTACATTCTTTGCATTCTTCGCACTCTGGCAGTGGCCTTGGCCTAATAAATACTTTCAATTTAAAAAAAAAGTTCTTGTTTTATTTTATATTTTTAATCTTTTAGCCGTTTTAGCGTGATTGAGTAACACACTTCCAAACTCATAAACATCCACACCTGCACATCTACCACTCTTTATATATTTATTATTAATCCATACTCTCTCAACCTAAAGACGTCCACTGCTGAACAAAGGCCTCCCCCAAGGATTTTATCCATGGGGGGGTTTTGCCGTAATCGCCACGCTTGGCAGGCGATTACGGCAAAATAAATCCATCCATCCATACGATTATTAATCCATACAAATATATAAAATTGGAGTGTCTGTTTGTAATATGGAAATAACCGTTTTTTACTACATGCGTGTAATTATATATACGATACATACACCAAATAACAATTTTTTTTAAATTTTATCTGTCTGTTTGTTCCGGCTAATCTCTGGAATGGCTGGACCGATTTTGACGGGACTTTTTTTGGTTGGTAGCTAATGTAATAAGGAGTAACTTAGGCTACTTTATTAGGGTTCCGCAGTCTAATAAAGGAACTTTTTTTGTTAAATTCACGCGGATGAAGTCGCGGGTACAGCTATTAATATTATAAAGAGAAAAGGTTTGTTTGTTTGTAATGAATAGGGCCCGAAATTACTAGACCGATTTTGTAATTCTTTCACTGTTGGGTAGCTACACTATCCCTGAGTGACATAGGTTATGTATGTACTACGGGCGGAGCCGGGGCAGGCTTGCTAGTTTATAATATTAGTGGGATCGTTACTGTTGGAAAAAACCTATATACGATAATTAAGCCAATTTAGATTATGATTATGTTAATGTAGCTACTTAGAATAACACGTTCGCATTTTGTTATAAATATGCGAAAACTTTATACTTTTATACAGACTGTTCTGTATTCGTACGTAGTTTGCTTTAGAATATTTCTTATTATAATGAGCACAATGTAGTAGAGTACAGACTATGGGTGTCTGTACTGGTACACAGAATGGCATATACGCATGCGAACAAACTGTATACTTATACAGACTGCTCTGTGTACGTACGCAGTTTGCTCATGAATATTTGTTATTTTAATGAGCACAAAGTGATCGAGCACAGAGTATGGGTGTCTGTACTGGTATACAGTTTGGCAATACGCGATCAGATTGCTTTGTCATATCGTTGGCGCGCGACTTCACCCCCGCATACGTCCTCCATTCTAAATACTTCTTGATCCTGTCATACTAACATCCATTACTAACACTTTCATATTATTTCATCTTAAGTCTATTATCGATATTTGGTCTATGCTCAGTACATTCGCGTGAAAAATTGCCCGTCTTCGAGTCCATACGATAAGAGGAAGACACTTATTTGTCAACGACACAATCTTGTATCTCCCTGTCCATTCAACACTATCTACGATAGCGTGAAATAGACTTTAGAGTCCTAGTGGTAGAGTTGATTATACAATAAAGTTTTTCTTGATGAACTAGATACGCTTTTACTGTCATTTGCCACATCGTATCTTTACAGTGAGAGCTCTGTGTAATGTTGGAATCTGTTATATTAACTGAGCTTAGCGAGACGCTCTTGAATATATCTCATACATTTCATACATATCTACCTACTTATTTTTTACAATTATATATTAGGTACCTAAGCACAAGATAGAGGGAATATGTTAGGGCACCTGATACGACACGATGACTTCATTGGAAACATTATAGACGAAAAAGTAAAAGGAAGAAGGGGCCCAGGAAGACCAAGACAAGGCTACATGAGGCAAACAAAGGAAAAAGTGAGCGTCGGGTCGTATCAAGAAGTAAAACAGTTGGCAATGGAGAGAGAAAAATGGAAGGAACTCCACCGACAAGAGCCTCGCTCTTAAATTTGATGATGATGAAGTGCCCTGGATAGTATTGTAACGATATGTTCGTTACGTGATTAATCGAATCAAACCATTATACTCTATTAGCACTGAAGCGGTGGCAGAGTGGTAGGGCGCCCGCCTGTGGATACAAAATCACAGGTTCGAATCCTGCCCGGGCTACATGAGTTTGTATACCAATCTGACTCATGTACCTATGTTAGTTTTCATCGACCACCACTTGCTTCCGGTGAAGGAAAACATCGTGAGGAAACCTGCACTCTGGTTGATGATTATCAGCTAGTGTGTGAAATGGAGAAGGCAATGGTAAACCACTCCATTAAAATTGCCATGAGAGTCGTTGTGTGTGTTTCTTTCCATATAATGACCACGACCCTCAGTCATGAGGAAATACGACTAAAGAGATTAGCACTATTCTTTTATTGCATACTAGTAGGCCAACTGTCTGGTCGAGCTCGCAGCTCCGACTCGACTGCGTCAAATACAAAAACATTCGATATTATTTTATACTTCTTATTTGTTTATATCTTATTCTTTACGGAATGCACTGAAAAAAGGTCTTAAAACTATTAAGAGACCTTCTTCATTACAGTATCAATATTTTGAAACAAAGTTTTAAAAAGAAAATTGCAGAGAATAACCAATAATAATATTGTATATAAATAATGAATGAATTGTTGTGAATAAATAATAATATTGTATTAGTGCTTAGTGCATAAAAATAATATTAATAAATTTTATTCCAAAATCATGTAATCGGTATTTTGTTATTTCTTTAAAAACAGAAACTCACTGCACTGACAGTTGCACTGACATTGATAGGTAATGTACACATACATCTACAAATTGTCTTAAATTAGTATTAAAAATATCAACATATGGTAATCGAGCAACCAGGGCGTTGAGTAGAGATACAGCTAGATTAGTGGGTGCGTACCGGGCTGTGAGAGAGTGTGTCTCCGCCGCCGAGAACAGTGGACGTATTGTTTGTGACTGTACTTGTTTATGTCCAGTTTCGAGCAATCACATGTTAAAAAATTAACATGGAAAAAGAAATAAAGTATTAATTTATTGTTGATCGTGACTCTACATAATGACTCTACTTAGGTCAGTACAGAAGGTTTACATTTCCGAAATCAAGTGTGATTACTATTTCGCATCAAGCATTGCCATCTAAGTGTACCTTAAACCTTAATTCTCCAATAAGACGCTAGTAAACATTTTTTGTATATTTTGTTGTTTATTACGTCTGAAATTTCATTAAACGCATCTTACCGCCTAAGTCCTTGGTAAAGGAAGGTAGCACGATACAATTTTATTTGATATAAGTTTAATATCTTAAGAGCTTGCAGCTGTCGGGATCTCTTTGATACGGATTTAGGTGTAATCTAGCGATAAAGGGATTTGTGGAACGTAATACGAAGCGGATCTAAGCCCACAGAATTTTACAATTCGATAGTTTGAAATTATTTTCCTTTTAGCGCAAATAAATAAAACAAATAAGTTTTAAATTTTTAATTAATTAATCGACGATTAAATTAAGAACAGTTTTAAGAACAGATTAGACAAGATCTCCAAACTTCAAGATACACACGCATCAGCTTATTAAGCTGCTAGTGTGTTCAAAATAAAATAAATGAATATTAATTTTATTTATCCCCATCGCAAGTTATGCTTTTTAAGATTCTGTGTGATTCATAATTCAAAGCTATATGAAGTTATTCCATGAAATTAACAAGTAGGTACTTACGTAAACGAAAGAAAAATCTTCTCTTGTAACTGGTTACAACAGTTTAAGTAGTTACCAAAATGGACGAAGGGAATATAATAATAGACGTAAACTCCGTTTTTTACACGACTGACCAAAAAAGGAGTGTTATGTTTTCAGGGTTCATGTATGTATGTATGTATGTATGTATGTATGTAAGTTTCTTTATTCCACCATAAGTCCTAAACGGCTTAACAGATTTTGATGTGAGAGGTATTTTTAGATTCCTTGCATTCCTCCGAGTGACATAGGCTATATGACGTCACCATAAAAACAAAATGGCGGATTATATATGCGATAAATAGCAGACCAAAAAAATAAAATTTGATCAATCTTATCGAGTGGGGTATCAAATTGAAGGGCTTTAAAAGGCGATTTCAAAAATGTATATAACTTATATGTTTGTATGTACTTTTTGAGTAAAAACTAGTCAGTCGTGTTTTTTATTTTTAATAATTAGCTTGTTAACTAGTCCTATTATGTAAACAATCTTCACAGTACTAATTATTGAATTTTGTTGAAAATAAATCAAATATTAGTTCAAATCTAAACATTCTAAAGTTAAACATTTATTAACCACGAACGTTATTTCCTAAAAGTCTATGTTTTTTAATTTAAATTGTTGTAAAATCATTAAAAGTCATGGTAAGATTGTTTACATAATAGGACAAGCAGGAAAAAACGGACTTTACTACTATTACTCCTATAGATTTTATGGATTCTTGTTATAGATGCCAAAACCGCTTTTTTCTTTGTGGAAATAAAATTTGAACAAAAAAAGGTACGAAGACTTTTTGCAATTCACGTGTCCAGCGCCGGAATTAATATACTCGGAACACGAGAAAGGCGATGGAAAGGCGTGAGTTAAAATTCGAAATTCGAACTAACGTCACTCGGGATTTTTTCTTTGACTTTGGTAGTTTCGATAAATTTCCTGGAATTTTCGAGACAAGGCAGACATGATATTTTCAACTTAATATGAGTTTCAGGAACTTGCAACTCTTGTTTTTCTCAGTTTTTACTTGAAAGGAGTGGTATGTTTATGAGTACCTATTGGTATTGGTACTATGAATACAAAGAATTAACATAGAATGTATTTAACACTTATATTCTGATATCTTCTCTTCGACACATGTTAGTTAACTATTATCACTAACGTCTCCATTAAATTACGAGGAAAACATAAGAAATATGGAAATGTGCCTTAACAAAAGTCGTTCTACCTAATGAGCATTTTCTGCTGACGTATAAAAATTGAAGATCTGGAACATCTGATGAAGAACTGCAAGAGACCAGCTACACTATAACATATATGGAAATGGAGCCTTAGTAAAAGTCGTTCAACCTGGTGAGCATTTTCTGCTGACGTATAAAAATTGAAGATGCGGAACATCTGATGAAAAGCTCCAAGAGACCAGCTACACTATAACATATATGGAAATGGCGCCTTAGCAAAACTTGATTAATCTGATGAGCATTTTCTGTAGACGTATTAAAATCGAAAATCCGAAACATCTGAAACAGTTTGGAACACAAAAAGATTTTTCATCTAAACGAAACTCACGCGGGCGAAGCCGCGGGCGACAGCTAGTGTATCATATAATCTGTCATAGTAGGATGTTTGCTCTGACCCCGAATAGAATTTATATTTAGCGATCCGTACACAAGTGTCGAAATTCGCATGGGAATTCCGCAGGATGTATACGTGTGTAATCGACCGTGCGATAACCACTTTGCCGGTGACGTATACTATTTTCCAAAAAGATTCCAAAATATGGGCCTAACTTTTTTATATGTTCAACAATTTCATGAAATGAGTTTTTGCGGTTTTGGCGAAGAAACAGACAGATGCGACGAAAGTCTTACTTGTAATTTATACATGAACGCATTCTACATGTAAAAAGTATTGCACGAAGAGCGTCAAGCTCTGAAGTGCATTACTCTCGACTTGTCACAAGCGCGCCAGTTTCGGAAAATAAATTGTCTTTATTTTGACTTTTAAAACTATTAAGATACCTTTTAATTTAGAAGCACTAACTTCAATTCTTATTGTTGTCATAATAGTTACTGTAAAGAACAAACGATGCAACATTTCTGTTTGCCCCGACTCCTGATACAATCTCTTTCCATTTATATTGTGTACCACGTTTCCTATCTAGTAATACTTGATATACAAAATATAAATTGTGCAGAAATAACGCGGTGCGAGCTGCTGACCTGACGGGAGACAGCAGTTTGCATTGACGAGTGGAAACAAAAATGTTGCAGTAACTTGTATATTAGTATATAAAGTCAAGTAACTCGTACTTGCTGCACTGGAGCTATTTTCAACATTAATGTCACTTTAGGATGGAAATAAATCCCAATATCGTATTAATTTTCAAAGTGTATTCGTGCCGCTAGTCGAAAATGTTTTCTATATGCACGTAATCGTAGTATAGTATACCTAGCTAGAAATACTGGTATTATGATAAACCTAGTTTTTAAAACTTTTGATTTCACTCTGACTAAAGCTACTATTATACAAAATTTTCACACAGTCCTACTTTTGTGCTTTCGCTATTTTGCGCTTGTACTTTCAGTTCGGAACTATTTTCTAGTTTTGCTATTTCCAATCGATGGATGGTTGTATGCATTACGCAAACTGCGATTCGCTTTTGTTTCGATATTATTATTAAAATATTTCATTGTTATAACATCGGAAACGTTCGTTCTTGACATTATACTTTCGATAGAAGAAACTGGATGCAGTTTCTTCCAATTGTTATTTCAAAAATTCATTTAAATGTTACTTGAAGCAGTGATTTGTGCATGTGTGTTTTCATGAAAATATATTCAGATAATGTTATTGCTGTTTTTGTATTTTTCTTGTTAGTGAACAAACGATACCTTAACTAATACTTTTACCTCTCTCTCTCTCTCTCTCAGCCTAAAGACGTCCACTGCTGGACAAAGGCCTCCCCCAAGGATTTTATCCGTGGGGGGTTTTGCCGTAATCGCCACGCTTGGCAGGCGGGTTGGCGATCGCAGTGTGATGGCATAGTACGCGGAAAGATGCTGCTGCCCATCCTCCGGTGTTTTTAATCCCTTAGTCGCCTCTTACGACACCCACGGGAAGGGATGGGTTGGTGCTATTCTAGGGCCACACCACAGGCCAGAATACTTTTACCTAATAGGCAATTTTATTAATGTACTTTTTTTTAGCTATAACTTGGCCCACTGCTGGGCTAAAGCCTCCCCACTCTCTTTCCATGTGTCTCTTCTGTCCCTATCTCTGGTATTTTCTATCCACTTTCTGTCGAATGCCCTAAGTAATGTAAAAAAGTAATCTATACATATAATAAAACAGTAAAAATATTTTGTCTGTACATTTAGTATTTTTGACTAAAATGGATAGAGGGACACTAAAAAAGAACAATAGAAAGCAAAAAATTTTTTTTGGAATTTCTTGTCTGTCTGTATGTATGTACGCGTTTCACGCAAAAACTACTGGACGGATTTGAATGAAACTTTTTTTGTTGTATAGCTATTAAGCCTGGGCAACATATAGGCTATAATTCATTTTGAAAACTGGAACACCTGATGAAGAACCATAACAGAACAGCAAAACTATGAGAAATATGGAAATGGTGCCTTAACAAAAGTCGTTCAACCTGATGAGCATTTTCTGCTGACGTATAAAAATTGAAGATCTGGAACATCTGATGAAAAGCTCTGAGAGACCAGCTACACTATAACATTTATATGGAAATGGCGCCTTAGCAAAAATCGTTCAACCTGATGAGCATTTTCTGCTGACGTATAAAAATTGAAGATCTGGAACATCTGATGAATAACTTGAAGAGACACAGAAGAACAGCTACACTATAATATATACGGAAATGGCGCCTTGGCAAAACTTGGTTAATCTGATGAGCATTTTCTGTAGACGTAACGACATAAAAATCGAAGATTGGAACACAGGAAACAGTTTGGAACACAAAAAGACTTTTCATCTAAGCCAAAGTCACGCGGACGAAGCCGCGGGCGACAGCTAGTGTACCATATAAAATCATAAATTAATTCAGCATTTGTGTCTGAGTGATCGTATTTCACTGTTAGATTTTTAGGATATAAACACCTTATTTTTTGGCCGATTGTCTGTAGGTACTAAGTAATATCTCATCATCATATTCAGCCCACATCAACCTGTAACGTTACCGTTACATTTTTGCAACGGTGCAAAATCGCGCACGCAGGCTACCTGCAGACAGTAGCCCTTGCACCGCGGACCATATAGGTCATATAATAAATGTCCTCAATTTTAATATCTTGTTGTAATATCGAACATTTGTGCAACTAAATAAATTGTGATTTTTATTCTGACTTTCTTATATTTATTATTTATTTATTTTATCTCAACGGAAAACTTACAACAAAACATTAACAATAAATAAGGAAAAAGCCATTTACAAGTTTTCACAAATAGACATAAACCAAATTCCAAAGTTTCTCAAATAAAATAAACGCACATATTCCACATCAGCCAAAGAATCACACAAGTGTTAACAAGGAAGGATAACTAAATACTTCTACTACTAATACTTTCTTATATAATCTCCTATACACTCCCTCGCGACCAACAAGGGCTACTCAACAAACCCACTGCTGGACATATGCCTCCCTTTTTTCGCGCCACATCTTACGGTCCTGTGCCAGTCTCATATTGATGACGCTTTTCCGCTATCCAAACAATATCATCTGACCAGCCAGCGGGTGATGGTTTACCTACTGGTCGCTGTCCCTGTCTTGGCCATCACTTTGTCACTGTTTTGGTCCATTTTTGTCTTTTTTTCTAGCCAAGTGTCCCGCCCATTCCCACTTTAACTTTTAAGTAATATATATCTGTACGACGCAACAGATAATGCTGTATCTGTGGCGTCATATTGGTCATCACAAATTTGACCCGCCGAGTCGACACGCTAAGAAGAATATCTATCTAGATAGACATTCAACTGAAAAACTGCAGGAATAATCGAAGATAATATTTGTACTCAGAATACAGTTGTATTAGGAAAAACTATTTTAAAAGTTTATACAATTTACATTTTTTCAAAGGCTTTTCATCCGTAATTTATCTTCAAGTTAACTGCATGATAAGGACGCAACGATTTATATTCTGCAAATGGTAATTATGTGCATTGCTATAAACTGTTCCCTAGTTAAGGGCCTACAGACACGACACGAAAGAATAAATCATACTTATTTCAGGAAAGTTAGTCTTATCTTTTCAGTGTTTATTTTGTTGTAATTTTTAGGGTTTCGTAGTCAATCAGGAACCCTTATAGTTTAACTGTACATTTTAACGCTAAAAAGCTTACGGATATCTACATACCTATTTTTCACGCAGACAGAACAGTATATAAAATTACAGATAAAGTCACGGCAAATAAAAGTGAATTAAAAAAAACTTCAGTCATAATAACTTGGTCACATAAAGCATTCATCAAAGTGAAACTCATCCCCGAGTATATCAAAGAGTGCTCGAACAAACTCACGTGCACAACTATCACATAATTGTATAAGATTTGCAACTCGAAGCTCGTGATAGCTGTTGCGAGACGCTTATTGGCAGGCTACACTTGGCTGAGCTATTACGTGTCGAAGTGGCTATTTGTTTTGTTTACTTTTATGGTACATTGTCAACTAGTATATCATTGTATAAGTTTGCGACTCGAAGCTCGTAATAGCTGTCGCGAGACGCTTATTGGCAGGCTACACTTGGCTGAGCTATTACGTGTCGAAGAGGCTATTTGTTAACTTTTTAGTACATTTTCAACTACTATATCATTGTATTAGATTTGCAAGGTTTGTTACAACAAAACACAGAAATCAACGCGTTATTTTTATTTTCGCGCCACTTACCCAAGCTGCCCTAAATAAACCCGGTAAAGTGGACATTCACACGGCGCGGCTGGGACGCAAAGCCTGAATAATTTACACAATAAACCGAAATGGAGTGTTCCCATTTGATTATCATTTATATTTTGGGGTTTTTTTCTGTATCAGCCATTAGTTCATCTGAAAAAAAAAATAATGACTTTTATTTTCAAAACAAACATTGTAGTAGAATACGAACTGTAGAAACTTAAAAAAAATAAATAGCCATGACGTTACGTAATAAACCCATATCAGAGACGTCCGCGAGGACAGGATATTGGAAATTGTTAGTGAACTTCGTCCGTACTTATTTCTGTACACACGATAGTTGGTAGTGAAAAAATAGAGTTAAAGCAGCTATACAACCGATTTTGATAAAATTACTTTTATTCTACATTTTAATATAACTATTTGAAGTTGATGAGTGAGAATGTTAGTTAAAATCGGTTTTTAAGTCGAAAAATTTGCTTTCGTCTTATTTGTAGAGTGTAGATAAACAAGGAAAGCCTTATTGTTCGAAGTGTAGACTAGCTAATGAATGCTTTTATGTTTAGTTCTTTACCGATTTTCAAAATCCTTAATGCTGACTAAAAATTTTAACTATTTAATGTATCCTTTTTTGTTTTCATTATGAAAAAAGAAGCAGTACCGATTTTCAATAATCTAGTATCAAATAAATTTTAAAGAAAAACCCAGATATCCTTGTGTTATGTTTGTTCAAAACAAAAGTGCATAGAAATATTTTCTCATTACAATGTTAGTCTAAATTCAGACATACTTATACTTGAGAATCCTTGACTGGAATAGCTTGTTACCTGTTTACAAAAGGAAAAATAAATTAAGACTATCTTCCCCATGCAACCGAGGAATGTGCAGGAGGAATGTAAGTGCAATGCGGTAGCGATAGGAAAACAAAACGTTAGGTATAATTTTATTATTCTTCAACTTTTGCAACCAGTGTCAAATATACCTACTACTACTACAAATGAAACTGTATATCCGTGAACACGTCAGTAATACGTCAATGTGTGCGTTTTCATGGCATAACGTCCCACAAACACACAAGAACGGGGGAGAAGTACGGGAGGTGCGGGAGGGTGCCATATTGCGGGAGGGGCAGGGAGTTCCCTTTCTGTACGTAGTACTTATATTATTCTGTGCCAGTGTGAAGATTGTGATAGGTGGTAACCTCAATGTATGTGTAACGTCACCGTTACATATTTGCAACGGTGCATAATTGCACATACAAGCTACTGCAGGCAGCAGCCCTTTCACCGCCTACCATATAAGTCATATATATTAAGTGTCCTCAATTTTAGTATTGTGGTTTGATTGTGACATTTAGTGAATCTAAATAAATTGAACAGTAACTTTATCTGACTTTCTTATACTCCTGTACACTCCCTCGCGACCTACAAGGGCTCAACATATGGATTGAAATGTGTGACAACTGGGTTTTAACCCAATATCGGGTTTTAACCAGGGTGGTTACCCATCAACCAAAAACCAAATCGTCAACTTCCCAGAACGTAACGTTTGGTTTCCCAGATGATCAACTTTTATTTGCTAAAGTTAGAGATACTCTCTCTATCTCTCAGCCGAAAGACGTCTACTGCTGGACAAAGGCCTCCCCCAAGGATTTCCACAACGACCGGTCCGAATTGAGATACTCAATAGTGTTTTAATAGTAGTGCTGTGCTGACACCGTTCTTGTTAATAACAAAGACCAAAGGCCTTATTCTGAAATGGTAACTGCCAGCAGAGTATGCACCTTAGGCGTCAAGGTAAGTAGAGCTTTATCTAAAGTTGCTTGATATCGAAAATTGATGATGATACAAAAAAAATTCATTCCACTTTTATCATATTGGTATAGAAAAGTTACATTTCTAGAAACTCCCTATGTAAGTGATATATTTGTAAGTGATAGATGTAAGTTATTAGTTTATAAAGGGTTCCTGGGTCCCTAAACACACAGGGATAGCAGAGACTGCAGTCCGCATATAGCCCGTGTACCCGAATTCAGAGCCGAGCCGGTGGGTCAGTCGAACCCGAGCACGTGGGTTAGTTCGTGGGTTGCCTATATGTGGGCTATTAGCAGTGATCTAGTATCATTGCTAGTTTTATAGAAAACACCCTATATGTATAAGAAAATTTCTTTTTTTTGTGGACAGTACTTGATGTTTATTCGGTCAAGTGTACGATACGTCTCGGTTGTGGCGAGTATGCAACAGGAACTGAGAATAAAACAGACTGCTATATTTGCTTCGCGGAAATATGTTGTTTTATCTTTTAATTATTCACATGGCATGACATTTTTTGTAACTAGATCCTAACGTTATCGTAATACGTGTCACCTTTTCCGCGGTATTTTTGTTATGTGATGAAAGTTTTAATTAAAAGATGAAGAACAAAATGTAATCCTGAACCTCAGCACAGATGGGCTTTACCTTTATACGTAAAAAATTTGGCCACGAATAAATTTCGTGATTTTATTCGTCATTTAAATACCGAATAGGTAATTTATTCGTGGCCAAAGTATTCGAGGAAGTTTTTTAATAAAAAAAAAAAAAAAATTTGCTGAATTTTTTTTTTGTATGTTTATTTGAATAAAAATTTGCTCATCTCTGAACTACCCGTTTTTGTGAATAAGGGGTATGAGCACTTTGTCTTATCTGTTAGAATAATTTTGACTGAATACACCTTTCATATCTAACATTACATGGTTTTAATACACAACTCAAGTTTTGCAATAACAACACAAGTATTGGAGCTGCAGTTCACAGTTAAGCAAACGTAGAAGTCCGGGTCAATATACTAGTTTCGAAGCCAATCTTGAACTCAATCGAAGTCAAACATGTTCTTTCTAATAAGTGATCAAATCACATACCTAACCAGTAACCACTATCTTAATTCCACCTATTGTGCCATTACCATTGTATTTGTGCAATAAAGGTTAAATAAAAAAAAAAAAAAAAATCCTATCTATGTCAAATTTTGTAAAATTTTCATAATAACTAATTACCTAATAAAAAATTAACACGACTATCCACCGGATAACTTCGTCTATCCAAGACGTCACATAGCCTATGTATACGTTATTCG
>CM031592.1:16524305-16680184 GCA_018467065.1 Ephestia elutella | reverse complement strand
TCTATTAACTTTTTGATAAAAATGTGAATGGCGCGCAACCGGGACGTCCCCCCCGCTTCAGCCGCTTCATATGAAATTTCGCTGACCGCCTAACTAATGAAGTACAAAAATTTGAAAATCTTTTCTAGATTTTAGTGTTCAAAGCTCATACATTTTTTTAGAAATTTTTGAATAATGTTTCTGGGGTTAATCAAAAAACCTGAAATATGACGTAAAGTTGCTGGTTCGTAGTCTAATCTAAATAAACTTTATTATCAAATTTGACATTTTATTAGCATTTGAGTGGTCTTCAATTAATCTTGTTGTGTTTGATATTAAGGCTGGGCGCAAACCTATGGTTTTCGGATGCGGAATTAAGATGATAACAGTAGGATAACCTATGTTGATTATTTTTTTGATTATGTTTATAGCGATATTTTATTTAAATATTGTTAAAACTGATTTTGCGACACATAATTTTTTTTTGTAGCAAGATTTTTGCGTTTTATTTTAAACAACATAAACAATAATCAAATGGAAAGATTTTTATGGCTTTTTATCTATATCATACTTAAATAATGATATTCTTTAATCAAGTTCTGTTTTTTAATTATTCCCTTAAACTTTTTTCACCTGACCTCACCTCTTTTTGGTTTGGTTTTTCACCTCTTTTTGGTTTGAACAATATATATATATTTTTTAATTTGTGAGTAGTCCAGTCGACGGAAGAAAAAAGATTTTAAAAATCCGGCGACTTGGCCTGTGCGTCGAGTGAGCACCGGTCCGAGTCGCCGGGACCCTCCTTATAAGGATAGTGTACTACGCATAGATATAGAAAAAAAAAAATCATTTAATCATTATTTTTTACTAGCTCTATGGTAATAGGTGTACTTTTACAACCAATAGGATTTCGGCTGTTCAGTTTCATGATTAGAATTTCGTTAACGAAATTCTATTGATAATTCAAACAAATCTTCGCTCTGAGTCACCTAACACTAACACACGGAGTTCTTCAAGGGCTTTGACAATGTTAGAATTTTAACATTATTATTATGGACACTAATTTTGTTGTAAGTTCAAAAGGAACGATGTAAATATTAAAATAAAATAATGGAAATAAAAAAAATACCTATCCCTGACTTTATTCAATCAGACATGTACTTACAACTGAAGTGTGTTCCTTAAGGAATTTTTAAAGGTAATGTAAAAATTTGAATACCTTACAATTCTCTTCCAATAACTAAACAAACGCTAAAAATTATACTAAGCTAAATATGAATGAATGATTACGCTACCATCATTCATTCACCCTAGCAACAATTCCCATACAACTCTTGACACGCGTCATTCCTCACATCTTTCCCCAGACAGGGCAATTTCGACCATTTTTCCGCCTAATCGTTCGCTATTGGTTTTCATGACATGTCTTTAGCATTTGGAAATCCTTTGGCGCGGTTTCACACGCTTTGTCTTATTTATGGCAATTTTTTCTGTGGTTTTCTCTATACATGAGTGATATCTAGTATTTTAGAAGATAACGGTGAAAATGAGGCTTGTGTACAGAAAAGATTATCGGTTCTCATCCCCTAAATTTAGTCGTATTGTCATGATTTTTGTAACAGTTGTTTGTTGTAGTATGAAATATTAGGTGAAAAATTTGCTACTATTGTTTTTAATTTACTAGTGGCGCCACAGCCTAAGTAAGTGACGATTGGGAAACAAAATAGTTCGGACTCGTGTCGAATTTGACACTTTTAATTTTAATAAATTATACTTCTGGAAATTCGTCCATACTAATTTCGTCAATACAAACAAAAGTTTCTTCAAATCAATATTGATTTGATATAATGTTTTTTCCTGTTGAACAGTTGTTCTGTACATCATATACATACATAAAACACATAGTACTTTATATACTTGTACATGAATACATCAATAAATGTGTAAGAAACTGTTGCTGCTAAATACTTCCTAGTTATTATTCAAACATATTTATAATTCCTGCTAATAAGTATCCTATTAACAGCGTGCGCTCACGCAGGATTTTACATAATCATTTATACAGAATCCTAGACAGTATTTTTTAAATGCCTTCGTAGACGAGGGCAGTAAAAATATAGACTAGGAATTCGGATCCTATAAACAGTTCGTTATTCCAGTTCCGTAAGGAAAGGACATGCAGGTTTGTATCGCCTGAACCCTGAACCCTGAACTCTACAGTCCGTAAGAAAAATGATACTATGCTTCGATAGGCACTGTCTAAACCGTAGGCACAGAATTAATATAAGTACTACGTACAGAAAGGAAGCTCCCTGCCTCTCCCGCAATATGGCGTACCCCGCACCTCTACCCCGTTCATTTGAATCGAGGGACACTATGAAACGGGGTTAGCAGCTGCGAAGCGTATCTCAAGCTACTCTTACGTTTCAATTTTGTAGATAGAGAGAAACATAGTTTCATTGAAATTAATTATGGTAAGGTACTGCGCAGTTGACCATTGTTTATCTAATACAAACCAAGAAGGACGTAAATTTTATAAATTTCCGAAGGATGAATACAGGTATAGTAAGCAAAGTAATTATTGTCACTTTCAACATACAACATTGTCGCGGCGTCTTTTTGTACAATATATTTTTATAAGTTTTCTATATATGTTTTGTATTGTATATTTGTTAGTTGACTCGACTGCGGCGAAACCCAAAGGGGTTATGTGTTCCACGGCTATGTTTATTATGTATGTATTAATGTATTTATCTTCATACATTCCCTCGTATCTTAGAAGATACGTGCAATAAATGTTTATATAAAGTAAACTTAATTTTATTTTAAGCCTCTCTCTCCCAGATTACATAATCGTACATATTTTAGAATTTTTCGTATCATTCAACTAAAACAATAAAATGTATTAAAATAATGATTTTCGTAAAATATGCCGCCGGTCGAAGGTCACACGCGCGCACCTGCGCGCGCATGTCGACATTGTCGACGCTGGCGCCGCCACTCGCAGCTCGCTATTGTTGATTTGTTTACTAGTGAGCTGTGATATGATGACAATAAAAAATCATTTGTTTTTGTTTAGTTTGAATCATATTTAACACAAAGTTTGGCGCTAATATATAACCATAGTACAATAGTATATTCAATGCGATATGTGTGGAAACTGTAATGAAAAGAAGACCATCATAACCTAAAGAAATATTTGTGAATGATAAATACTTAATAATATGTGGACTTATTATAGATTATTTTTTAATCCTCATAGTGATGTGGTTGTGGCAGTTGTAGTGCCTATTTTCAAGTTCACTTAATGATGCAGGTATGTTAGGTAAGTCTCAAAATATATAAGCAGGTAACTACATAAGATAAAACAATTTCAAATCTTACAGAATTTAAAGATATAAGTACCTATTCATAATTAAACTATTCATGGCACGTAGTAACTATTTATTGACCGAGCGAGCGAAGCGAGCGAGGGCTATAATTCAAGTTGGAGCGACAAACACATTGTTTGTATGTATGTATGTATGTATGTATGTATGTTTGTTCCGCGATAACTCTTGAACCGTTGTTCCGATTTTGATGAAAGTTGGAATATATGTAGGGATGGTTAATAGAATTTTCAAGTTCGTTGGGCATCAAAATCGGTCCAGCCGTTTTTGAGATATTTAATTTTTTATGAAAATAAACATTGTATTTTAATAGTCGCGAGGTCTACGTTCGCAGCGAACGACTAGTTAATCTGTGTCATAGGTATATATAAATAATTTTGCGGTGGCGACCCTAGTTGTTTAAAGCACACATTGACGTGTTCACGGATGTACAGTTTCATTTGTAGTAGTAGTAGGTATATATGACGCCCCGTTTCTATGAAGCTCCCGCCCTGTGCCGTAGGTCCTAGTCGCCATCTGTTGCTTGTAATTAAAACCAAAATAGATAATAATGAAACAAAACGTTCATTCTTTTCAACCGACTTCCCAAAAAAGGAGGAGGTTATATGTTTCGATGTATGTATGTTTTTTTTTATGTATGTTCGCCGATTTCTCCGCCAATTATGGACTGATTTCCAAAATTGTTTTTTTTATTCGAAAGGGTGTATTCCCAAGTTGGTCCCATTTTAACCACGTCAGAATCTGTTCGGTAATTTTAAAGATACCTAACAAAATATAAAAATATCAACATTGCATTATAGAGAAAAAGCCCGCGACAGCATGCCCTTACTTATTTTATTAAAACTCAAGATTTTCTGTGTATGTCCCCAACATAGAAATAGCGATTAGCGACTATAAAAGTTGGATCATGATTACTTAGGCAGATAATTTGTAGCAATAGCATATGAAGTGGTAGCTCAATTTCCTCAAAGTAAAGTTTTTTAAAGATTGTATTCCGAATAATATTAGAAATCACGCCATCAATTGGTGCAGATATAAATCCCTGCCAGATATTGTAACTTTACAAAATTATAATTATATTTATTTTATTACAAAATATGAATTTAATGTTACTTTGAAAGGCCCCAAGGGTGCTTTTTATACCTATAAAAATCATCGTTGCTAGCCATATTACCTGCATAAGCAACTAAGATCCAAACTTCATACCTAGTCGCTTATATTTTTTACCCATATATACCACGCAGATAAACATTCAGCATTTTTAAAATAAGGAGGGTTTGGTCGTCGCTGGCTCTCGGTCTACTTATGTGCCAAAAATAACAGACAATTCGACATGTTCTGACATTTCAAATCAAACTGACATAAAAAGTTTCGAATTCCTAATTCTTTATTTCCGGCCAGAAGAAAAGTTTAAGTTTTTATTAAATGTAGATGCACAAAAAATGATAAAATAAAACTTTTTTTCCAAAAAAATGAACCGACTTCTATCATAAAACTTAAAATCATGAAATAACAATAAAGAAAAATGTATTGGCATGCTACCTACTGAATGAGGTGAAGTCGGTGCCGAAAAAATTAAATAATCTAAATTGACATTAGAATCATGTAAACATTGTATATAAAATGCCTAGCTAAACAATTACATAACACTCTTACTCCTGCACTTGGCACCGACTTCACCTCATTCAGTAGGTAGCATGCCAATACATTTTTCTTTATTGTTATTTCATGATTTTAAGTTTTATGATAGAAGTCGGTTCATTTTTTTGGAAAAAAGTTTTATTATTTATATTTTAAAGTATCTTTTCGGATACCGCAACCCTATGACAGGAAAAATCGTCACAGATTATCGAAAATCCCCATTAGCAATCTGCATGTTATCTCATGCTAATTAAACGAAGGTGCATCGGTGACATAGTGACGTCAAACCTCAAGCATTCCATCGAAGAGGAAAATGGAGTCGACCGATTCGCAGAACGCGCTGCACTATTTATAACCCACAATAAGATTTGCATTCGAGGAAACAAAAACAAACAAAGCTACACTCTATTACGTCGGAATAAGGAGCGAGTTGAAGAATTGGCACGCAGAGATAAGGTTGCTATAGCGGTTTAGGCGGGAAAACGTTACGGCGCTGTGAGTCACAATCATAAACGATTTGTTTGTTTTGAATGCACCCGTGACTGAAATTTAAATTTCGAATGAAGAATGTTTGTCAAAATTACATGTTATTAAAATTAAAAATTGGGTTCTTTTCAATGTCGTGGATTAATGAGGACCGCTTTTTTCGTTTTTTAATTGATCGGAAATGGTCAATTTCATTCAGACTATTTCAGCAATTGATTTAAAGGTTCGTTCAATGCGTCATGTCTCAAGTCAACGACCGATTAAGTGCAATCAAGTGACTTTTAAGAATTTCTGCTCCTTTCACCGTCTTGGCTGGATTCCAATTCTAGTCCAAACTACTCGTGTATAACAGTAAAAGGCTTTAGGCTCCAAAAATATGTTTCGAGAGGGTCTAATTGAATGAAATGTCATGTAAAAGTTCGTATGCATATTTTTTTGACAAGTGTCTATCTATTTATTTTTTCTGACACAAAATATTTACCGTTTGGGTTTCTACTAAAAACTACAAACCGAAAAACTTTCAACTCAACCGATCTTGAATAGTAACTACGGTATAGTCGAGCAAATGAATTTACCCTGATCGCACCCTTATGCTGTGATAAATAGAGGCGAATTTACACAATTTTTTGTAGGTTGCTGTGCTTATTGTACTTTTATACCCGGGATTCCCCTGAAAGAGAAGCCTCAAGGCGTAGCTAGGCAAAAAAAGGCGTGTTAGCAAATATTCAGCAAAAACCGTTATCATACAGTGCGCTGTGCCGCTTGCAAATATTGGTATTAACCTGCGTAATGTCATTCCTAGAACTGATATATGTGAATACCGTTGTGTGTTTGCCTTTTATTTTGCGATTTTGTGCCGCGGACTGGTGAAATCAAATGTTACATCAAACTGATGACCCATTTATATAGTTACTAGCTTTAGCCTGCGGCTTTGCCTGCGTGACTTATTAATATAATAAAACTTTCCTAATGACACACCCCGTTCATTGATGAAAACCACATTAAAACCAGTTGCATAGTTTGTTTGAAAGATTGTTTATACATATGATACGATACACATTATGGTGAAGTCATAATTAGATTCTAAATATGTAAATATAACTTGTTGTCAATTAATCAAAAAAAATAAATACATTAAAGCCCGCCCAGCCCTTACTGCAATGAAGTAGTAAAACATCTTAGGAAAATATGGTCGTTACTTGTCCTAATGTAAAAATTTGAATACCTTACAATTCTCTTCCAATAACTAAACAAACGCTAAAAATTATACTAAGCTAAATATGAATGAATGATTACGCTACCATCATTCATTCACCCTAGCAACAATTCCCATACAACTCTTGACACGCGTCATTCCTCACATCTTTCCCCAGACAGGGCAATTTCGACCATTTTTCCGCCTAATCGTTCGCTATTGGTTTTCATGACATGTCTTTAGCATTTGGAAATCCTTTGGCGCGGTTTCACACGCTTTGTCTTATTTATGGCAATTTTTTCTGTGGTTTTCTCTATACATGAGTGATATCTAGTATTTTAGAAGATAACGGTGAAAATGAGGCTTGTGTACAGAAAAGATTATCGGTTCTCATCCCCTAAATTTAGTCGTATTGTCATGATTTTTGTAACAGTTGTTTGTTGTAGTATGAAATATTAGGTGAAAAATTTGCTACTATTGTTTTTAATTTACTAGTGGCGCCACAGCCTAAGTAAGTGACGATTGGGAAACAAAATAGTTCGGACTCGTGTCGAATTTGACACTTTTAATTTTAATAAATTATACTTCTGGAAATTCGTCCATACTAATTTCGTCAATACAAACAAAAGTTTCTTCAAATCAATATTGATTTGATATAATGTTTTTTCCTGTTGAACAGTTGTTCTGTACATCATATACATACATAAAACACATAGTACTTTATATACTTGTACATGAATACATCAATAAATGTGTAAGAAACTGTTGCTGCTAAATACTTCCTAGTTATTATTCAAACATATTTATAATTCCTGCTAATAAGTATCCTATTAACAGCGTGCGCTCACGCAGGATTTTACATAATCATTTATACAGAATCCTAGACAGTATTTTTTTAAATGCCTTCGTAGACGAGGGCAGTAAAAATATAGACTAGGAATTCGGATCCTATAAACAGTTCGTTATTCCAGTTCCGTAAGGAAAGGACATGCAGGTTTGTATCGCCTGAACCCTGAACCCTGAACTCTACAGTCCGTAAGAAAAATGATACTATGCTTCGATAGGCACTGTCTAAACCGTAGGCACAGAATTAATATAAGTACTACGTACAGAAAGGAAGCTCCCTGCCTCTCCCGCAATATGGCGTACCCCGCACCTCTACCCCGTTCATTTGAATCGAGGGACACTATGAAACGGGGTTAGCAGCTGCGAAGCGTATCTCAAGCTACTCTTACGTTTCAATTTTGTAGATAGAGAGAAACATAGTTTCATTGAAATTAATTATGGTAAGGTACTGCGCAGTTGACCATTGTTTATCTAATACAAACCAAGAAGGACGTAAATTTTATAAATTTCCGAAGGATGAATACAGGTATAGTAAGCAAAGTAATTATTGTCACTTTCAACATACAACATTGTCGCGGCGTCTTTTTGTACAATATATTTTTATAAGTTTTCTATGTATGTTTTGTATTGTATATTTGTTAGTTGACTCGACTGCGGCGAAACCCAAAGGGGTTATGTGTTCCACGGCTATGTTTATTATGTATGTATTAATGTATTTATCTTCATACATTCCCTCGTATCTTAGAAGATACGTGCAATAAATGTTTATATAAAGTAAACTTAATTTTATTTTAAGCCTCTCTCTCCCAGATTACATAATCGTACATATTTTAGAATTTTTCGTATCATTCAACTAAAACAATAAAATGTATTAAAATAATGATTTTCGTAAAATATGCCGCCGGTCGAAGGTCACACGCGCGCACCTGCGCGCGCATGTCGACATTGTCGACGCTGGCGCCGCCACTCGCAGCTCGCTATTGTTGATTTGTTTACTAGTGAGCTGTGATATGATGACAATAAAAAATCATTTGTTTTTGTTTAGTTTGAATCATATTTAACACAAAGTTTGGCGCTAATATATAACCATAGTACAATAGTATATTCAATGCGATATGTGTGGAAACTGTAATGAAAAGAAGACCATCATAACCTAAAGAAATATTTGTGAATGATAAATACTTAATAATATGTGGACTTATTATAGATTATTTTTTAATCCTCATAGTGATGTGGTTGTGGCAGTTGTAGTGCCTATTTTCAAGTTCACTTAATGATGCAGGTATGTTAGGTAAGTCTCAAAATATATAAGCAGGTAACTACATAAGATAAAACAATTTGGCACGTAGTAACTATTTATTGACCGAGCGAGCGAAGCGAGCGAGGGCTATAATTCAAGTTGGAGCGACAAACACATTGTTTGTATGTATGTATGTATGTATGTATGTATGTATGTATGTATGTATGTTTGTTCCGCGATAACTCTTGAACCGTTGTTCCGATTTTGATGAAAGTTGGAATATATGTAGGGATGGTTAATAGAATTTTCAAGTTCGTTGGGCATCAAAATCGGTCCAGCCGTTTTTGAGATATTTAATTTTTTATGAAAATAAACATTGTATTTTAATAGTCGCGAGGTCTACGTTCGCAGCGAACGACTAGTTAATCTGTGTCATAGGTATATATAAATAATTTTGCGGTGGCGACCCTAGTTGTTTAAAGCACACATTGACGTGTTCACGGATGTACAGTTTCATTTGTAGTAGTAGTAGGTATATATGACGCCCCGTTTCTATGAAGCTCCCGCCCTGTGCCGTAGGTCCTAGTCGCCATCTGTTGCTTGTAATTAAAACCAAAATAGATAATAATGAAACAAAACGTTCATTCTTTTCAACCGACTTCCCAAAAAAGGAGGAGGTTATATGTTTCGATGTATGTATGTTTTTTTTTATGTATGTTCGCCGATTTCTCCGCCAATTATGGACTGATTTCCAAAATTGTTTTTTTTATTCGAAAGGGTGTATTCCCAAGTTGGTCCCATTTTAACCACGTCAGAATCTGTTCGGTAATTTTAAAGATACCTAACAAAATATAAAAATATCAACATTGCATTATAGAGAAAAAGCCCGCGACAGCATGCCCTTACTTATTTTATTAAAACTCAAGATTTTCTGTGTATGTCCCCAACATAGAAATAGCGATTAGCGACTATAAAAGTTGGATCATGATTACTTAGGCAGATAATTTGTAGCAATAGCATATGAAGTGGTAGCTCAATTTCCTCAAAGTAAAGTTTTTTAAAGATTGTATTCCGAATAATATTAGAAATCACGCCATCAATTGGTGCAGATATAAATCCCTGCCAGATATTGTAACTTTACAAAATTATAATTATATTTATTTTATTACAAAATATGAATTTAATGTTACTTTGAAAGGCCCCAAGGGTGCTTTTTATACCTATAAAAATCATCGTTGCTAGCCATATTACCTGCATAAGCAACTAAGATCCAAACTTCATACCTAGTCGCTTATATTTTTTACCCATATATACCACGCAGATAAACATTCAGCATTTTTAAAATAAGGAGGGTTTGGTCGTCGCTGGCTCTCGGTCTACTTATGTGCCAAAAATAACAGACAATTCGACATGTTCTGACATTTCAAATCAAACTGACATAAAAAGTTTCGAATTCCTAATTCTTTATTTCCGGCCAGAAGAAAAGTTTAAGTTTTTATTAAATGTAGATGCACAAAAAATGATAAAATAAAACTTTTTTTCCAAAAAAATGAACCGACTTCTATCATAAAACTTAAAATCATGAAATAACAATAAAGAAAAATGTATTGGCATGCTACCTACTGAATGAGGTGAAGTCGGTGCCGAAAAAATTAAATAATCTAAATTGACATTAGAATCATGTAAACATTGTATATAAAATGCCTAGCTAAACAATTACATAACACTCTTACTCCTGCACTTGGCACCGACTTCACCTCATTCAGTAGGTAGCATGCCAATACATTTTTCTTTATTGTTATTTCATGATTTTAAGTTTTATGATAGAAGTCGGTTCATTTTTTTGGAAAAAAAGTTTTATTATTTATATTTTAAAGTATCTTTTCGGATACCGCAACCCTATGACAGGAAAAATCGTCACAGATTATCGAAAATCCCCATTAGCAATCTGCATGTTATCTCATGCTAATTAAACGAAGGTGCATCGGTGACATAGTGACGTCAAACCTCAAGCATTCCATCGAAGAGGAAAATGGAGTCGACCGATTCGCAGAACGCGCTGCACTATTTATAACCCACAATAAGATTTGCATTCGAGGAAACAAAAACAAACAAAGCTACACTCTATTACGTCGGAATAAGGAGCGAGTTGAAGAATTGGCACGCAGAGATAAGGTTGCTATAGCGGTTTAGGCGGGAAAACGTTACGGCGCTGTGAGTCACAATCATAAACGATTTGTTTGTTTTGAATGCACCCGTGACTGAAATTTAAATTTCGAATGAAGAATGTTTGTCAAAATTACATGTTATTAAAATTAAAAATTGGGTTCTTTTCAATGTCGTGGATTAATGAGGACCGCTTTTTTCGTTTTTTAATTGATCGGAAATGGTCAATTTCATTCAGACTATTTCAGCAATTGATTTAAAGGTTCGTTCAATGCGTCATGTCTCAAGTCAACGACCGATTAAGTGCAATCAAGTGACTTTTAAGAATTTCTGCTCCTTTCACCGTCTTGGCTGGATTCCAATTCTAGTCCAAACTACTCGTGTATAACAGTAAAAGGCTTTAGGCTCCAAAAATATGTTTCGAGAGGGTCTAATTGAATGAAATGTCATGTAAAAGTTCGTATGCATATTTTTTTGACAAGTGTCTATCTATTTATTTTTTCTGACACAAAATATTTACCGTTTGGGTTTCTACTAAAAACTACAAACCGAAAAACTTTCAACTCAACCGATCTTGAATAGTAACTACGGTATAGTCGAGCAAATGAATTTACCCTGATCGCACCCTTATGCTGTGATAAATAGAGGCGAATTTACACAATTTTTTGTAGGTTGCTGTGCTTATTGTACTTTTATACCCGGGATTCCCCTGAAAGAGAAGCCTCAAGGCGTAGCTAGGCAAAAAAAGGCGTGTTAGCAAATATTCAGCAAAAACCGTTATCATACAGTGCGCTGTGCCGCTTGCAAATATTGGTATTAACCTGCGTAATGTCATTCCTAGAACTGATATATGTGAATACCGTTGTGTGTTTGCCTTTTATTTTGCGATTTTGTGCCGCGGACTGGTGAAATCAAATGTTACATCAAACTGATGACCCATTTATATAGTTACTAGCTTTAGCCTGCGGCTTTGCCTGCGTGACTTATTAATATAATAAAACTTTCCTAATGACACACCCCGTTCATTGATGAAAACCACATTAAAACCAGTTGCATAGTTTGTTTGAAAGATTGTTTATACATATGATACGATACACATTATGGTGAAGTCATAATTAGATTCTAAATATGTAAATATAACTTGTTGTCAATTAATCAAAAAAAATAAATACATTAAAGCCCGCCCAGCCCTTACTGCAATGAAGTAGTAAAACATCTTAGGAAAATATGGTCGTTACTTGTCCTAATGTAAAAATTTGAATACCTTACAATTCTCTTCCAATAACTAAACAAACGCTAAAAATTATACTAAGCTAAATATGAATGAATGATTACGCTACCATCATTCATTCACCCTAGCAACAATTCCCATACAACTCTTGACACGCGTCATTCCTCACATCTTTCCCCAGACAGGGCAATTTCGACCATTTTTCCGCCTAATCGTTCGCTATTGGTTTTCATGACATGTCTTTAGCATTTGGAAATCCTTTGGCGCGGTTTCACACGCTTTGTCTTATTTATGGCAATTTTTTCTGTGGTTTTCTCTATACATGAGTGATATCTAGTATTTTAGAAGATAACGGTGAAAATGAGGCTTGTGTACAGAAAAGATTATCGGTTCTCATCCCCTAAATTTAGTCGTATTGTCATGATTTTTGTAACAGTTGTTTGTTGTAGTATGAAATATTAGGTGAAAAATTTGCTACTATTGTTTTTAATTTACTAGTGGCGCCACAGCCTAAGTAAGTGACGATTGGGAAACAAAATAGTTCGGACTCGTGTCGAATTTGACACTTTTAATTTTAATAAATTATACTTCTGGAAATTCGTCCATACTAATTTCGTCAATACAAACAAAGTTTCTTCAAATCAATATTGATTTGATATAATGTTTTTTCCTGTTGAACAGTTGTTCTGTACATCATATACATACATAAAACACATAGTACTTTATATACTTGTACATGAATACATCAATAAATGTGTAAGAAACTGTTGCTGCTAAATACTTCCTAGTTATTATTCAAACATATTTATAATTCCTGCTAATAAGTATCCTATTAACAGCGTGCGCTCACGCAGGATTTTACATAATCATTTATACAGAATCCTAGACAGTATTTTTTTAAATGCCTTCGTAGACGAGGGCAGTAAAAATATAGACTAGGAATTCGGATCCTATAAACAGTTCGTTATTCCAGTTCCGTAAGGAAAGGACATGCAGGTTTGTATCGCCTGAACCCTGAACCCTGAACTCTACAGTCCGTAAGAAAAATGATACTATGCTTCGATAGGCACTGTCTAAACCGTAGGCACAGAATTAATATAAGTACTACGTACAGAAAGGAAGCTCCCTGCCTCTCCCGCAATATGGCGTACCCCGCACCTCTACCCCGTTCATTTGAATCGAGGGACACTATGAAACGGGGTTAGCAGCTGCGAAGCGTATCTCAAGCTACTCTTACGTTTCAATTTTGTAGATAGAGAGAAACATAGTTTCATTGAAATTAATTATGGTAAGGTACTGCGCAGTTGACCATTGTTTATCTAATACAAACCAAGAAGGACGTAAATTTTATAAATTTCCGAAGGATGAATACAGGTATAGTAAGCAAAGTAATTATTGTCACTTTCAACATACAACATTGTCGCGGCGTCTTTTTGTACAATATATTTTTATAAGTTTTCTATGTATGTTTTGTATTGTATATTTGTTAGTTGACTCGACTGCGGCGAAACCCAAAGGGGTTATGTGTTCCACGGCTATGTTTATTATGTATGTATTAATGTATTTATCTTCATACATTCCCTCGTATCTTAGAAGATACGTGCAATAAATGTTTATATAAAGTAAACTTAATTTTATTTTAAGCCTCTCTCTCCCAGATTACATAATCGTACATATTTTAGAATTTTTCGTATCATTCAACTAAAACAATAAAATGTATTAAAATAATGATTTTCGTAAAATATGCCGCCGGTCGAAGGTCACACGCGCGCACCTGCGCGCGCATGTCGACATTGTCGACGCTGGCGCCGCCACTCGCAGCTCGCTATTGTTGATTTGTTTACTAGTGAGCTGTGATATGATGACAATAAAAAATCATTTGTTTTTGTTTAGTTTGAATCATATTTAACACAAAGTTTGGCGCTAATATATAACCATAGTACAATAGTATATTCAATGCGATATGTGTGGAAACTGTAATGAAAAGAAGACCATCATAACCTAAAGAAATATTTGTGAATGATAAATACTTAATAATATGTGGACTTATTATAGATTATTTTTTAATCCTCATAGTGATGTGGTTGTGGCAGTTGTAGTGCCTATTTTCAAGTTCACTTAATGATGCAGGTATGTTAGGTAAGTCTCAAAATATATAAGCAGGTAACTACATAAGATAAAACAATTTCAAATCTTACAGAATTTAAAGATATAAGTACCTATTCATAATTAAACTATTCATGGCACGTAGTAACTATTTATTGACCGAGCGAGCGAAGCGAGCGAGGGCTATAATTCAAGTTGGAGCGACAAACACATTGTTTGTATGTATGTATGTATGTATGTATGTATGTATGTATGTATGTATGTTTGTTCCGCGATAACTCTTGAACCGTTGTTCCGATTTTGATGAAAGTTGGAATATATGTAGGGATGGTTAATAGAATTTTCAAGTTCGTTGGGCATCAAAATCGGTCCAGCCGTTTTTGAGATATTTAATTTTTTATGAAAATAAACATTGTATTTTAATAGTCGCGAGGTCTACGTTCGCAGCGAACGACTAGTTAATCTGTGTCATAGGTATATATAAATAATTTTGCGGTGGCGACCCTAGTTGTTTAAAGCACACATTGACGTGTTCACGGATGTACAGTTTCATTTGTAGTAGTAGTAGGTATATATGACGCCCCGTTTCTATGAAGCTCCCGCGCTGTGCCGTAGGTCCTAGTCGCCATCTGTTGCTTGTAATTAAAACCAAAATAGATAATAATGAAACAAAACGTTCATTCTTTTCAACCGACTTCCCAAAAAAGGAGGAGGTTATATGTTTCGATGTATGTATGTTTTTTTTTATGTATGTTCGCCGATTTCTCCGCCAATTATGGACTGATTTCCAAAATTGTTTTTTTTATTCGAAAGGGTGTATTCCCAAGTTGGTTCCATTTTAACCACGTCAGAATCTGTTCGGTAATTTTAAAGATACCTAACAAAATATAAAAATATCAACATTGCATTATAGAGAAAAAGCCCGCGACAGCATGCCCTTACTTATTTTATTAAAACTCAAGATTTTCTGTGTATGTCCCCAACATAGAAATAGCGATTAGCGACTATAAAAGTTGGATCATGATTACTTAGGCAGATAATTTGTAGCAATAGCATATGAAGTGGTAGCTCAATTTCCTCAAAGTAAAGTTTTTTAAAGATTGTATTCCGAATAATATTAGAAATCACGCCATCAATTGGTGCAGATATAAATCCCTGCCAGATATTGTAACTTTACAAAATTATAATTATATTTATTTTATTACAAAATATGAATTTAATGTTACTTTGAAAGGCCCCAAGGGTGCTTTTTATACCTATAAAAATCATCGTTGCTAGCCATATTACCTGCATAAGCAACTAAGATCCAAACTTCATACCTAGTCGCTTATATTTTTTACCCATATATACCACGCAGATAAACATTCAGCATTTTTAAAATAAGGAGGGTTTGGTCGTCGCTGGCTCTCGGTCTACTTATGTGCCAAAAATAACAGACAATTCGACATGTTCTGACATTTCAAATCAAACTGACATAAAAAGTTTCGAATTCCTAATTCTTTATTTCCGGCCAGAAGAAAAGTTTAAGTTTTTATTAAATGTAGATGCACAAAAAATGATAAAATAAAACTTTTTTTCCAAAAAAATGAACCGACTTCTATCATAAAACTTAAAATCATGAAATAACAATAAAGAAAAATGTATTGGCATGCTACCTACTGAATGAGGTGAAGTCGGTGCCGAAAAAATTAAATAATCTAAATTGACATTAGAATCATGTAAACATTGTATATAAAATGCCTAGCTAAACAATTACATAACACTCTTACTCCTGCACTTGGCACCGACTTCACCTCATTCAGTAGGTAGCATGCCAATACATTTTTCTTTATTGTTATTTCATGATTTTAAGTTTTATGATAGAAGTCGGTTCATTTTTTGGAAAAAAGTTTTATTATTTATATTTTAAAGTATCTTTTCGGATACCGCAACCCTATGACAGGAAAAATCGTCACAGATTATCGAAAATCCCCATTAGCAATCTGCATGTTATCTCATGCTAATTAAACGAAGGTGCATCGGTGACATAGTGACGTCAAACCTCAAGCATTCCATCGAAGAGGAAAATGGAGTCGACCGATTCGCAGAACGCGCTGCACTATTTATAACCCACAATAAGATTTGCATTCGAGGAAACAAAAACAAACAAAGCTACACTCTATTACGTCGGAATAAGGAGCGAGTTGAAGAATTGGCACGCAGAGATAAGGTTGCTATAGCGGTTTAGGCGGGAAAACGTTACGGCGCTGTGAGTCACAATCATAAACGATTTGTTTGTTTTGAATGCACCCGTGACTGAAATTTAAATTTCGAATGAAGAATGTTTGTCAAAATTACATGTTATTAAAATTAAAAATTGGGTTCTTTTCAATGTCGTGGATTAATGAGGACCGCTTTTTTCGTTTTTTAATTGATCGGAAATGGTCAATTTCATTCAGACTATTTCAGCAATTGATTTAAAGGTTCGTTCAATGCGTCATGTCTCAAGTCAACGACCGATTAAGTGCAATCAAGTGACTTTTAAGAATTTCTGCTCCTTTCACCGTCTTGGCTGGATTCCAATTCTAGTCCAAACTACTCGTGTATAACAGTAAAAGGCTTTAGGCTCCAAAAATATGTTTCGAGAGGGTCTAATTGAATGAAATGTCATGTAAAAGTTCGTATGCATATTTTTTTGACAAGTGTCTATCTATTTATTTTTTCTGACACAAAATATTTACCGTTTGGGTTTCTACTAAAAACTACAAACCGAAAAACTTTCAACTCAACCGATCTTGAATAGTAACTACGGTATAGTCGAGCAAATCAATTTACCCTGATCGCACCCTTATGCTGTGATAAATAGAGGCGAATTTACACAATTTTTTGTAGGTTGCTGTGCTTATTGTACTTTTATACCCGGGATTCCCCTGAAAGAGAAGCCTCAAGGCGTAGCTAGGCAAAAAAAGGCGTGTTAGCAAATATTCAGCAAAAACCGTTATCATACAGTGCGCTGTGCCGCTTGCAAATATTGGTATTAACCTGCGTAATGTCATTCCTAGAACTGATATATGTGAATACCGTTGTGTGTTTGCCTTTTATTTTGCGATTTTGTGCCGCGGACTGGTGAAATCAAATGTTACATCAAACTGATGACCCATTTATATAGTTACTAGCTTTAGCCTGCGGCTTTGCCTGCGTGACTTATTAATATAATAAAACTTTCCTAATGACACACCCCGTTCATTGATGAAAACCACATTAAAACCAGTTGCATAGTTTGTTTGAAAGATTGTTTATACATATGATACGATACACATTATGGTGAAGTCATAATTAGATTCTAAATATGTAAATATAACTTGTTGTCAATTAATCAAAAAAAATAAATACATTAAAGCCCGCCCAGCCCTTACTGCAATGAAGTAGTAAAACATCTTAGGAAAATATGGTCGTTACTTGTCCTAAGAAAAAAAGTTTAATTTTTTTAACTCAGAACGACACAGCAACGGCCAGTTACTAGTGAAATTATCTGAATAATAAAAAAAGTTATAAAAACACGATAAAGTTGTTTAAAGGAAGTTACGATCATTTTTTTCGTGATAAAAAGGACATAGACATTAGGGTTGACCCTGGGATCGAGTTTATCGACTGATAGCTGGGCACAAGTACTGTACTTAGTTCTGATTAAACATCGGGTCGGATCACACTGAAAAAGCTACGCGATATAACAATGAAGGATCAATATTCATTGAAGGAGCCAACATTTTTAAAATGAAAACTTCTTTAGGCGCGTCGAGCACTTTATTTTGTGGGTGTTGAATGAAATTGCGGTTACGTTAGTAGTATTACTTATTCTGTGTTGCGGTAAAGCTGGTTCGGGTAAAGTCGACTCGAGTCGACGAGGGGCTATGAATTCCTGAAGTATTCGCTTTAGAAAATATTGGTCTGTTCTTAAAGTCACACGACATGGTTATAACAACACACCAATAATTTTTGATTTTCGAATAATCTAGTTTCAGTAGAAGGTACCTAAAATAAACACTCATATATTCTATGGCACTAATCTAATGTTAATTTGAAAGAATGGGTGTATGTTCATTACTTAATCACGCCTTAACCACTGAGCGGATTGTCATGAAATTTCATATAGGTTCCTACGGGTTTATTTTTCCTGTTTTTTTTTCACGGAAGCAGAGTCTTTAGGGCGCAGAATTTAAAAAGTATAGTATATATAACCCATAAAATAAAAAGCAGGGTTGTGTTATGGTAATATGCGAATGTTAGAAATTGGGCGTAAATAGTCCAATTTAAATAAGTTTTAACATAACAGACGACGACGTGAGTAACTTTGGTGTGACCAAGCCTTTAAAATATTTTATATAAAAAATGTGCAACCGAAAATATATTTAATTTTACAATTTTTAATCGGAAATAACTTCTGATATCTTTTTATTTGTCATGTACACTTTGCAATCGATGTTTACTATGATAAAAAGTAACCGATTAAATTTTGTATCTATGGAACGACTGAATGACTGAACTTATGTTTTTAATTCTGTGACATCTTTACTTAATCCAGTGGAATCTGAAACAGAATCTTCCAAAAAGTATTATATTCTATTTACATCCTATGTATTATTCTGAGATACTATTTTTTTTATTGTTTTAATTCAACGTCAGTTTCTTTAAGGGTTCCGTGCCTGAAAAGAATTTTTGGAAGATTAAATTCCGAAATTACGAAACTGTAAAATCAATGAACGATTTTTAAGTCCGAGTTCTTAATTGCATTTTGAAATAATTAAATTATGAAGACCTTGGACACGTCGCACCAATAATGCAATCCAAGATGGCTTCCGTTCCGTCGCGTCCGGACATTCTTCCCATAACCTTTGCCGGGTGAACGAACGAAACGCATCGAAAAAAACTGGACTCTCCTATCGAACAGGTTTCGACTCCTGCGAATTCTTCTACGTCGTTTTTTGGGCGGAACGAAACGTTCCATTTTCGAATTTGAATATCGACTTTTTTATTTGTTTCGATTGCAATTTATCTAAGACCTGATTTAATTTATTGATCCTTTTGAATGTTAAATTTTAAATGAAAAACTATAAGGTGGCAAAAAATTATCGGTAAAATGAAGAAGTGATTAAATCTGTTACTTGACTACTCAATGAAAACGGATATTAAAACGAAAATACCAGTACCTTAAGAAAGTAAAATATTAGTAGTTTTAACATTTTTTATTTGTAGTAAATATACACCGATCGATGCCCTAAGAAGAATATCTCTAAAATAAGAATACAGATGACGGTCTTTTGTTGAAGGCAAAAAAAAACTATAATAAATGAGAGAAATCTAATCATGCAAGTTAAATATGAGCTTACAGATGAATATGTTAAAGCTAAATATACATACCTTGAAATAAATATAAGTACCGATAACGGCAAGATTCCTTACCCGATAGATAGCGATGATAGAGATTAAACTTAATAACTCATTAAGCAAATTAACTAATCAAATCAACGTTCAATTGCGGCCAGGATGAGTGGTCTTGGGGGAGCGTCGTGTGTGGCGGGCATGAATGAATGAATGAATGAAGGACAGGAAGGAAGGACTTGTATGGTCACTGCAGTGGAAGTGGCGCTGGCGACATTTCTCCTCAGTTAAGAGTAATAGATGTCCTATCTGTCGCAAAAGTAAAAAAATCTATTTCGAATGTTACTGCTGAATACGAGTATAACTCTTCGATCACATATAAAAAACCCTTTAAATGTAATCGAAGGTATAATTTGATTCCGGAAAAAAATCCAGATACGACTTTTCTTCCAATGACTGCAAGATAAGATATCATTTATTGTCACCTGTGTACATAGATAGATGTTACAGGTTTTATACACAACATACACACAACACACAGTGACACAACAGCACACAACACAACACACAACAGACAGACACAACAGTTTGTAGATTACGTAACTCTAGAGACATTGACATTTTTTACTATGATATAAACAAAATCATGTAAGTAGATACAGCAATTTTTTTGAGCTAGTTAACGAGTAGTAACAAATGTGTCCTCACAAATCGTAGGTTATGCTAGGTCCTTAATAAAGGTAAACCTTCCATCTTTCAAGTCACTGAGCGTGACGTGACTGGCAATACGATGACGTGCAATGACGATATCAATCAGTTTTTAGATGAGCCGCCATTCATAACAATATGTAGGGTGGGCGTGAGATTGCGCGGGTCGTGACGTCCACTACCTATCCTATCACGGCTATTATCGATATAGCATTATCGATATGCTGCAAGCAGATAAATGTCAGACTGATCAAGTCTAAAGTTGGATTGATGTAACGCTTTTTATTTAAGGGAATGTGGCAGCCCTAACGTTACGCAACAGTAACAGTGCCAGTAGGATTCTGTTATCTAGGTACGCGTGTTGTAGTTATGCTACAAATAATAGGTAAACATACAAACGTACGCCTTAATTTTTTTTTTCATATTGTTGGTAACGCAATATGAAAGAAATTGTTTTTTTTTACTTGCATTAAAATAATAACGGTACATAAATATATATTACTAGCTGTTGCCCGCGGCGACGCCCGCGTGAGTTTTGTTTAAACGAAAAGACTTTTTGGGTTCCAAACTGTTTCAGATGTTTCGGATTTCGATTTTCATACGTCTACAGATATAGCTCATCATTAATCAAGTTTTGCTAAGGCGCCATTTCCATATATGTTATAGTGTAGCTGGTCTCTTGGAGTTATTTATCAGATATTCCTGATCTTCAATTTTTATACGGCAGCAGAAAATGCTCATCAGGTTGAACAACTTTTGTTAAGGCACCATTTCCATATTTCTTATAGTTTAGCTGTTCTGCTATGGTTCTTCATCAGGTGTTCCAGTTTTCAAAATCAATTATAGCCTATATGTTGCCCAGGCTTAATAGCTATACAACAAAAAAAGTTTCATTCAAATCCGTCCAGTAGTTTTTGCGTGAAACGCGTACATACATACAGACAGACAGACAAGAAATTCCAAAAAATTTTTTTTGCTTTCTATTGTTCTTTTTAAGTGTCCCTCTATCCATTTTAGTCAAAAATACTAAATGTACAGACAAAATATTTTTACTGTTTTATTATATGTATAGACTAGCTGTCGCCCGCGGCTTCGCCCGCGTGAGTTTCGCTTAGATGAAAAATCTATCTTGGAGCTTTTCATCAAATGTTCCAGATCTTCAATTTTTATATGTCAGCAGAAAATGCTCACCAGGTTGAACGACTTTTAATAAGGCGCCATTTCCATATATGTTATGGTGTAGCTGGTCTCTTGCAGTTCTTCATCAGATGTTCCAGATCTTCAATTTTTATACGTCATCAGAAAATGCTCATCAGGTTGAACGACTTTTGTTAAGGAACCATTTCCATAATTCTAATAGTTTAGCTGTTCTGTTAAGGTTCTTCATCAGGTGTACCAGTTTTCAAAATAAATTATAGCCTAAATGTTGCCCAGGCTTAATAGCTATACAACAAAAAAAGTTTAATTCAAATCGGTTCAGTACTTTCGGAGATTAGCGTGATCATACATACAGACAGACAGACAGACAGACAAGAAATTCCAAAAAATTTTTTTTGCTTTCTATTATTCATTTTAAGTCTCCCTCTATCCATTTCAGTCAAAAATACTAAATGTACAGACAAAATATTTTTACTGTTTTATTATATGTATAGATTAATTATTTACATATCTAATAATGGTGCTACAAATTAAAGTTAGTTATTTTAATGTGGCTTAAAAATAATATTATTGTTTGGTGAATAGTATACGTGCAGGCAGTCTGCTATGCTGTGATATAATTTATAGTCACGGTATATTGTAGATTACTATATATTAGGTTAGTATTAGGATATTGAATAGTAGTACGACGACGGTGGAACGTCAAGTACTCTCTTGGCTGAGACGTACAGCCTATAGTACTGAACTCAGATTCACTATACATATACTTCTGTATGACAGACACTTTGTGATTGTTCTACATAGATCAGATACCGACACAACCTTATCAGTGGCGTCAATTGCTGCAACTACATTTGCGAACAGCTTTGCATTTTACAATTTTGTTAAAAGTTCAAAAAATAAACACCAACTAACGAGTATTTACATGTAAAGTTAAAGAAGCCCTCGATTCTTGTGGAACATAGCAAGTGGAAATAGTCTAGAAGGAAAAGGGCGGCATATAGAATATATAGTAGGTATGCACACAAATCTCTATACCTAATAAAATTTTACTGCTAATGCATAGTATACATGTTTGCCAAATTGATGATAGAATTCAGTGAGGTAGGGGGGCCAGTTTTATCTGCCCCCGAGACTGTAGTGACATTGCTTAGTTTTGTCTTTTGTCGAAACAGTTCAAATTAAAACTAAGCAATGTACAGTCAAGTCAGATGCCGAGAAAACCTGACCCTCTATCTCATCGAATCCTAATCTCAGCGGGGCCAGCTTTCTCTGCTGACTGTACGTTGAAATTTTTAGGTTTGTCGAACATGTAAACGTTACATAACCCGGTGTCTTTGGTGATAGATACAAAGCAATATTACACGCGATAATGTAGGCCACAAGTATATACGTACAATCAAGAATCAAAAGTGCAGTCAAAATTTACAAGGCATTATGATCATTAAGGCTAGGCAATAAGGTCTTCGAGGTATGACTGCACTTATGACGCTTGACTGTACATACATTTGATATTTACGCATTGCGTTTTGTCTTGCTGCTTTTGCCGCTCACCTAGGACGCCGAGTAACGCCCACCGCCACCTCGGCATGAAACTTTTCCCGGGGTGTACGTAGGCAGTGAGTGTAGCAGTGTTGCAACTCGAAATGCATCCGGTGTTGCCCGCCCACTGGGCACTATCGCCTCGGGCGTACCTATCTAGTTCTCTGACTCACACTGTGTGGGAACAGATGAACTTATCTGAACATAACCACTTCCCGTATTGTATTGTCTAAAATTTGAAATAAAGGAATTTCTTAATTTGATTTAAACGAAAATTATAGTCAGAATTTTTTGGATTTTCTTTAAAAGAATGTATGAATGTTTTCTACATTTTTTATTTTCCTTCCTTAGATTATAGAAGATAGCTTCGTTGGAAGTGTGCACCGGACCTTATATGACTTAAAAAGCTGCAAGATCCGCCATAGAGCAATAATGATTCTTCCGTTTCGTGCGCGGAAGTCCTTGTTGCTCGAAGGGTAGAGCAGTTGTTTGTAAATCTGCAATAACCATCACAAGCTGACACCGAAATACTCCAGTCTGGCAGCAACTACGGGAGTCTGCAATGTTCCCGAAACGTCAGTTAATGCCGATACTAACCCGTCGTCACAGAATTAATATGAGTACTACGTATAGAAAGAAAACTCCCTGCCCCTGCCGCAATATGGCACCCCCCGCATCTTGTGCGTATTGGGACGCTATGACTATGAAAACGCACACATTGACGTGTTACTAACGTGTTCACGGATATATAGTTTCATTTGTAGTAGTAGGTATATTTGACGCCCCGTTACACTACAACTACGACCCCCGACGTACACTACAAGTGCATCGGTGGGCGGTGAGCGGTGACATCGGAAATGAACCGGACGTTCCTGTTACAATTTTACAATCAGTCACTAAGCCTACGCCCTGTCACTCCACTTACATAAAGCCATTCGATATTGTTGATAAATCAAAACAGCGATTTCCGGTTGCAACTTACGTTGTCATTTTAATTTGTAATTAATTTTTTTTGTCTTTATTGTACAAGCAGGATAGCACGCGGTTGCAGAATAACTCTGCGTTGGTATCCTAATCTAATCCATCAATTTTATATTTAACATAGATATGAATTTTAATTATCCTAACCCGTTCATTATACGTCAAAAACAAAAACAACGTTACGTTCAAAAACTTTGCATTCGGGATAACAAACTTTGTACAAAATAATTGCACCAGACAACCGCCAAAGAGAAATGAAAAATGTGTAACCACTATCTACAATCTTATTATGTAAATCCCGCGGCTTCGTCTGCAGAATTCCGATCAATTCCGTGAACCAGTTATAACCGGTTTCGGCCGAAATCTTACCGGTTCTGTTGTGAGATCGACATTTATTGCATTCTCTCGTTTGGGACTGTTTTATGTGGTGATACATTTTTGATACTTGCGAATTTTATGTTGTTGAGTGGTGAATGGCACGGTTTAAGAATTATAAGGATTAAGAAACTGTAATATTTTAATCACGCAGTTAAAGTGGGTTTGGGCGGGATGGGACACTTGGCTAGAAGGGAAGATGGTTGATGGACTAAGACAGCAACGGAGTGGTGGTCGAGACTGGGAAGACGACCAGTAGGTAAGCCATCAGCCCGCTGCTGTTCAAATGACATTGTCTGCGTTACGGAAAAGCGATGGATGAGACTAGCACAGGACCGTAGTAAATGGGGAAAAAAAGGCTATATTAGCCCTCTGTTGAACATACTCCTCATGTTCAATAAAGGGCTGATATAGTCTGAAAAAGAAGAAAGAAGAAGAAAAAGATTTTAATGCTGAGGCACTGGCCATCCTTAATTATGTATAAGAATAAGGAGGATAGTATGGATGGCCCACGAAGCGGACCAAAATATTACCCGAAATTACTCATCATCAAAATGTTGTAAAAGTCGAATGAAATGAAGAAGGCAAATCCACTCCATTAACGTTTTGAAGAGTGTCGTTATACGTGTTACATTCCACGTAATGACTCCAACAAGAGCAAGCTCATAAATAAGAAGATATTCCCATCTTCAGAGGCTGATAGACAAGACATCATCATCATCTGCCTTACCTTATCCCATCATCTGGGGTCGGCGCAAAATGTCCTTTCTCTCCACAATTTTCTATCCTTAGTCATAGTTTTATCAACTCCCAATACCTTCATATCCTCCCCAACACAATCCATCCATCTCTTTTTAGGCCTTCCTCTCCCCCTATATCCATCTACTTTCATTGACACAGCTCTCCTTAGTAAATGTTCCTCTTCCCTCCTCATCACGTGTCCAAACCAAGTGAGTCTGTTACTTCTTACCTTATCAGTTACAGGTGCAACCTTCAAACTTCCCCTCACGTAAACATTTCTTACTTTATCTCTTCTTGTCACCCCGCACATTGATAGACAAGAGAAGTCTATAAAAAAGATGCAGCTATTTGTGTAGGTATAGATGTTTTAGACGTGCATGGTAACAGTGAACTTAATCAGCAATTTAAATTCATAATTGCTAAAAGATCTCAAAGGAGAATTTTTGTTTGCAATAAAATTTGAAACCGGCTCTTTATAGTGTCTTCAAACTCGAAATATATGAAAAAAACAATTACAAATTCAAAATTATCAACCATTCCCCGTAAACTGAGACAAAAAGTGTTGATTTCGATAAATTTTATTCAGAAAATTTCCACTAAACTTAAGTAAAAAGTTGTTTTTGTTTTTGACAATGTTTAGAATTTAGTTTTAGTGATCATCGAGTCTGTCAAAATTCTCACTCTTTTATCTTAAATAATGTTTTCATTTTATCTCTATCATGTTTTATTCAGTGAGACCATGACTTACTTAGGTACTTACATGACGATATTTTCTCTTGATAATTTATCATGATGATCAAATTTGTTCATCATTTGGAGGTAACATAGGGGAGGCAGAAAGCCTGATCCATAGTAAGCATGTTATAGTATAGAGGAATTCTTAATCCTGCTAATATAAATGCAGATAAATAAATAAATAAATATAAATATATACGGACAAATCACAGATTGAGACTTTGGGGCTAAAGTAAGTTCGAGACTTGTGTTATGGGATACTAACTCAACGATACTATATTTTATAACAAATACATATATAGATAAACATTCAAGACCCGGGTCAATCTAAAAAAGATCATTTTCCATCTTGACCCGACCGGGGATCGAACCCGGGACCTCCGGTGTGGCAGTCCGGCGGATGTTGTAAGTTTGGATACTGTTACCCTATCACGCAAAATCCACTGGACAGATTTCAATGAAAAATACACGGGTAGAAAAATACCCGGAATATGGGTACTTTTTAGCCCAAAATTCCCAAGGCGAAGCCCACTAGTAACTTTTAAAAATACACGGCTGCAACCTAGACGTCACATATGGGGTTTTAACATCTTTCTTACAAATACTGTATATTTAGAGCATATTTAACATGTTGGTACATAATAGTGACGAATGGCGCAAGAGGATTAGGAGGGCCGACCCCAAATGATATGGGAAATGGCAAGGACTGATGATGATGACTATACCTATATAAATGTTGGTAACCCTAGTGTCATCAAATCTCATAATAGAAATAGTAATGTTTTAGTAGGAAAACAGGAAAAACGGCAAAGTCCGAAGAAACCCAACATCCTTATTTCAAGGAAAGCCATTGAAATGCCGGCACACGCTCGCTTTAGCATCGCAGTGAAAGGTGTGCACATTCACATACCAGTGGCATGGCTTCGAAGTGCGATTGACTTACTGTCTTGATAAAATTATAGGGAAACTTTATCGAGGTTAAACAAATAAAAAAACTGTTATATAAATAATTTCATTACAGAGTTCCTATAGACCACCATTTGCATTCGGTAAACTGAATTAACATGTAATTAAAACCTACAGGTTAATTAACAATATACACACATATTATCACGCCTTCAGAGACTAGCGATTTCCACTTGCTACGATCCTTACAGATCTTTCTCGCTTCCTCTAAACACATAACTCTCTTCATTTATGCTCTATAAGTTTCCAATAGGTTAAGTTAGCGAATAAGGACTAACTCCAAAACTTGTTTCATTAAGTCGTTTCGTCCTCACATGGCGACCCTGCCAGGAAATTGGTATTGTACATGTTTTGTACAAAAATCAAATAAATAAACCTGGAACCCAACGAACTAATCCTGGAACCATTTACATACAGACACGACGGGAGATAGATCAAATAAAATTAAAAGAAAAACGGAAAAAAAAACCCGTATAAAAAAGAACACTTGATTCAGATACAGAAAACAACATAATGAAATCTGCAAAACAGAGTTGCTTATATTTCTTGTTTTAACACTAAATAGCTAATAATGTGAAATAGAGAAAGCCATTCATAGACTAGACATTCTTCTTATAAGGAAAATCATTGTAATTCCTTGGAGTAAATGTGGTGAAATGAAATGACATGAACTAGTGAAAGGCTGTCACGTGTTTTGCGCAGTTTATTAACGCTTAGTGTGTCACATGCCAGAAAGGCCGGTCACATCATGACATTCAGTACTCTACTCTGGATAAAAGCCATATAAAGTGACCTGAAAAAAAACAACATTGACCCTAAGACGACCCAGAATCGCCAGTTCTGGAGAAAAGTGATTAGGAGAGCCGACCCCAATTAAAATGGGAAGAAGGCCGGTGAGAGATTCAGTACTTTGCTCTTCAACTACTGCTACTGCTGGACATAGACCCCTTTTGTCCAACAGTGGATTTCTTGGCTGAGATGAGAATGGCAGTATGATGTGAATGGAGATATGGTAGGTTGTGTTAGTAATACTAGTTTGGGATGAGTAAAGAAAAGGGATGAGACATCAGAGGGTGAATACCTTTTTGCCTCTGTTATTAGCCTCTGTTACTAGTCTAAAAGTTAAAAGTATAAATTCGGTCAGTTTCAGTCACGTGACGAATGAATTCAACCTGCAGTAATTCGTAGCTGCATTGCGGAGGAATAAGAAATCGGGCGAACATACATTCCACGAGCCAAAGTGGACTTTTAATTCTCCTAACGACAAAATGGAATTTATATGCTGTGGCGTGCTGCTTACAAGGATTAGCGAAACCTTGGTATGTGGAAGTTTCTTTTACATAGTAAAAGAGACGATTAGGTATCTAAGAATATCATAATATATATAAGAAACTATTGACGAAGCTTGTTGTGATTTTAAAAAAATAGTACATAAGTCTGGGTTATTCCCAAAGTACTCCAAAAAAAGTTCCCAAACTACTTTGTGAAAAAAATAACTATATGTGAGTCATGAGAATAGTACGGATACTAAACGAATTTTTTGAGGACCGAAAGTTGTCAACCTAACCCATATTGAGTTAGCTTCTGGTCGTGGTTTATTTATTTAATTGATTAAATACAAAATAAATGGCACCATTTTCGGACATGATGCTAAAAACATTATGCATATAACAGTCAATCTTTGGGCTTAACAGATAACTTGAAAGTGGTAGTAAAATAAAAGTATCGTTAGAAAACTAGAAGGAAAGAATACAACAACATACATAATAGATAATATATAAAAAACAAAAATATATGTAATTAACAGTGCAGAACCGCTTGCACTTTGCTCCCACCAACAACATATTATGTGATTCAACTTATAAGGTTACGTTGCACGCATAACTATGAGATTTATAAATAAACATATGATTAATGGTCCATTGTACGCGACTAAGAAAAATGCACAGCGTTTCCGGATTGCCGTCTAGACGAGAGGCGCCGCAGAATGTCACTAGCCCAAAATATAGCAAGTACAGAATCACATTACGACACTAGTCTTTATTGATGCGTCTCGAATTAATAAAAAAACCGTACCTATAATCGTAAGTGAAAAAAACTCGCTGCAATGTAGTTGACGCAAAATGCAATATGGCCTTGTTGACAGTCCTATTCTTATGTAAAATGCGTAGCAAGTAAGTGATGCGATTCAAGCTTCGAGACGTTTTTCGTGGGAATCTAGTTAATTAGACAAATTCGCACTCGAGTAAAAACAAATAGTCTCGAAATGCACTCAATGTGCGATTGTGTCCCTTTTTTATTTATTTATATTTAATAATTTTATTCTCATTCATTCTTTCACCATTTAATTCACATAATTATACAGGAAACATTCTCCAGCAAACCTTAGTGGAGAACGTTAATAGTACTTTCTTTCTGCAGTGACTCAAAAAGTGTGAAATTTATAGACTTGTTTTATTTAATTGCTTAGAGTATGTAGAAAATGATTTATGAACAGAAGTTATATTTCTACGTCGTTTTTATTTTGTGCTGTAACCAAAAGCGATGCAGTGGTAATTTTAGAGCAAGCTAATTTTATAGGGAGACGCAATCGTGACACTTTACCAGCATGATGCATTATATAATTACACGTATAATACTTTTCTAATGATTAGTCACAAGGGCTTAAAATACGCGAGTCTTAGTTTCATTAACTGGGGTTGATTGGATCAATCTTGATGAACTGTTACGAAGCGTACACACTGGTCAAGAAAGGGAAAAGTTAAGGCCACGGATCTTCTTCCAATTTCCTTAAAAAGTTACGAGAATCATAGTGAGGGAAAGAAGGAAACTGGAGAGTAAGAAAGATCCTTGAAATAAAAGACTTTAGAGATAAATCAAATAGGTATTACACATGAGAGATGAGATTAAAGCAGACATGGATGGGGCTTGTAGAGAGGTAATGAGAATGCAGGGAAGTGATATCTACGTCAAAATTCGAATATGCATTACTCTCTTCTCTTTAGTCGTATTTCCTCATGACCATGACTGAGGGTCGTGGTCATTATATGGAATGAAACACACACAACAACTCTCTTGGCAATTTTAATGATTGGTTTGCCATTGCCTTCTCCATTTCACACACTAGCTGATAATCATCAACTAGAGTGAACGTTTCTTCACGATATTTTTTCTTCACCAGAAGCAAGTGGTGATCAATGGAAACTAACATAGGTACATGAGTCAGATTGGTATACAAAATTACAAACTCAGCACGGGCAGGATTCGAACTTGGGGCCTTTGCAGCCACAGGCGGGCGCCCTACCACTCGGCCACCACCGCTTCATTAATACAAATGCCGCTACTACCGCAGATGTATTACTATAGTCTAAGCGGTCACGGGAATTTTCGTAACGATCAAGGAAACGGATAGACTTGCTTTTATGGGTTGTAGAGTAGTCCCCTAATGTGAATGATGTCGGTCTGCCGGCTCTCAGTGGTAGCTTCTTCGAGCTATAGGGCCTGGAAGGTGCTTCATTGTTGCGAAAAAAAAACGATCTGAGAAATGGTTAGTTTTAGTACATATTCAAAGTATGGCATCTCCGCATGTGAAACAAGTTGGTCTGCCGGCTGTCAGTGGTTGCATTTCAGAGCTATGAGTCGCGCAAGTCACTGCATAGTTACAAAAAAAAAACGATAAGAGAAATGGTTAGTTTTAGTACCAATTGGAAGAATGGTGTATCCACAGATGAAACGAGTTGGTCTGCCGGCTGTCAGTGGTTGTATTTCAGAGCTATCATCGTTCACGAAAGTCGCTTATTTAAGGAAAAAGTCTAAAAAAAACATTGAAAAGCGGGAAAATAGGCGAATTTTTCTAGTTCATGCCAGCCGCTGTCGTATCTGCGTATGTTTGACCCAACCTCAAACTTGCGCCGCGCACCACCGCACTGTGGGGAAAAAAATCGCCTCTAGAGAAAAAAAGGTTTTCTTCAGAAAATCTACGTCGATTTTGGTAAAAACTGATTATGTATTTCATTTTTGATCTTAATAAGAAGACGTTTTATTAATACAATTTTTGCTAACATTGCATTCTTTTAATTGGTACCAAAACTGACCATTTCTCTTACCGTTTTTTTTTCGTAACTAAGCAGTGACTTTCGCGCCTCATAGCTCTGAAATGCAACCACTGACAGCCGGCAGACCAACTTGTTTCACATGCGGAGATGCCATACTTTGAATATGTACTAAAACTAACCATTTCTCAGATCGTTTTTTTTTTCGCAACAATGAAGCATCTTCCAGGCCCTATAGCTCGAAGAAGCTACCACTGAGAGCCGGCAGACCGACATCATTCACATTAGGGGACTACTCTACAACCCATAAAAGCAAGTCTATCCGTTTTCCTGATCGTTACGAAAATTCCCGTGACCTCTCGGTCTACTACAAAAGTACAAACATTTTAAAATTCCGAATAGATCCGCATGATTTGAGTTAACGACAGGAAAATATTTTAATTAACAAAGGTCACAATATCAACAATTTTTTTTAAAGGAAGTGGTTATGCGATAGTCGCTCACATTGGTATGGAGGAATTTCCAACTGCTTAATTATATTAAATTTCATGGAGTTTTACCTCCTATTTATTATTTAATGATTTAAGTATGCATTTAAATATTCAGTCATGAGATCTGGTGATCTGGGAACAGGTGACCCAATTTAGGACACTTGTTACTTGGTCCCTTTGAACACTTCGGAATATTTGACAAAAAAGTTATGATCGACTAGTATAAAATGCCCGAAAAAACACAAAGGCAACATATGTTAAAGATGTACTGATGAAATCAGGATTTATTCCACATTTACTGATGAATCCGCATAAAAAAATGGTTTTCCTAGGGATAACGTTTATGATCTTCGTTCGCCTTTCATGTCTTACATTTTTGTAAAATTTCTAAGCCGATGCAGAAGAAAAAGTTTTAAATTTAAACATGAGAATTTGTAGTTCAACTGTTAAGACTACGATATAAATCCTAATACACACAGTTAATATTCAAAAATATATAATTACAATCGACAACCGGCAGAGAAAGCAATTAGCCGACACACGATTGACCGACACATTTCGGCGAATCGGCCGTCAAGATATCGTTCCATCAGCAGATAACATTGTCTCGCTTCCACCTCGCAGTGGGATAACGGTGCAGATACCAATCGGAACAAACCTTTTGTCAATGACTTCAAGCATAGAGTAGTTGCATGCAGAGTTAGCAAAATCCAAAAATCTAAGATGACAATAACATTTGGGCTTTCGGAATAGTAGAATCAATGACATCGAGGATGTTCTGAAACACTAGTAGATTGTAGCGTTTAAAAAATAACTACTTAAATTAATTAAAAGACAGCTCAGACAGTCATTGATTTCCAAAGACCCTGTGACAAAATCGGAAAATCACATTATTTTGTGATCAAAATCAAAAATTCTTCATTGAAATTTGGCCTTCAAAGAAGGTTCTTTTTCACGTCAAAAACTAATTATTTAATTATATAGTATATTAGTATATTATTAGCTCTGGTAGACAGGTATGACTCACCCTTTTTTAAACCATTGTGGGGGGATACTTGTCTACCAAAAATAATTTTAATTATATATAGGTTACTTATTTTTGTTAATAATCTATACTAACAACTAGTTTTTAAGATGTATTTTACTAACATGTGGGCCCTGTTGTCACAATAAAGAAATTATTATTATGTCTCAAAGCTACAAACTTCTAGCATTACATCGACAAACTCGAATAAAACGTGTTATCTTGTTGCTACGTTGTAAGCCTAAAAACATCGCATACAATGTAGCATAGACATAATAAGTAGGTCAGTTATAAATTATCGAAAACATTAACCTCTAAAAATATTAATTTTGACCTGGCGTGATTACATTGAATTTATCGGGTTTGCAACGCATCGTATTAAACTACAGTGCAATGTCGACTCTGTATCCTGTATTGACCTGTGCTATCAAAACGAAATAAGAGCAGATCCGGCTGGTAACTTATTTGCATGCTTTTGTTTTGGGGTTCCGTGCAAAGTGATCATAAGAAGATAGATTTAGAAAACTTTATAAAAAAGATATAGACACAACATCACATGTTGTGAATCTCTTCCACCGCACGCGATCATTGGTAAAATTAATAGTGCGAGCCACCCCAGCTTCCTGTTACCTATCCACAATCTAATTATTTACTGGGCTAATTTCGTCACAGTTCCCGAAATCCCTCCGATGGATTGGTCCAAAGCAAAAAGATGTTACATTATACAATACAGACCACAGACAGATAGCATAGAAGATCGCCAAAACATAAAGAACCCAAATATTTATTTAATTCGTGCTTAGCTGAAACGTGTGCGTATAGATATCTAGTCTAGGGTCATCTTAAAGACGTTTTTTGCATTTAAATTAATTAACGATATAGTAGGTCATAATCAGTAGGTATGTTTGTTCACTCCACGTGTATTTGCGGGTTATTAACTTGCTCATCTATACATATAAACAGTAAAAATATTTTGTCTGTACCTTTAGTATTTTTGACTGAAATGGATAGAGGGACACTTAAAAAGAATAATAGATATAATAATAGATTTTTATTTTTTATTTCTTGTCTGCCTGTCTGTATGTATGTTCGCTCTTCACGCAAAAACTAATGGACGGATTTGAATGTCACTTTTTTGTTCAACATCTGTACCCGTTCATCAATATATATTCCCACGGGACACGGGATAACCAAATAGCTGAAATTTTGAGTACTGGAGTTTAGATTACTACAGTTTGGAACACAAAAAGATTTTTCATCTAAGCGAAACTCACGCGGGCGAAGCCGCGGGCAACAGCTAGTGGGAATATATAAATTTGGGGTTTGTTCCAACCGAATCCAACCTTATAGATCATTAGCAAACTGGTCGTTTTGGAAAATATTAATTATCAGTTTTGACACCGCCTGATAGTCTCTGAACTGGCTTAATTTTCACAATAAATGCCCTGAAATTCTAAAAACTAAAACGCATAGTGAGTTTCTTAGAAATGATTACAACCAAGAACATTCCAATGTAATATTACCATTTAGAATAGTAATGCGAGAACTTCGACATTTTTCATTTTGCCCAGTTATTGTAATACTTGCAAGCATTTCAAATATATCAGTTGTAACATTACATGGCAAATATTTGTCGTGTCAGTCTAGTATTTCAAGTGTATAACAAATTAAAGATTTCTACACAAAATGAACTCGTCATTTAATGTTCGTTAGCATATTTTTAAGTAGCTATACATACATATTCCTGTGTTAAGCAAAAGCCTGCCTCGTATTCAGGGCATATATTCTAAATCTGTCATCCGTTTATTCCCGATGTCCTAAACTGGGGACACCAAGAAACAAGAAGCGATTTCCACCAGTGTTGGACAACATTCCCATTACGCCCGAGGGCTTTTATGGCGATGGTGACCAGTGTTGGACAGTAAGTTGGAGACAACAGGAATAAACGCTTTGCTAGAAATTTCTCCGTTTTCCATTACTGTGTGACAACGGTACAAATTTCTTATGTTTTGGACTTAGCCAGACAACACTTACCTCCCCCTTCCTTACTACAAGAGAAATCCTTTTTAGTCAAAAATACAAAATAAAACCGGCTATCCTATTCAGGGTTACATCATTCCCAAACAAGTTTTCTCGTATCTGAATATTTTTTAATCTATGTACAAACATTTAAAAAGGCATAACATCGTTGGTAGTTTAGGTGTAATGACCCATTGATTAATTATGATCATAGACGAACGCACGGAATGTTAAACATATCTGTGTAGTTTTTTATAGTGGGAGAAAAAACTTCATTTCAATATAATTTGGATGCTAAAGACATAAAGACTATCCAAAAAAATATAGAATGATTGGGCTTGACGATTATTTATTTAAGACTAGTCTTTGCCAGCGACTTCATCTGCGCGGAATTAGCTATTTATATCTCAAGTCCTAAAGGGCGTATAAGGATAAGGATGATGCCAGATTTTAAGCAAGACCTCCTTGAAAACTGCATCTAATTCCATTCAGTAGCTCGTTTGAAACTTTTCCCATTTATTCGGAAAGTGTAGGGAATGCAACTCTTACTTAACAAATACAAAATCCAATATAACAAATAGAAGTTTTAACAAATCTACTAAAATCTTTCTCTCACTTAACTCAAACCTCAATTTAAAAATCTACAGATGTGTAACTTCACATAATCACATGTAAACATTAAAATCTCCGAAGAAAATTATTAATTTTGAAATTATGGGGGTGTTCAATCAGTCGACTAAAGAGCCTTGAGACGAGTAGTAGTCGTTTCTTACGATACCAAATAATTTAATTCGGGAATTCGTTGCAATTGCAACACAAATCGAAACGTCTGGGAAGTTAAAAAACTGCGTACGCGTTTGATAACTGTGTTGTTTGGTTTACATATGTAAGACTCTCCTATTTTTTATTATTTTATTTTTTACTAGCTTTTGCCCAGGTCTTCGCCCGCGTGAATTTCCCACGGGAACAGTGCTTGAATGAAAGGTACTCTATGTCCTTCTTAGTACTTCCAACTATGTGTATGCGAAATTTCAGGAAGATTGGTTCAGTAGATAAATCGTTTAGAGGTAACAAACAAATAAACAAACAAATTCACTTTCGCATTTATAATAATAGTAGAATAGTAGAATTCACGACAGACGTGTTACTTTTCTGTACTTCATATATTTGTACCCAAAATCACCCATCAATTAAATCACGTGCCGAAACCAGTCTCTAGTCCCACGGCAATTCCAAACTAATTTATAGCTAATAGCATTCAAACGTGTTATTATAAGAGGCGTCTGTCTGTCTATACGGCTAATCTCTACAACCATTGGAGATGATTTGATTTGGTTTTCATAAAACGTTTTTTGCGAGCTTTGTTTTCAGGGAGTTATTATTTGCAACTCGATTCTTCTGTTAGTAACGTGTGTCTTGGCTTTGACGATAACGAAGCAGGGGTTCTCAAGTCGGAGTTGGACCTAGAAAAATGTAGTTTTGGACCTATTTTTTTTTTCTAGTTTTAGGTCTGATATGCGATACAGTTCTTGTCTCGCGGTCGAAATTGAAATTTGGCTAGAAATAGGATGATGTGCCTAATTGATGTCGACTGTACCTAATCACATTATAAAACTAAACTAAATTAATGTATAATTTATGTTTTTATTTATTTACAAGTTATAAGTTTATATAAGTATGGATAAATTCTAAAAGAAATTAAAAAGATTGCCGTCGTCGTGCCCATTTTTAATCTGCGATTCAAAGCCCTAATCTGCCACATGTCAGTCAGTGTTCAATCAACAGCCAATGGCACCAGTTGTGGTCTGACCTAAGGATTTGTCTATCTGTCCAATTCAAATATGGCGACCGCAATTAAGCCGACCGGCCATTGACCTTAGCCTTGGCATTGGTTATGCTTACGTCATCTGTCAATGGGCAAATCGGACGCCGGGTATTACCTTTCTCTAAAGGGTACACTCATACATAGACTGTATGAGCGCTTTGTGATTGAAATGCCGAGACCACAGGGAGAGATTTCTATTCTAAAGTTCAAATAACTAATATTTTGTATGCGAAAATGGAGGCGAATGGTAATTTCTGTGGGAATTTCGGTATAGAGTTCTAAGTGGTATTCCCAGTTTAATCCAGTCGAAGTTTGTGGATTTATTCTTCATTTCGTGATACAAGCCACCAAACGTTCCCACAAAGTTTTGAGATACAGAACAAATAAAGAAAAAGGTTAAAAAACCGCACACATATCGACTGATCCGTTTGGGAGCTACGATGTCAAAGACAGACAGATTAAATTTTTAACAACCATAAGAAAGAGAAGCGCTGCTTCGCTTTCAACGCAAATTCGGTACAGCATTATCTAGAAGATGGCTATGTACGTAACCAAAAAAGACCTTAGCGCGTTACACAATATAGCACAAAGTCGTGAGTGATTAATTGTTGTTACATCCAGCGCAAATTGATTCTTATCGACTGCGTAGTAACAAAGGTGTGCAAGAACACAAAATAATGAGAAATGCACATAGAGCCGATGTACTTATTGCTTCTCTGTGCAGGTACTTGCGACGCGTCGCATCGTTTCGTACTAAAAGAGAAGAAGAGTGGTGGCGTAGTGGTTAAGACGACCGCCTGTGGTCGGAATGTTCCAGGTTCGAATCTTAATCATGCGTCGCGACTCGTGAAATGGTAAGCCAAGCTTTGTTTTGTATTAGCTAATGTGCAGTCATGAAAGATCAAAAGAGAAGTCAAAGATCATATTGCCTTGTAGATTCTCACTACACTACTTATGAAACATTATACCGTACCTTACATTATCATAAAATTTAAGAGTCTCTTGTCAGTGGAGTTCCTTCCATTTTTCTCTCTCCATTGCCAACTCAACTTCTTGATTCGACGACGCTCACTTTTTCCTTTATTTGTTTCATGTAGCCATGTTTTGGTCTTCCTGAACCCTTTCTTCCTTTTACCTTTCCTTCTATGATGTTTCAGAAGAAGTCATCGGGCCATCAAAAGACCTAACATTTCCCTCTTCTTTTTTTCTCCTATTCTATTTAGGACCTCCTCATTCGTTATTCTTTCTGTCCAGCTAATATTAAGTACCGTACCTTACATTGAGTCAAATTGATCTACAAACGCGCGAGCTACACTCATATAGAATTCAAACTTTTCGACCACAGCTGGTCTTAACCACCAAAGATTTCCACCTTTTATAGTATACACATCTGTGTCATACACTAACGTTAATTTGCGGTCACAATACGCATTCCATTGGTCCAGTCACGTGTTGTCACACGTAGTACGTTGTAATCGATTTCCATTGCTTTGATAAAAATATCCCATAGTGAGAGTTTAGTTCGGTTTTCATTTGATCACGTTTCTGTAACCGCTTTCATTCAATAACTGTCACTGTTACAGTTAACCGGACAGACAAACATTTCGTCTGTCATTGTGAACTTTGCGATGGCACGCAGTTTGAAAAAGTGTGTCAATTTTTTAAAGGAAAATTCGATAAAGGAAATTTTTTGTTAGCAGTTTGTCATAACGTTTCTGGTTTCCGCCGGGGCATTGGGTTTCCATAATTCTCCTTCAACTATCCTGCACTGTTTTATCACATTTTGCTACTTTTTGGATGAGAAGGGAAAATGTTAGGTCACTTGATACGACACGATGACTTCAATTGTTATCATAAAACTCAATTAATGAAGGAATAAGAAACATCATAGAAGGAAAGGTAAAAGAAGAAGACAGAGTTACATGAGGCAAATAAAGGAAGAAGTGACAAGAAGACGATGACTTTTTGGATCCATCTCCTCTCCAGATAAGCTCAATTTTATAACAATTTGACACTGCCATCTGATTTATACATATGAATTTACCTGCTCACGCGGAAAACGAGAAGTAGGTCAAAGACTTGGATTTGATAACGGGCATACTAGAAAAAGGCCTAAAAAGGAAAAAAGAAGAGAGGGATCACTTCTTCTTAGCGTTACTCGAGCAAATTTGTGAAGACCAATATGACGCCAACTAAGCGGATCACTTGAAGAATATTACATAACATTAGTCATGTATAAAATCACAATAAAAATAAGCTTACTGAAACGATTATACCTGACTTTGAAATCAAGCACTGATCTTGAACTTCGACACGGGTTGAACTTGAAATTGCATTGTAATTGTATTCTTTGTTTTATTTTTCAGTAACCTCGCTCAATGTGGTCTATTGACAACAAAGAATGTATGCTGATAACGAAAATATATTTGTAACTTTTTATTAAACAATGGAAATGGAAATTTTTCCTTGAAGAAAACTAGGTAGTAGTTAGTGAGGTATGATAACATTATATTTTTCTTCTTTTTCATTCTTATTTCTCTGTTTTCTTTCTTCTTTAGACGACCTCCGTGGCCTAACGGTCATCATGACGGACTGCCACACCGGAGGTCTCGGGATCGATCCCCGGTCAGGTCAAGATGAAAAATGATCTTTTTCAGATTGATCTGGGTCTTGGATGTTCATCTATATATGTATATGTTATAAAATATAGTATCGTTGAGTTAGTATCCCATAACACAAGTCTGGAACTTACTTTGGGGCTAGCTCAATCTGTGTGACTTGTCCGTATATATTTATTTATTTATTTCCTTATCTATATATTTCTAGATATATAGATAAGAAAGAAATCTCTCTCTATAGAATATATAGTAAGTTTAGGATTCTTACCCACGACTTCCAGGTTGATCAAACAAAACACAGCAGATTTTGAGTGACTGAATCACAAACATACACACATTTATTAGTTAGTGGGAAGTGGAATAATTTTAATTCAAACTACCTTGAGTGAGTGAGTTAGTAAAGCGAGTGAGCGAGAGCGAGTAAGGCCCAAAGAAACTCAAAATCCAATATCATCCACGAAAGGACTATTGGAATCTGCAGTGAACAACTCCTTAAATTTAAGTTTTATTTTGCATTTCTGAGAAGCAGACGAGTATTTGGCAGTCGTCACGCGTACCAAGTTATTATCGAGCTAGATTCGTTGGTACAGCCAACTACACATCAAATCACCCACCAAAGACCTCTAGGCAGAGGTGACAGCGGCGAGTTTGTAATGAATCTGGCCATTTTGACGTGATGCTGACCGTATCAGGTGAACGATCTGAGTCCCAAGGCCGAAAATCGCTTGCTCACTTTTTTATTATATTATTAGTACTTATACGTTTGCGGGCTATGCTATCGACCTGGGAGAAAAAACACGTAGAATAAAATAGATTTGGAATAGATATGAGGTCGTATGCAGAAAAATGTTAAGAGATTTTGAGATAGGTAAACATATCTACGTTCACAGGAATGAATTGTGCAGGTAAATAGTTGTTTGTATATTAGTCAAAGAATTCTATTTTTACCCGACTACGGCAATATGAAGATTATGATTTTGACCGGTTATCTGCCTACCTCCACGGGTAAAAGACGTGATAATATGTATCTATGTATATATAGTCTTTCTTAAACTTTCTCGCTTTAAATACATAAATATAATATTAATGCACGAATATTTTTTTATTTATTTGTTGTAGATGACGTTTCGTACGAATTTTGCAATCGCCGCCGCCGTCAGACTACGGCGACTGCAATGTTCGTTAACTTGATGTTTAACTTCTGTTCTCTCTCTAATTTGTGGTCACAGACTAAACAACGTTCGGATGGACCATTGTGCTGATGATTTCTAGTTGTTATATTTATTATTTATGTAAACAATAGTCTACATTTTTATTGAGTGTCTTTTGTGTCACGGTTCTGTTGTTTTAAGGGGTTGAATCAGTGTTTCCTTCGAAATAAAATAATTTATATATTTAGAAAAAAGAGTCATATCGTTTACCTCTTTTGATCGTTAGAATTCACGTCTTTTATAGATTTTAATGCGGTAAACTATGGTAGCTCTCTACCATAGTTTACCATAGGTTCCTCTTCTAGACAATCAAGAATTTAAAGGTTTTCGAGCAAACATCATTCGATTTTAAAATAGCACCCACTTACATTGTTAGCTCAAAAAATTTTCAGGTGCATGTTACTTTATAAAAATCACGCCTGTTTTTTCTGGTGGCATATAAAAAAAAATAAAAAAAAAACATTTTATGGGACTCTAAACATCGTAATATTCATAGATTTGATATTTTTTTCCTTCTCATTTTAAGTACCCAAACATGTTTCGAGATTAGGAAGCCCGTATAGGATGAATTAGAGTTAATTGAATCAGTTATACAACCATTTGTGGCTGCAAGTTTTGGCGAACGCCTTCTTTGGGATAAGGTGCGGTTCCAATACTACAATTAACTGTCAGTCCAAATATGTGTACATTAGCCTGCAATAGGCTCCGCTTGCGTAGAAATTTTTATATTTTACTAGCTTTTGCCCGCGGCTTCGCCCGCGTGAATTTCCCACGGAAACAGTGCTTTTTCCCGGGATAAAAAGTAGCCTATGTGCTATTCCAGGTCATTATCTACCTCTGTACCAAATTTCATCGAAATCCGTCCAGTAGATTTTGCGTGATTGAGTAACAAACATCCTCACAAACTCACAAACTCACAAATTCACAAACTCACAAATTCACAAACTCACAAACTCACATCCAAACTTTCGCATTTATAATATTAGTATGGATTTTATTTTATCACTAGCATCGGCCCGGGTCTGAGTTCCCTTGGGAATTTTGGGAAATCCTCTTTACACTCCTTAAGGAATGTTGAAGCTGTGGTTTGTTTCAATAAATTAGTTCATGATTGTAAGAGAGGAATCGAGATTTATTTCTATGATTAACAAAATCCATGATGGATCCTTAACGCAAACATAATATAGTAAGGGATGATTCTCATTAGAGCGAGCTGTGCCCGGGGCGGGCCGTGGAAGTGGCCCGGACGGGGCACGGATTAAATCTGTTACATACATTTTGTATGAGTCAATTTATATTACACAGTGCATTAACAGTGTCCCGTCCGGGCCCGCTCGACGCTCGTTTGCACCACGGTTGTTGCACGCTCGCGTCCCGCCCCATACATTCGGTGTAATATGAGCAGTGCAGCACGGACAGGCCCCGGCCTGTCCCCGCCCCGCTCCGGGCACGGCCCGCTCTAATGAGAATCATCCCTAATTTTTGCTTTAACGTGGCACTTGCTTTCCAATAGTATAATGAAAGAATCAAAGAGAATGTAATCACTACGTGGAATGCATAGGTTATAACATGAAATTGACAGTCTTGACACTGACAGGCGTCGACAAGGAACATACATGCCAAATTTCAGCTTTCTACGCCCAGTAGTTTTGGCCGTGCGTTGTCTGTCAGACACTCAGTCAGTAACGGAAGAATTTTATATTTTTGACGTATACGCGAACTATCATCATCAGTCAAGCTTCATTTGTTTCTCTCTTCCTATAAGAGCTATGCTCTTGTCAGTGTTAATAAACACACGCAAAAAATTTTTCACCATAAGAATGATTCACTATATATTATCACGCCTTTTTCCCGTGGGGGTAGGCAGCGACTACGGACAGACTATAGCGATTTCCATTTGATACGATCCTTGAAGATCTTTCTTACTTCCTCTATACTCATCACTCTCTTCATTCATGCTCTCCGGTTATGGGTGCTCCTAATATCTCCCTTTTTAAGGAGGCGTGCAATCTGGACGAAGTGCGTTTTCCGAGGTCGACCCTGACCAACTCTTCCATTTAGCTCTGCTTTATTAAGACGAGGTCCAACCTGAGCTGCAAAAAAACAAAATTCATATGCGCTTAACCGCGACGTGTGCGCGTTGCAATAAGATAGTTTTTTGCACAACACAATGTTCTACTTTCGTTGGCAGGATCGAACAGATTATGTACCGATTTAGCAACTATTTGTCAAATATCTTTAAAAATATTAGTCTAAAAACAAAAGTGCTCGATTAAGACTTTAATATAGCATGTTTATAAACTAATTATATAAAAATATATATATATGTTATCGCTGAAAATTTTAAGTTTTATGACTTGAAAGCTGAAATATTTTCTAAATTTTCGGTGCTTTTATGAATTAATTAAGCCGAAAATATGTATTTTTATTAAAAAGTACACGATTAAAACCTTAATAGAGGTCGTAATCTATATCCTGTATTATTTTTCCACTTCATAATTAAACTCTAATTAGGTAAATTTCTTCATGAAAAATTACAATTTTTTCGAATGTGTGCTATGACATGGCCTTAATACCTTTCGTTAATCACTTTTCATATATCTTCTCAATATTATATTATGTCTGAATATTATGGACTGTAGAAAAACCCGTGTGAAGTCGTGTCAGGCCGCTAGTACATAACAAAAAAAAACTAAAGTTCCGCCAATGAGATCAGCGATAAAGAATCTATTGGCAAATTAAAAAAAAAATACAAATCTGTACAAATTGTCTGATTTGTACTGGCAGTTTGGTATTTCGCAGTCAATACACCGACAGACGTGTCTCCAACAGACGATTATGTCAAAGCAAACACTCATCCTATACTTTGTCAGCTGCAAACAAAACCGAATACATACACAACATTTACTTTGGTTTCCCTCTCATTTGTCTTGCTTATATCTTATAGGCTCTCTGGGTTTACTAGTGAAAAGCTTTTTACTTGAATTAAGATGATCTAAGTAGATTTAATAAAAAAATAGATTAACCGCTCACTAAAAAAATCATCCTGAGGAAAGCTATAATTCTTTATTAAAACTTGGTATTCAAAAAAGGCACTTGTTCAAGTCGAAATCTATTTTGTTATAGTGTACTATAAGTCTCAAAGCTAAAAACTACTAGCATTTCTGAACGACCACTGCTAAGAAGAAGAAACTTATGAAACAGTCTTGGTCGCCTAACATGGTAGTAATTTATGCTGTAGATGCACTGATAAAGGATCGAATGATCCTTTGGGGTATCTTTCTCTATGCTAAATGACCAATATTGCCAAGGAAAAATCTGGCACACGGTATCTCTAAAGGTGATTTTCGTGATCTTTCACTTTTTCTCATTCCGTACTACACACGCTTCATTAATAAACGCCTAAAACAAATTGAACACACACGTAACATCTTTGAATTGTTTCTGTTACAACTTAGCGCCTTTCCTTCGATATTTTAGAAAATACACAAATTGATTTCGTGCTTCATTCATTCCGTAACAGACCGTCGTAAAAATGAGATGTCATATGATACTGGATTTAGTTTCTACGAATATTTTTGCTGCGTAATGCATGCCAATCGACGTAAACTCCATTTAATCTTACCAGTCCTATCATGTAAACAATCTTACCAGGTCCTTTTATGATTTTACAACAATATAAATTAAAATAGACTTTTTAGGAAATTACTTTCGTGGTTAAAAAATGTTTTACTTTAGAATGTTTAGGTTTGAACTAATATTTGATTTATTTTCAACAAAATTCAACAAAAAGTACTGTGAAGATTGTTTACATGATAGGACTGGTAAGAATAAATGGAGTTTACACTAGTTAGTTTTGTCTCATGTGAATGCATTGCATACAATGTACACTCAGAGGCAGATAAAACTGCCCCCCTACCTCACTGACTCCTATCACAGAGGTGTCAGGTCTATCTGCCCCCGGTTGTACGACGATTGACCGCAAAAAAAAACACTAAATAAATATTAAGTTAATATTGCACATATTTATTAGACTATGGTTTTCTTCTTTCAAAGTCACTTATGGGGCAAAAAAAGAGGAATCCCCTACCAAGATGGATTGTATCAAAGATAGCATGAGGGAGTATCAAAGATGGCAACCGACAGAGTGAAATGGAGGGAACTGACCTCCTGACCTGTTAAACCGCGGGGTGCAGCTAGGTATAAAAAAATCGTAATTGCAAATCTTGCTTAGGAAACTCTACCTTAAAAACATCTGTCGGCTTAAAATTGACAGGGCATTGATCTAAACTCAGTACTATAAACATGTTAATTGCTGTCGAGCAAATGTGAACTTTAAAATTTATCCGATAATAGATATTTTTGAACAATCAAAGTTGTACTTTCACGAAATTGATATTTTAGATGCATTTCTTGGAAATAGGTTTTCCTGCTGACTACGATTGCTCGTTTGTATTGAGACGTGCTTTCTGATACTGAAGATGGGTCATTTTATTTTATTTTTACACGTCCATAGACGACCGAGTCGAACTAGAAAATAAATTCAACTTTTATTGTGTCTCGTTTCTCGTAAACTGTCTAGAAATGTTTTTCAAGGAAAAAAATCGAAAAACTTCAAATTCCATCAAAGAACCGGACTGTCGTAGTCAACCAAATCTGTATTATTGAATTTTAGTACTGATGTTTTATAGAATTGGATCATTATTATAGACTGCCCTAAAAGTGCTATTATATCAAAATCTCCAGATAACTATAAGTAACCCCCAAAACGAAAGAAAGAAGTTAGCCCCTCGAGAAACTTAGGACACAGATGCTGATATTGATATCGACAAAACTTAGCCAAGCCATGTGTCGGGAATAACAAGGGATGTGCGTTGATTAGATTTTTCTACCATCTATAGGAACTATACTAATATAATAAAGATGAAGATTTGTTGGTTCATGTGGACTCTCCCGAATACCAAAATTCCCATGTGAGCAAAGACTCGTAGCACAGCTATTTTTGTTATATGTTCGACTAGCATGGGCCAGGGAATTTGTTTCCGGGAGAATTTTGGAAAATCCTCTCTTAGTGCTCCCCTAAACTCCCTAAGGAACCTACATGCCAAATTTCAGCATCCTACGCCCAGTAGTTTTGACTGTGCGTTGTCTGTAAGTAACGGGCAAATTTTATATTGATGATATACCGTCATCTGCTTAGATCATTTATCAGTTAGAGGTAAAGGTAATGTCGTAAAGCGACTCCGCCACGGAATGTCTAAGAACAAAACATCTATGCACTTTAGTTCTAAAGTATGCAAGTGCGATGTACGTCAGTTCTAAAGTATCTTAGTACTACGTATTCTAGTGCTAAAGTACCCAACGTCGAAGTATGCGAGTACGATGTATGTTAGTTCTAAACTATCCGAGTTCTACGTATTAGGCCCTTCGTACACAACGCTACGCAAATCTTCGATACTTCACGATTTTAGTCTCCAAGCGACTACCGCCATACAAATTCATTGAGGTTCGTACACTAGTCGCGTCGCCGACGTTCGTCCCGCGACTCGCGTCGCGCCAGTCGCGCGCTACCGCCGGACAAGATCTTCGCCACATTAGTCGCAGAGACATTCAAGATGGCGGAGCAATTATTAAATATTAAATTTGTTTCTGAGGTGGAAAAACATCCTTGTTTATATAATTATAACTTGAAGGAGTATTCTAAAAAAGACATAACGGAAAAAAGTTGGGTAGCAGTAGGAAATGCCGTTAATTTAACAGGTTGGTATCTTTTTATAGTAGTCAGGAATATAGTAAAGTAGTAGAACCAATTTTTTTCATTATTAAGCTTTTATATTTTACGCTCATAGTACTTACATTTTGTATACGCATTTAATTATGATAGCTTATGTTGTTGTAACTTGCTGGTTAAGGCATGTCGATTCACTGAAAAAAAATCGATTTTCGATTCGATTTGAAGCGAACGCTCTGAAATCGATTCTCGATTAAATCGAGCATTTATATATCGATTCTCGATTAATCGATTCGTTTTTTTTTTTTAACTACTGCTTATTTAGACAAAAACTAGGTACTACAAACTAGCACACCCAAGAAATAAAACAAAAACAGTAAGTAAGTAATATGTTTGTTTATTGAATGAAATTATTAATTTGAGTCCCGCCGGGGGTTTCGGTTTCGGGAATATGCATAAAAAAACAAATAGAGAAACCTCCTTCTGTTTTTGAATAAAAAGTTGTTCTTCGTTGTCACTGGATAACATTATAATACGGTATTGTAGTATGCTCAAAGTAATTTAATCAATAATATTGTTATCAAAATAAGCTAATATGACACCTATAATCGACCACAGGTATCACAGACAGCGCACTCTGACGGAACACAAACATCACAGTGACAGTTGACAGTGACAGGTGACAGTGACAGTATGCGTTTTTAGAATTTTAGTACTATTTCCTATCCAAAAGCAGGCTCTGAAGTGCCATTTCAAAGCGGAAAAATAATTTTACGATTTTCGATTCGAGATATTTCAGTACGTCTGCAGTGGCTGAATAGGTAGGCAATTCACGTCTTGCGATTCAATGTCGTGTGTACGGACCATGCGCTACTCGATACTCGCGACAAGATACTAATGTAGTATACAACATTAGTATCTAAACTATCCGAGTTCTACGTATTACAGTGCTAAAGTACCCAATGTCGAAGTATGCGAGAAAGCATATTTGTTTTCCAAAAAGGATAAATGGGACATGCTTTTAACATGAAAGTATAGCTTTCATAATTTTTCGAAGAACCATCATAAAGGTCATCTCACAAGATCGTTTGTCACAAATTCAAGATCCCTATTGAAACTCGCAGGAAGGTTCAAGGCTGCTAACGAAATTCATACGCAAAAATAAATATAGAACAGATATATAACTATTCTCTTACAGCCTCCAATACACTAGGCAACAATTGACGCGCCGTCGTTCTTTCTCGCTCCTAGAGGTGTTATATTAGTGTCTAATATCAGTATTCATGTTATCGAATATAACGTATAGTCGGTATTACGTTCCTATAACGGTTACTCAGGAACTGTCAAGAACCGTCAGCGTATATGTAACGCGTTGCTGGCACGGATCGCTTTAAGAGGTTTGGTTGAGAACTTCCGAATACGATACGAGTTCGCCGCGTTCTTGTTAGGCCGGACAACCGACTAATATATTTTATGCGAGTGATATGTACGTAGGTACCACCCAGCCAACCGAATGGACTGGACCGAATGGACTGATTGGGCTGGACTGAATGGGCTGAATGGACTGGACTGAATCGTGAGCCACAAAAAGATGATTAGGTAGGTAGGTACCTATCTAGGTATATAGATCGCAACCGAATGGACTGATTGGGCTGGACTGAATGGGCCGAATGGACTGGACCGAATCGTGGGCTACAAAAGATGATTAGATCGCAATTCACGAAAGTAGTATATTTCAATCCAAAAAAAAGAGTACCAGATCACAATCCACAAAAATAGGAACAGATCCCACTTCATATTTCGGAGACGACGCCGCAAAGTGCGTTTCCAATATCAAATATTCAGTTATATCGGTATCGTTCTGTATCATAGTAACTTTTATAACTAAGAACGGCTAGAGGTAACCGTTTGAGGTGCCTGATATATAACTGTTACCGAATAACCGATTACTCAGATAGCTAAGAACCTAATATATTCGTATTATGATATTATCTCTAATATCATGTTCTCGATAACGGTTACGATATATTCATAACACCTCTACTCGCTCCGTACAATTTACATGAGTGAGAAACACGATGTGCTATTTCACTTTAGTCAGTAGAAGTGGGTGAGATAGCATGATATGTTGCGCGTCAATTGTCGCCGAGTGTAGAGGCTAAAAGCGCCTCCACACTTTGCAACTTTACAATCTGTTGCTGCAATTTGTTGCATTGCGACTTGCAATCAATTGCGAAGAGCGGCTTTTAGACGACATCGGTATCGGATGAAGAGGCATATGCCAAGATTATTAGGGTTTGAATGTCCATTTTCCCCGAAAGACCACATGATATATGTATACTTCAACAACCTAGCATGACAACCGGAACGGTTTCAGAATTTTCTGAACCAACTATTATTCTAATCCTAATATTATAAATGCAAAAGTGAGTTTGTTTATTTGTCTGTTTGTCACCTCTTCACGCTTTATCTACTGAACCAATCTTCCTGAAATTTCGCATACACATAGAAGAATTGGCATAGGGTTCATTCCGGGAAAAAGCACTGTTCTCGTGGAAATTCACGCGGGCGAGGTCGCGGGCAAAAGCTAGTTATTTATTTTAAGGCTGAAGCTTAAGTTGAATGGCTGAATATCGTTCAGACCGCTGCTTTTTAGTGCAGAGGCTAGACTGTTCATTCATCAATGGCTCTCTTTAGTCGTATTTCCTCATAACTGAGGGTCGTGGTCATTATATGGAATAAAACATACACAACGACTCTTTTGGCAATTTTAATGGAGTGGTTTGCCATTGCCTTCTCCATTTCACACACTAGCTGATAATCATCAACCAGAGTGCAGGTTTCCTCACGATGTTTTCCTTCATCAATGGCTAATAATAAATAATTTAGCTAGTTGGCAGCGACATATATACATTATCTGTACACTAGACATTTTGTATCGCTGCTGAAGTCCAGTGAAATGGAGTGCGTAATACAATTACACCGGACGAACACCGTACAGTGTGGTGCGGCGATAACTTTCATTCAGATTTTGTGAAATGGAACGTGTAGTTTGCCTTTGGAAAATCTATTTATGACGACACAAAATTATTTTATCTGATGGGTGAGATTTCACGACATACTTTCATTTCGCATGACATTTGTAAGGTTATTGCTGTAGTAAAAAAAAATGGAGACCGTCAGGAGGACTTACCCAATCATTACAAAAAAATTACCAAAAACACTACTTTCTTGTTGTATCAGGCAACCAAATTAATGAGAGCCCGAATGAGTAGGTACCTAAAAAAAAGAAAAAAAGAATTAATACAGTTAAAGGAATACAGTAGCAATTTCATGAATATGAGAATACCTAAACTGAGCATTCCACGCCTAAAACATACAAAGTACTTATTTTATTTCTTTGTCTTTGTAATAAAAAAAGTTTACATAAACAATTAAATAAAAACTTTAATCCGTCGATATAAGATCTAAATTTGAACTGCGGCAAATTTTGCCATTACTTTTTATTTTAAAGGAAAAATAATGGCAGGGTTCAGATTAAATGTTACTGTTATTCGAATGGTATCCCATCCTTTCTCATAGCTTTTCCAAACTGAATTCTAAACTGATGGAGTAAAGCACATATTTGAATAAGAAGGGTATCAAACTTTCCACATGTGTTGCTTAGATAGCAAATATTTTAAATAATTATGAGTGTAAAATATAGGTTAAAGAAACATCAATACGCTTTTACTCATAATTAGGGGGCGTTTATACGAGAGATATAAGGAAGCGTTAACATTTTACACAAACCCATATTCCAGTGATAAAATAAATGGAGGCTTATTTTCCTAAATGTTTTTACAAGCTTTTGAGTGCCCCAATCTGTAATGAAGTCTCGCAGTTAAATTCCCGATGAAGCAACAATTTATTTCACCTAAATTCTCAGAAAAGCAAAAATTTTCCGTTTCTATAGAATTAAAAAAACATTACACACAAAAGACCTTGCGACTTCCCGTGGCCAAAATACAACTTTGTTTACAAACAAACATTAGAAAATCCAGTAAAGCGTGCTTTTGAGGCAAAACGGTTACGTCATCGCCATTATATCGGGTCGCATTGTTCCCGCCATTTAATAAGAACAGACATGGGCAAACGGGCCGATTAAAAGTGGGCTTTTTCAAAATGTCCGGTTGTGCATCATCATTCTGAACACTTTGATGTCTTTGGGAGAGGTCTATGTCCAGCAGTGGACTTCTTATGTCGTCTTCTTGTAATAATGATGATTCTGAACTCGTATCAGCCATGCTCTGCACAAACTTCTCTTTATTCGCGCCATTTTATACAGTTCTGTTAATGTCTCATGCAAGCGCTATCCCGTCAAACAAACAATGTCATCTGACCAGCGGGCTGGTGGTTTAAAACGGTGGTCGCCGTTCCTGTTTCGGCCTTCACTGCTTTGTTCCACATACTATCGTCCGTTTTAGCGTTTTAGTTTTAGCGTTTGGGATTTAGACTAAATCCTCCTTGGTATTAGCTAAGTACCCCGCCCTTTCCCACTTAATGCGTCATACATCTACGGACTTTCCTTCGACTTTTCTCCGATGACGTCGTACTTCGGTAACTTTAAAGGTTAAAAGGCGCTTGTAAGAGCCCTCTTTCATACCGTCCGGTGCCATATTTGATAGATAAATGAACTTGTTTACACGCCATCGCCCTCGTAAAGATCATCTACCTGGGAGATGGCACCTTGGATGGGTGGCCAGGAAATCAGTTGGAGAGTAGCGGAATTGATCGCCATAATGTCTAATTATAAAAGCGCTTCAACACGTCCAATAATTTAAAGTGTTTGTAATACATCTGGCCTTAAAACAGCCAGCGCGTTGCATGAAAGGCCCTAGTCAAGAGAGCCAAAGTTACTGGTGGTCATCTCATGACCCTTAGCCATGAGGATACGACTAAGAAGAATAATCCTAAAATGCTCGTATATCCAAGTAATTACTAAGATCAAATCCTATTCGTATCGTATCTCATTAGATCTGAATAATCTTTGATAGTTTTGATTGACAAGCACTCAAGACTGATTAATCAAATTAACTTGTCTATAAAACGGTAAGTTGGCAAGACACTATGTACATTAAATTTTGCCAAAATAATGTTGTTTTTTCATTAGACATAATGACTACGGCTTTCATTGAAATACGGTAAAGGTAAAGAAGAATAAGTTTTGGATACTAACTACTGAATCGGACCTGATTTTGTGGTATTAGGTGTTCATGAAGGCATTTTGGGAATCCTCTTTTGCTATATTTCCTAAGCTTATGACCAAACTAAGCCTATTTAGCAGCCCAGCCTACAACCCCGAAATCATTGCGTCATAATGGTTTTATTGATGAAACACTGAAAGGGTTGCCAAAAGAAATACTTCCTGCTTTTCCGAGTGCTTTTTATACAATCAAGTTAGTAAAGGCCTGATAAGACCTGTTTAATGCAGTGTAAAACTTAGATAAAAAGCTAATATGATTTTTTAGTTTGAGTAATTTCATTCGCCGGCCCAGATACCGCTGGAGGGATGAGGTCCTAAAAGATCTGATGGCCCTCCAAAGAGCCGACTGGCAGGAAGTAGCGCAAAACAAGAAGGAATGGAAGCTTCTAGTATCGGAGGTCAAGATCCTCTTTGGGTCGTCGAGCCATCGAAGTAAGTAAGTAATTTCATTCGCCAGATTGCGCTACTTAAATACGAGGGGGATAATACCTCTTGACAATTGGTACAAATCTGTTACTCTTTGACCAGAAGTATCAAAATATTATAACAACTGATCCGTTGTGATTGTAAGGGGTATTTCAAGAGATCCTTAAACTGACTGAAGCTTTCGCAAGTGCAAGAAAAAGCTGGGATGGCGCAGCGATACTAAATCAAGAAATCCGACTAATCTCCAGGGACGATTTAAGAATTTATGAGTTATATTCCAAAAATGGCTACGCAACATGTGACGCCGTAAAGGTGTGGATTGTTCGTCCCATCAATTTACGTTAAATTTTATGTACAGCGTACTTTGAGCCTTCAAATTATATAAGCCATGACAGCCCTACGAGTGATGGCGTCGCAAAGTGTCGATTGGCCTTGGCAGGTCATTGGCAGAGGCTAGGTTTTGAGTTGTGACGTCAGCACCAGGCAACAGGGCGCGTCGAACTGTCGCTGCTAATTACATGAGGCTGTGGAATTTATTGACTTTCTACGTCGTTAAAAAAATGATTCCAATTCAGTACTATTTAATACTAATAAATGAACATAGGCAGGAAGAGATGAGAAATTGAAAAAGGCAATAGATACTTATAACATACAAAAGATAAAAAGGTACACAGTATGGAATCGTAACTCCTGGTGACTTGCTAGTCACAAAATATTCCACACCTTACTGCTTAGCTGCTGACCTTCGCATAAACTAAGATGAAAGTTTTAAACATACCAAACAACCATAGAAAAAAATAGCAACTCTATCCACCACAGAGGTTGTTTGACCTATTGATGTTATGTGGTTAAAATACCTAAAAGCTTAGCAAGCAACATTCTTCGACATCAATGTAACAAACTAAAAACTAACATTCAAAATAATATGCAAAGTTGTACGAATAATACCAATAAACAGCAAGAAAACAACGTCATATCTTCCAGAAAATGTATAATAAAGCGAGACTCAGGATTTATTCGCAGTTGGGAAATTCGGGGTAAAAAAACCTGTATAGGATCTGAATCTAAACTAATCTACTTATTTACAACTTTTCATAAAAAGTTCTGCAATAGATCTGGGTAATATAGGTATTTCAAGTCTGATGGATGTCAAAAAAGACTGATGGATAAGAAGACTCTCTCTCTCTTTAGTCGTAATTCCTCATGACTGAGGGTCGTGGTCATTGTATGGAATGAAACACACACAACGACTCTCATGATAAGAAGACAACATATCGCTTTCATTGCTAATGGAGACTCATAATGCTGTTCTATCTCCCCATTAAATGGGATAAATTGAAGAAGATGAAAAATTACTAACATTTTCAGCAAACTATGATGTAATGAGTTACTGTCTGCTTCCCAGCCCCGGTGGACTCCCATGTTTTCAAATATCAGTGATGTCACTGAACTGAAACAAAGGCTACACAAACACAAATGACCATAAATACGGTTACGGTACCGTAGGTATTTAGTATTTGCGTATGAAAGTGAAATTGGCTTCCCTGACCCATTGTGCTGGGCCGTGACACTGTGGCCTTGGGTCAACGCGGCATGGGGTTCCGGCACTGATCTCTATTAGTCCCGGACTGGACGACAGAAATCATGGTGCGATCGCGATTTACTTTGTTTACAAAAAGTCGTCCCGAAACCGCCCATACCGGTAGGCCATAGTGACGCGGAGGCACAGAATTAATATAAGTAACGCGGAGGTTTCTGTGGCTTAACTTGTAGTTATATTGTATGTACTGTGTTAAGGCAGAAATAACATGTAAATTAAGATCTATATTATTGCATTGGGTGTACCTGTAATAATAGTTAAGGAATGTATAAAAAAATAAAGAACAAATACAAGCTTTTACCCTCGGCTTCGCTCGTGTGATTTTTGTTTACACCCATTTCATTTCCTTAGGACTGGAATTTCCTGAATTCCTTTCTCCGTGCTAAAAAAATCTATCTGAAACTCCTCTCTTAAAATTTCAATGTTCTGTCTTTAGAGGTTTCCTGCGTTGTATCGAAATCAGTCAGTTAGCGTCCAATTTTGTTATACATAGATTTGCTGACCAATTGTGCTTTCGTTGACTAGGTTTCGCATTGAAAATATTCTTCTAAGGTCTATATTGTATACAAAACTTTTAAATGTGACAGACTGTTGACATATGTAGACTGTCCAGCAAAGTGTATATTGGTCGGCGGTCGGCGGACCCTATAAACAAACGCCGAAAGACGTTGACGTGGGCGTCGAAGTCAACATATTGTTGTTTATAACAATGACATAGCGAATATTTCATTATATTTATAAATAAACCAAAACCAGAAAACGGAATCATCAGGAACCAACAGGCTATAGTATCTACCTTCAGATCAGGGGACGAGTGGGCACCTCTAGACATTTGAGGGGATGAGTAGGCACAGGGTGCGAATTTCAGGGGACCAGCAGCGGGTTCTGACCCGTTATTGGTTAAAACGTGATCCGATCCTCCGATCGAAAAAGATTCTAGTCGGATGAAGCTTGTTTTCCTTTTTTGTTTTTTTTTATTGTAAAACAGAAGCAAGAGAAATATATAATGCTTGGTAATATAAGTTCTTCGTACATAGTTAGGGCTATTTAATCTGTTACTAGGCCATTAAAAATTACACCAACAAATTAGCATACACATACAATACAACATTCCGCGGAAAATTCAATTTTACGATAGCAATGTAATTTTTTTTCGTGCATAACAGAACAACCCTAGCACAAGCATGTTGTCTTTACAAACAATGGACCAGCAAAACCAACAGCAAGGGTGCCGTGTCATCATGAGCCGTTGGCAGTTTCATCCGGTGTCCGGGCGAAAGTATAGGGTTGCCAGGTGGGAAAAATAAATAACATATTCATCATCAAATTTAAGAGCGAAGCTCTTGTCAGTGGAGTTCCTTCCATTATTCTCTTTCCATTGCCAACTGTTTATTAGTAGAAAAAAAAATAAAAAGAAGTGTAGTAATTCTATTTGCACTGTTGTGGACAATTAATGTTTAAAGTATAATTGGAATGTTTAAAAGGTTTGTTTTAACTTGTTCAATTTTGATATTATTCTACTGGCGAGCTATGCTAAGGGGATTCAATTAAACATGTTAAAACTGCCAATATATTTCAGCAAGTCTACTTTTAACACTTCAGTAAATAGAATATTCCGAAAGCAATGTTATTTTTCAAAAAGACAGACATTTTTCGTTTTGTTTTAGCTTTTATAACCGAAGAAACTATAAAGTAAATGCATCACTAAAAACTGAGAATAATAGGAAACAAAAAAATTATAAAAATTATTATTATTTTTCCCCTTTGGACCTGGCAACCCTACAAGGGGTCAACGCGACCGCGGAAACCGTAATGTCATGGGTTATTCGCCATTATGCGAAATGAAAGTGAATCAGCTGCTCTATTGCCGCCAACCTAGATTCTATAATCGCATCCTAACTGGCCAATAATTACAGCAGATTGAATTTCGAACCGAAAAAAAATAAATTAACAGTTCAAACTGTTTAACGGTCGTGTTATAACAAATTAGATTTTAAATAGCATTAGATTCGCCGGCGGCCATTTTGTAAAACGATTCTAGGAAGTTAGGTTATTTCGCGAGGTTTTGAAGGGCAAAAATATTCATACACATGACGCACGTTGAATAAATTAATAAGAAAAACATTTTCATGCAAAGTATTACAAAGTCGAATACCATCTTGCTTGCACAGCGAAAAGGGTAATAATATCAGCCAAGTTCCTCACTCTATAAATTTGATGATGATGAGTTACTCATTCATCATCATCAAATTTAAGAGCGAGGCTCTTGTCGGTGGAGTTCCTTCCATTTTTAGGGTTCCGTACCTCAAAAGGTAAAAACGGAACCCTTATAAGATCACTTTGTTGTCCTTCTGTCTGTCTGTCCGTCTGTCTGTCAAATTTTCTTTTTTTAGGAACGACTGAAGGTAAGGAAAATCCATTACGCTACATTTATGAGGTTTATGTGAAAAAGTGCACTTTTTGTAAAATTTAACACATAATCCGACCATCATGGCAGAAATACCATATATTTCCGGTGCTTTTTACCATGGTGTTTCGCAGTGTAACATACTCATGTATTCTTAGCAGACGAAAACAAAGTCATTAGGAAACAGGCAAAGATTGAGAGAAGAGATTCCTACAATCCAGTATCTGTACAAAAATACAGAAGTATTTTAATTTTTGGGTCCATTGGCCTGTTAATCTGTCAAATTTTCCTTATTGCTAACCATGACTTGTAGCATTCTATTTATTCTCGAGGTTTTGTAGCTGCGGCCATCGACATCTCAAAAATCAAGTATTTGGCCGTCTCGCTCGCAAAATAACGATAGTACAGAACTTGCTGCACACTGCACATGCCTCAGTTCGTGGTCTTATGACCCGTAAGTCTGGTGTGCAGTTGGAGGCAGAAAAAACTGACCTCTATCTCACCGAAACCTGTCTCAGAGAGGTCAGGTATATCTGCCCCCGACTGTACGTACACGGATAGAGTAAACTTAGTAGTACGCTAAAGTAGGTAGGTACTAATTTTCTTAATAACTATACCAATGTAAAGCCATATCGGTAGTCTCTACTCATACTCTACCATTAATTCTACAACCAGGCTGTAGAGGTAGTGAGACCAAAACCCATGGGAACATACTTGAAGCCAGTTTAGCATATTGCCGGATGGAATCATGATACCTTAAGCCGTGCATCATCGGTGCTAATCATCATAGTAATACCAAAATGGTGAAGTCTTGGCCTCTTATAATAAAACATTTATACTTCGGTCTGTCCTGCGTCACCTATTATCATCTTGCAAGTTTTCAGTGTTACACGCTAAGAAGAAGAAGTGTTACAAGTTATCACTCCGGAACCGAAGAAGAGAGTTGATTTGGTTGGTATAAAGGGCATGTGGCCAGAAGCCTATTTAAGTAAAAGAAAAACCCTGCGATTATTGTAGACTGCAATGCACTTTTAAGCTATGAACTTTAATCAACCAAAAAGTTGACCTAAAATTAAAATATGCTTCCATACTTAATATAAAGGATATATTCATCTGTGCCCCTTTTTATTTTATGATTGTACTAAGTATCTCGCGGCGACGTGCAAAAACTATCAATTGACCGATCAACTATATCTTTGGGTGTTATTTTTGTTTTAGAATTCTGGTTCCTTTAAGTATACCTCCACTTAGTATTCTTCCAACCAACTGCTACCAAGTCTGAAAGGTGTTACCGCAAATCATTCATTAGATTCAGACCTTCTTCCGCCATTCAATCGAATTCGAGACTGACACAGGCTAAATATCTTCCAGAACAGAAGTCAGTATTAGATATTTTGGATATAAAAGTCCTTGAAATTATACATCTTTGAAGAAATGGTGGTTAGCTTCTTACATTATCATTCAGTTGATGTTAAGGTTCGCAACTGACTCCCAAAAATTACTCGTACCAAAATTTTCCTCTCAAACGCAGCCCTAGCTCAATTTGGTAGGATATTTGAGTGTGTGTGCTTTGTGACATCATGAACTAAGCCGGTGACCTAGCAAGGCCGACTCATCCATCAGATTAAAGCACTGAATACGGTAGTGCAAATAAAGTCTAGACTTTTAGGGATACTGTGGGCACCGGCCCTCGTGAGATATCGATGTCGCGAAACAAATTTGTAAAAATGTATTACCTTCTTCCTCAATTGATTTTACGATAGATAGATACGAGTATATTAACTTTATATCAACCCAAAAAAATACGTATACGGTATAGCAAATGTAAGATTTTATTATTGATTATTGATTTTAATTTGAGATTTTAATTTTAATTTGTTACTAAGGATTGAATAAAGGCTTTTATATTTTTATTTTATTTATTTTATTATAGCAAATGTAAATAAAAAAATAAGCGTAAAGGCAGACTTATTGCAAATGCAATTTCTTCCAGCCAACCTTATTATAAATGCGGAAGTGAATTTGTTTGTTTATTTGTTTGTTTGTTACCTCTTCACGCTTTATCTACTGAACCAATCCTCCTGAAATTTCGCATACACATAGTTAGAAGTACTGAGAAGGACATAAGGTACCTTTCATCTCGGGAAAAAGCACTGTTCCCGTGGGAAATTCACGCGGGCGAAGCCGCGTGCAAAAGCTAGTTTAGATTTAAACTTAACCCTGATAACCTAAGTAGTCATTAGACCTGACAGGTCATGATTATAAAATATTCGTACAAGCACAAAACTTGACATAATTCCATCAAAGACATGTAAATTATTCACATGAACCGTATCAATAACGCTAAATCAAGCATCGATACTGATACGCGATACCCTAATAAGACCTCTAATTTACATCTAACATCGATAACAAATTTAAGTAACTATAATAAAGTAAATAAACGTGTTCCGCCTAAAGTCAAGAGCGTTCAAAATTTGGCTGTGAATGTGCAGACGCAATGTTTAGCACTGATCTAAGACGGCCTCGGTAGGTCAGTGGCTCATGATGTCACGACAGAAGTAGAAATATTCCGCACTAAAGATCTTATTACATTGTAGAAGTTGTTTCGCGAATTTAGTGAGCTAGCAACACGGAACTTGATAGACAGGTCGATTAGGGCAGATAGTGTGGCTGCAGGTGCTCCTACCTTATCTTTTGAGTCTAAGATCGATGTAGCATGTCAACTTAGCCATTTACCTCATCCATCACAACCTATTGTAGTTCAAAGGCCTCTCCCTATGAGCGATAACGATACAAGTGTTATCTATAACATATACGAAAAGATCTACCTTTTTGTCTATGTCTTTTTCTGTTTCTACTTTTAGTGATCGAAAGGTTTTCAGTAGTAGCTTATGAGTTTTTACCAGAATTAAACACATCAGCCGCAGATTGTAACAGTTTCCTTTACTAATGATTAGCCTATCTGTATCCGTGAGAAGAAAACTGATAAATTACAACACCAAACAACTATAGCATCTGTTTGTGTTGCAAATGAAAACAAAGAAAAGGCACTAGTTGCGGTATAGAAAGAAAAAAAATGGTCAGACTTTGTACCTTCCTAAGTAAAACAATGATACAAGTTAAGTACCTATCATTGTAATTTGGCAACGTATTAGCAACTAGTTTGTCCTTTGTTTTATCAAAGCGTTAGTCTAGTAGTCGACCTCGGTAGGTCAGTGGCTTTTGACGTCACGAACACACAAATATTCCGTACGCACTCTTCCTGATAGGTGGTCTATGATGGGTTTTTTAGAGAACATACATCAAGTTAGACAGACAAAGAATCAGGTTGATAACCTACTGCCATTCAGCTTAGTCCAATTTGCCAATTAAGATTCGCAGACAATGGATGAATGTTTCTTCCATCGACTTCTCTTTTTGGTCCAATGTTGAAGTCAGTTCCCAGCCCTGAGGCTGCAGCAATAAAAACAGACTCGGCCAGAAAATCTAAACAGTATCGATGAAGTAAACCCTTAGAACCGTTAGAAACATGTTAAGTACCTAGTTAATACAGGATGAAAGTAAATCTATATGCTTCTTCTGTATGTGGCAGATCCCTTAAGGATAAACGGGTTTTGATCTAATCCGTTCATTATTCTTTCATATGATTCGAAAAAAAAAATTAGCTGTTAGAAGATCACCCAGTCTTACCAAAACAAAAACAACTTTTACTTTTATTTCTTTGTTCGAAAACCACGGTGAGGATCCAAATGAATACCGGGTAGCAGGTGTTCTAACCACCGATCCGAAGGTCATCAAAGTGATTCAAGTTTACGCGATTACGGAAATAATAGAATACGATTATATTTGATGTATAGAGGGGCACGGTTTAAGGTGGAACGGAGACACTTGAGCCGAGAATCTTAAATTACCTTTAGCGTCGGAAGTAACTTGAGTTTGAATTAATTGATTTAGGTCTACTCAAAGATGGAATAGAAACAAAGCATTATGATAATGATAGTACTTGTAAAACATTGTGTTTTTTATATAAAAGGAGAAAATAAAGCAAGTTAAAAAAATGGGACCCTGACAATTTTTTTTAAACGAAGCTAGCGAGACGACTTCATAAGAAATATCACTGAAGGAAAACTAACTAAAGGACAATTGGGTTCTGAAAAACCAAGGCATGGTTACTTTGCAGACTAAGATAACACTGAAATTGAAGCCAGCCTATTATATACCAGGAAATAGCGGAAAATCAGATAGGACAACAGACTAAATTATGAATGTAGAAACGTGTAAGTTTTCCTTTTATTCGAAAATTAAAATTCATTGCAATTGACACTACATCATCTTACATTCCACACTGTTCCTTCATTACAGTCTCATTTAGAATTTCATTCGATCAATTAGATTATGTTAATCAGCGCGGTAATGCTAACGAACACCTCATTTAGATGCTATTGTTATAAAAATGCAATCAACGTGCGATACACTTTATATTAATAGGCCTCCTGTAGAATACAAATTAGCGAATCCTTATTATTTCATTAAAACAGTCTATTTTTTAGTCTGTTGAGGAGTTCCACTGTTAGACAAAGACTTTTCTTTTCCACAAGTCTTGCCTTTAGCAAATAGCTGACAAAAACAGAGATTTTTATAAAATCGCGACTGAAGTAGTCTTGAATTATGTCTGCCGTAGTATGAAACAAATTAATAACCTAGGTTAGGAAGGATAGAGTAAGGATTTTACCGATGTCTGGCACATCTGAACCGGATTAAGTAGTTTTTGAAGTCACAAGTACAGGAACCCTTAAAGAACATTATAATTATTTTTTAGAATTTATAGTAACGTAGTAAAATTTGTGACAAACAGCATGGCAACGATTACTATGTAATATTAAACTAGGTACGTCAGAGATCGTCTGCGAAAACAGACATTCAAGGAAAAAAACAAACTGTACAAACTCCACCAAGCTATGGAAGGTCAAAATAAGTACCTAATATATCTTCTAGAACATTATGAAAAAGGCCCCTTAGTTATTATAGGAACCACAGAATCTGTATAAGTATATAAATTGGTAGTACAACGCAGTGACGACACCTCGGAACGAAGAAACTTGAAATTTTTGTGTATAAGGTTCGTAGCGTAAGAAGGAATTTTGGAAATAGACCTTAGGGTGTAAAATGGGTAAAAAACGAAATTCAAGCGGGCGAAGCCGTGGGAAAAGGCTAGTTTGAAAGAATATTAGCCAAATAACAGTGGTACACACATCTATAAACAGTCCCATGGATGAGAGAAGCATACGACAGATCAAAGAAGCAACGGCATAGAAAAAAAAAAATTACACCAATTTTTTCTAACTTTAAGATGACTCTGGAGGTTCAAATAAGATCAAAAATTTGAAAGCTTATCTAAATTACCTTATAATAAGAGACATCTATGATCAGGGTAAGGCACAAAACATATTAGAAAATAATAAAGAAGCTGTCAACACGTAGGACGCCACATAAAATTACTAAAATAAAAAAAACTGAAAATTTTCTTTACCAAAACAAATCTGTGAACAGTTTAGCTATCATTATACCTACAAATACTATGTTTAACGTTAGGCATTACACCTGTTACTTTTCAGTTCGAGATAAAAGAAGTTTGACGTACCTACCTAGTCGGGTCATTGCATTAGCGAATGCCAAAACGTGACGTAAACTGGTGATGGTAAATGATGAGTTGTATTAAAGTTAAAGTTTTCTAAAATGAAACCATTTTAGACTTTAATACAACTCTATTTATAATTATTTTTGATTAATTTAAGTGGTCGATCATGCTAGCCAAAAAGGAGTCGAAATAAAATATTCTCAGAATTTTACACGTTTTTCTCTTCAATATGGCTAACTCCTAATAACATTATTCAGTTTCATTTCCCCGCATTTTGCCTGTGTTTATTTGTTATGTTATGTTTTTACTATACTAGGTAAGTACTTATATTTTGTTTGCCAAGTAAGATTTTTTTCGTATCATTCTATTTACCTACCCAATAGCGGCATTATTTTTCTGTGTAGATAAAAATCTACCGTATATATATTATTAATGTAAACTAGATAGTTAAATATTGTACTGTTGTTTTTTGTCCCTAAGAAACTAAAAAAAAACTGTGTACGTTACACACGTTAATTTACATAAATATGGCATGTATTTTATCATTACCAGACATATATGGCAATAACAAATACATTTCTACCAAGAACCAATTGTTGTCATAGGGGCCCTGCGTCACTTTGGGCGTGACCTTGGAATAGGTACCTAACAAATTAAATAGTAACAGCCCTTTGTTCCAAACCTATTAACGTTAATTGTTTTACGTTTTATCGTCTCGTTTTCGTTGTTGATTTTATGTTATTTGAAGTGTTTTTAGGTTTCCGGGAACGAATTTTTCATTAAATTTGGGCTATGTCTGACCTCGTCCCGTTGTCTTCCAAGCTTCGTTCTCATTGGGAAACAATGGAAATGTCAACCAGTGGAGAACAACGTCAATATAATTCTCCTTTCTTTGAACTCAAACAGCCATCAACCAGCTTAATACTAGCCAGCCACTAACCACTTCGTTCTTTTCGACTATTAATCTAGTGTGAAAATGTGTGGAGATTTTTCGCTACGTTGAGTGTTGAATTTTCAGTTTATCGCGCGTGAGTTTTCAGCAGTGAACGTGTTAAGGGATCAAGACAACTAGCTTTACCCGCGGCTTTGCCCGCGTGAATTTCCCAGGAATATTACTTTTTCCCAGGATGAAAAGTCCTTCTCATCCTATGTCCTCCTCAGTATTTCAAACTATGTGTATGCGAAATTTCAGGGAAATTGATTCAGTTAAGTTTCGGCGGCAGATAATTTCTCATCTAAAGGATAATAACACCAATAACTAGATTTATTACAGTTTATTCACTAAGTATTTTAAGTAATTTTCAATACTTTCACTTATTGCTCTCTTTTCTACACATTTTTTATTATGTTTAATATCATTTCTTTAATGCTTTCATAGTCACTCTAGTGTATAATAATTTAAATTTGAAGTTAAAACCATGCTAGGCATGCATATGTTTGGGTTACGATTTAGATCTAAACTTTTGTGAACTCTAATTATTTATCGCTCTCTTGATTGTAACCTGTTTTGTGTGCTACTGAATAAAGAATAAAGTAGATAAAGCATGAAGAGGTAACAAACAAACAAACAAACTCATTTTCGCATTTATTTATATTAGTTAGGATTAGGATGGACCATTGACATGGTATAGTCTGTCGGCCGTCCCAGATACCGGATGGTCTGACGAGGTCAAGGAAGACGTGCGAGCTGCACGCCGATAACTGGCAGGAGAAGATACAGGAGTCCGCAGGAAAGACCCAAAAGGGGATTCTTATTATCGGAGGACAATCATTCGATTTGGGGGGTCTTGTGTCGCTGCGTCACAATAGTTAGTCTTATATGCCAACGCGCCACTTGCCATAACATCCTCACTTTCCACTAGGCAAGATGTAGACAAAAAATCTGCCAATCAAGATGAACTCTCGTCTAATTAGTAAGAATGTTAACACGACGGAACACAAAACAAATAGAAAGTAACAATCTAGATCAGATATTAAATTAAAACATGTAGACCACCTGAAATTGTCTGTCAATTCTTTCCGTCGCCCGTGGGCGTGTCGTGACTGATGTCAAGAACTGGGTTAGAATCGAGAGCATCTGTGGTGAGAATTGGTATATAAGTAAAAGTAAATCTACTAACCACCCGTCCTGGATTCGCATGGAAATGCACCTTCCAGTTAACTCATCGACGGAGTTAGACCTAACAAAAAAGAATTGTTTTAAGACAAATGGCTACTGTTTCTACATCGAACAGTTGGTTGACTGGTAGAAAAATCCCTAGGCTTGTCAGCATTTTACTTTTTGAAGTTAAATAAACAAATGACACTAATGTCATAATCCATGTGACAATTCTACATGAAGTACGCTGGACCGGTTATTTTGCCGTACCGATGCGGAAGAAGGATGACGACGATAGGACATACCTAAATAAAACTAAAATCTATACATATAATAAAACAGTAAAAATATTTTGTCTGTACATTTAGTATTTTTGACTAAAATGGATAGAGGGACACATAAAAAAAATAACAGAAAGCAAAAAATTTTTTTTTAATTTCTTGTCTGTCTGTCTGTCTGTATGTATGTACGCGTTTCACGCAAAAACTACTGAACGGATTTGAATGAAACTTGTTTTGTTGTGTAGCTATTAAAGTCTGGGCAACATATAGGCTATAATTGATTTTGAAAACTGGAACACCTGATGAAGAACCATAACAGAACAGCTAAACTATAAGAAATATGGAAATGGTGCCGTGCCTTAACTAAAGTTGTTCAACCTGATGAGCATTTTCTGCTGACGTATAAAAATTGAAGATATGGAACATCGGATGAAAAGCTCCAAGAGACCAGCTATACTATAACATATTATATGAAAATTGCGCCTTAGCAAAACTTGATTAATCTGATGAACATTTTCTGTAGACGTATAAAAATCGAAAATCCACATCATCCACAAAAAGATTTTTCATCTTAGCAAAACTCACGCGGGCGAAGCCGCGGGCGACAGCTAGTAATAAATAAATATAAAGGGACAAATCACACAGATTGGGTTAGCTTAGCCCTGTTTGGGGCCTTCCGAAGTAAGTTCAAGACTTGTATTAATGGGATGCTAACTCAACGATATTATATATTTATAACAAATAGATAAACATCTAAGACCCAGGCCAACCGGAAAAAGATCATTTTCCATTTTGACCCGACCAGGGATCGAACCCGGACCTCCGGTGTGACAGTCCATCGTGATAACCGTTGGGCCACGGAGGTCGTCAGATATTCTAGATAATTATATAGCTACATAAATTACACGAAAGAAGAAATCTGTCTCGACGTTTGCATGGTTCGGAATACTCTATTCCGAATCCAATCCACGATTTCCGGCAAATCGATCGGTCCGGAAAATGTACACGAGTCCTAAGTCATGCCACAGACCTAGGTACGATTTGCAACTAAAATAGAACGTATTAGCATACGGCAGTGTTAACAACCCGCCTGGATGAGACGTGACGCACTAATTAACATATCTTTATGCTGCGTAATTCGTCGCTTCTATTACATTGTTGAAGATTTTTTTTCGATTTGGAAAGTTGTTTCTTTAATAATTATTTCTTTCAAACGGACAACACACAACTCCTTTCCATATAATCTCTTAAACTGATCCACTGCGAATTATTTTTTTTAAATTCCAATCTGATCCACTATGTAAACTTTACTATGCCCGTTCGACAGGTCGAAATATAAATATTAAAAAATAAAACTGACTTAAATATACTAGGGATCACTTTAGGGGATGTGATGGGAATAATTCCTAATTTCTGAGATGTGTTTGAGATTTTTTTTATATTAGACTAGATTTATCGCGTTGGAATTTCAGGAAATCTCTGTCATAGCTCCCTTACACTCCCACCCAAGGAATATACAGGCCAAATTTTAGCTTTCGACGCCCAGTTGTTTCGACTATGCCTTGTTTGTCAATCACTCAGTAACGGAAGAGTTTTATCAGACACGATGTTTGAATATCATAATAACATAAATAGCAAATCCTCATGTAGATGTTATGTGATAATTAATATGTGTGCGAGTGTAAATGCAATAATGACATCACAATACAATCGACAGACCATAGCCAAATATTGTTTCTACAGAAACGTGTTACATTGTTAAGAATATAAGAGGTGTGACATTTGGGAATTCTGTATGTTGTAGACGGACTCGGAAAACACGTGCTTTGTGCGTTTACGCCGCATTGGCCCCACATAAAAAATCCATGTTCGCCTTACATTCTATGTCTGTTTTGCCCCAAAACATACTTCGTCATAGACTAGATTAAGGATTTCCACTTGCCACGATCCTTGCAGATCTCTCTCGCTTCCTCTACACTGATCACTCTATACAAATGCGCCGGTTATGGGTGCTCCTAAAATGTTCCTTTTTAAGGAGGACCGCGATTCTGATCGCATGGCGTTCGCCGAGGTTGACCCTGAATAAGTCTTCCTCTACCTCTGCATTATAAATACTTTCATTACTATCTTTTCATCCATCCTCTCAACATGCCCAAGCGGTATCTATACACATCGTAAAATCATTTCTCCGGATTACTGTCAAAGTCATAGAAAACATCGCCTCTATTACCGACGCACACGTTCCCTCGTCAAAACCCACAATAGTATAACAGTTTCGCAACTTTTTGCAATTCAATTAATCAGATCTCCAAACAGCTGGCCTGGTACTGCAGGCAGTGAATCACTAGATCAGTACGATGGGCGTTACATAGATGATGTCATGACGCTGTGTCATAGGCTCTGAGCGGGGCCGCAATTTTGGATTGTTGTGGGAGACTGTTACTGGTGTACTAGACTGGAATAATCCTTAAATACCGAAGAATTTGAAAATAAGACAGAGAAGTGTCGTTATTTCTTCGCTGTCTCACAAAACAATGTGCCGTTCTCGAAATATTCGAGAACAAGCGTAAACTTTCTTGGAAATTCCCCGAAAATATTCTCGCGAACGGAAAATTTTCTTAAAAAATTCGAGAAATTTATGAGAATTTTTGGAAATTTTCAAAGGAAGAAATTTTCGAGAACAGCAAATTTCTCACCGGTGCATCACTAGTCTCACATAAGGCATTTAAGCTCTCTAGTTTACTCGTACTAAACCTAACTAGATTTTTTCAATTACGTATTTCTGTATACAAAAGACGTCCAATGACTACAGGATATAGTATAAGCGTCCTCTCAATACAATCCTTCAGTATTCAAAAGGGAGAGCCGCTTTACCCTATTGAGCAATTGCTCACCCAATAGGGGGACCTGTCTTCAGCAGGTCTGTACCTATCCACGGCACTGTAGGCCAGTACCTCAAGGATCGCTTCTGGACCCCTCTTACCAGGTGGGTACAGGAGTTATAATGCTCACTCACTTTCCGCTTACACATCCGCAAAAGCTAGCTGTTATTTCTTCTGGAACGCTGGCTACTCCAGCTACCTTTTCCTATCAGCATAAACAACCAAATCCTACTATCCTACTTCCTACTAATATCATAAATGCGAAAGTTTGGATGTGAGTATGTGAAATTGTGAAGATGTTTGTTATTGAATCACGCAAATTCTACTAGACGGATTTCGATGAAATTTGGTACACGGGTAGAAATATACCAAGAATAGCACATAGAGTACTTTTATCCCGAAATTCCCACAGGAGCGAAACCCCGGGGCGCGACTAGTAATGCATATTTTTTCTGTCAAAGGACAGAAGTAACATTCCACAGTTCACTACACTATGGCACACCAAAACATTCTCGCTGACTAATCTCCAAAGGTGTTTCACCTGTCCTAAGTAATTCGAAGCGCAAGCGCAATGCTACGCCACGTCCGGTTGCGTAATCGTAGACCGAGTGCAACCTAATTAGTTTAGACAGAAGTGCAATAGGTTTTATTTAGTTCGCAGTAATTACACTAAATTGTTATTACTTGTGCCCCAGTGAGAATTTTGGGATTGAAAGTATGATCCAGATAAAAACAAGCCAAGTGGACCCACCCTACCCTACTACCCACCCGTGCACCAAATTTAATCAAAATCCGCTTCTTCTCTTCTCTCAGCCGAAACACGTCCACTTCTGGACAAAAGCCTCCCCCAAGGATTTCCACAACGACCGGTCCTGCGCGTCCCGCGACCTTCACCGGGTCGTCGGTCCACCGAGTGGGAGGTCTGCCAACACAAAATCCGCTTAGCGGGGTAAAAAAGATACAAACTTTGATTGAGTAACAAACATACAAACTTTCGCATGTATATTATAGGCCTGAGGAGTACTTATATTAATTCTGTGCCTGAGGGCTTCAGCAAATTTTGCAATAGCAATAACGCCCAAGGACTTTTCGAAAGTTATTCAGTAATATTATTTTAAATCAATGAAAGAGAGAGACTTTCAATCCCAGAATAAGAATTCAATGTAAGAGTCTATATCACACGAAACAATTCAAGGAATATAACGATACCTCACACATCAATATCTGATAAGGCGTTCAGAACTTTTGGTGAAATAAAGAAAGTCACCTACATACATAAGCCCTGAAAACATGATACTCCTATTTTGTTAAGTGAATAAGAGTACACTGTACAGTCACATGCAGAGAAACCTGACACAGGACTCTGTGAGATAGTGAGGCTGACTGTACATATAGGTAAGTATACCTATAACGTCCTAATTTTAAGGAATTCCAACAACCCGCAAATAAAAGAGCAGCAGTTATTAACTTCAATATCTTATCAAGAGGTGCATGCCCCGAAATGACATAAACACACAAACACACCGACAACTGCAGTATTTTTCCTGTAACTTCGTCACAGATAAGATTAAGTTATTCGTAAAATGTTCCTCTGTAATATTATGTATTAGTTATTTTTTAGTTCAAACTACCCAGATTACGAATACGTAGTTTCAGAGATTAGCGCGTAAAAAATCTTCAGCTTTATTATATTAACTAGCTTTCGCCCGCGTGAATTTCCCACGGGAACAGTGCTTTTTTTCCGGGATGAAAGGTACCCTATGTCCTTCTCCGTCCTTCCAGCTAGGTATATGTATGCGAAATTTCAGGAAGATTGGTTCATTAGATAAAACGTGAAGAGGTAACAAACAAACAAACCAACAAACAAACAAACCAACAAACAAACAAACTCACTTTTGCAATTATAATATTAGTTAGGATAAAGTATTTTTTTAATGTAATTTATTTAGTACTAGCTTTTGCCCGCGGCTTCGCCCGCGTGAATTTCCCACGGGAACAGTGCTTTTTCCCGGGATAAAAAGTAGCCTATGTGCTATTCCAGGTCATTATCTACCTCTGTACCAAGTTTCATCGAAATCCGTCCAGTAGATTTTGCGTGATTGAGTAACAAACATCCTCACAAACTCACAAATTCACAAACTCACAAACTCACATCCAAACTTTCGCATTTATAATATTAGTATGGATTTTCTTTATGTATGTGCACGACAGACGACGATTTTAGATTTTTCAAGAGAAATGGATGAAATTTGCAAGGGATAGACAGGTTTGGAAGGAAGTAGAGGAGACCTTTGCCCAGCAGTGGAACGAGATAGGTTATAAACAATTGTATGGTTAGTTTTGCAAAGGAACTGTCTAGGCTTTTGAATACAACAAACTAGCCACGCCCCGGGGCTTCGCTCCCGTGGGAATTTCGGGATAAAAAGTACCCTATGTGCTATTCCCGGTATTTTTCTACCCGTATAACAAATTTCATCGAAATCCGTCCAGTAGATTTTGCGTGATTGAGTAACAAACATCCTCACAAACTCACAGACTCACAAACTCACATCCAAACTTTCGCATTTATAATATTAGTATGGATATTTTTTTGTTTTAAACTCGCAATTATCTTTAAAAAATAATAAAAATATGTTAAAAATAGCACAGCCATAATAATTTTGAATTTCTCTCTTGACCCTGTCACGATCACCTTATTTTGAATATTCTTTTTTAATATTCATCGACTTGTTTCTAAACAATGAAACGAAGAGTGATACATGTTTTTTTTCAGTGTCAGTAACCGTCAAAAAGCAAACAGACACGTGAAAACAATACAATTCCAAGGACTCCAGCGCTATATCCTAATCCTAACTATAATATTATAAATGCGAAAGTGAGTTTGTTTGTTTGTTACCTCTTCACGCTTTATCTACTGAACCAATCCTCCTAAAATTTCGCATACACATAGCTGGAAGTACGGAGAAGGACATAGGGTACCTTTCATCCCGGAAAAAAGCACTGTTCCCGTGAGAAATTTACGCGGGTGAAGCCGCGGGCGAAAGCTAGTATAATATAATAAATGAAACAATTTTTATTTGAATACTTACAAACTCGTAGGGTAGTATTTTATCCCAAAATTCGCAACTTGGGGATTTTGAGATTTATGTCATGGGACATGAGAAAATTTGGAAAAACGGTCCTAAAGAATATAATAAAACTAAAGAATAAGTCCTTGACCATACAAAAACTAACAGCGTACTAACCCAATCTTAAAATAATTTCGTAAACAAACACAATATACATACATAGAATTAAACAAACACGTTTAGGAAAATCTTTGTTACTAGCTATTACCCGCGGCTTCGCCCGCGTAAATTATACACCAAAAATCCTTCCTCATGCATAACCCATCCCGTCCATTGGTGAGAACCGCATGAAAATCCATTCAGTGTAGAACAGACAGACAGACGCGAAGAGGGACGTTATTTTCAATATGTAAGGATATGTGTATTATAAGGATGAGTTGAGTTTAGATTATGCATGTTGTTGCAATACTTGACTTATGGGCGTTCAATTTGAACCATCAAAGTACCGTTGGTAACTGAGCAATTGTTTGTAACCGATAGATATTTTTACTCAATCAATGCAAGAATACAATTTGGAGTGCGCATTGCACAACTAATAGGAAATTTCACTCAATCAAGCCAAAAGAACAAAATGCTTGTTAGTTTGTATAGTTAGATAGTTAAATTAAAAGTAACATAAATAAAAAGGTAAGTATACAATGGCGGACTTATCCCATGAAGGGAACTCTTCCAGTCAACCAGCGATAGATTGAGAGGACTTTACTTAATGAACGGAATAAATGGTAAATGTTAGGGAAAACTCCGAAAATTGTTTGATAGCGGGCCGAGAATGAGAATCTCATGACGATGGTCAGTTTGGCGGTGGAGGCGCCGGCGGGTGGCGGGAAATACCAGTGTTGGCCTTGGCTGAGACGACGAACCCGCGTCGGAATGCTAACACGACCTGCCGAAATCGACGAGTATATGTTACACTTGCAGATAAAACGGATTATCAGTATGATCGAAGGTTTATTGGTTAGTTGAGGTGTAGGCACATAATTAATATAACTACTACGTACAGAAAGGAAACTCCTTGCCCCTCCCGCAATATGGCAACCCCCCGCACCGAGACTTCTCCCCCGTTCTGTGTGGTTGTGAGACGTCATGCTATGAAAACGCACACATTGACGTGTTACTGACGTGTTCATGGATATACAGTTTCATTTGTAGTAGTAGTAGGTATATTTGACGCGCCGTTTCTATGAAGCGCCCGCCCTGTGGTGTAGGTCAATGCATCTAGATGCATTTTCAAGAAACATCATAGAAGGAAAGATAGAAGGAAGAAGACCCAGGGAGACCAAGACGGAGTTATATGAGGCAAATAAAGGAGAAATTGAGCGTCGTGTCGTGTACAGAAGTGAAAGAGTTAGCAATGGAAAGATAAACATGGAAGGAACTCCACTGACAAGAGGAAACTTTATGACTCTTAAACTTTATGATGATGATGATGAGGTGTAGGGTCCTGTCCTGAGATAACTATAAAACCACGTTTTCAGCGGGAGTCCCCCACATTTTTTTGGGCCAAGTCGTACATTTGGTTTTACAGTTTTTCTTTACATAACGAAAATGAATTGTCTCCAGAATGTTATAACAGCTTTAAATTATTTAAAGATGTACATTTCGTCTTCTGTTTCGGCCGAAAATGAGGGCCAAGCCGAAACTTCGACTGCGGTTTTTGCAAAAACCTTCAGGTTGACATGGGATAATAAAATAATTCAGTTGTCACACATACTACATAAGAAGATGACTCGTCTAGACGTACAAAGTCTACAAAAGGCTGTCAAAATGTCAATAACGTAAAAATATACGCGATGGTTATGGTGTACTCCATTTAAACACATATATCTTTATTTTTTAACATTACTTAAAGGTATTAACATACTAAGGGTATTAAGTGTAAGGAAGGCGCCCAGTCGGGCGCCCCAGATATCGCTGGAGAGACACTGTGGAGGCTGATCTGCGTGAGCTGGGAGCGGATAACTGGCGAGCCACCGCGCAAAATAGAAGTACATGGCGCACTCTCGTTTCGGAGGTCAAGATCCACTTTGGGGTCACTGAGCCAGCGGAGTAAGTAAGTATTAACGTCCTATATGGTTACATATCAAACATTACCAAAGGTTAAAGAAACAGTTTCAAAAATATAAATTTTACAAAGGTTGTATAATATAGGGAAATACGTGTGTCTTTGATATTTGCATCGAAAATTTAAATAACTGATTTCGGCCTTAGGCTTAAACCTCAAAATAGATTTCATTACAGTCAAAAAAGAAAAGTTAAGTAAGAAAATTATATAAAAATCATGCTAATATGCATGCTAGATGAAAAAATATGTCATTCGCCATATTTTTTTAGTGTTTTCGACCTTCTCAGTAGCTAGCTTAAATCTTTTTGAACCCTGACGTAATTTAAACAATGAAATAAGAAATTTCCTAACAGACACGTATTATGTGCAAATTAGGGGACACACAGGGTGCGAGTACTACCGTTTCGTGATTTATGTTAATTCGTCCAGATAACTAAGATTTACATAAGTACTTATTTAGTTAATTTGCATTTATGAACTATGATAATAAATAACTTTGTTTTGAAATTACTTATTAAAAACTTGATCTCCTTCTTAGCGTCGTCGACTCGACGGGTCAAAGTGGGGGCCAGTACGACGACGACTCTGATACTGCATTATCTGTGGCGTCAGCTTTATACAGGTATTTTAGCGTGCTGGTGGTATAACACACAGAGCAAGATAAATAAGTATGCACCAGTTTGGGGAGAGGCACCACACAGACAAGCGTTTCCAAGCTGTATTCTTACCTGAAAATCTTTTCTTTGCTTGTGCTGACTTGTGGCCCGAGTCTCTTGTACAGTTCTATGTTTATCAAGTCTACTACGACTTAATAAACATAGGACTTAAATTGTACAAATATGTTCGTACTACAGATTTAAATTTTTTCGAGAAGTTTTTGAACGCATTTACAATAACAACACACATTGGCTTAGTAATAATTTAAGATATATTTACATTTTTTATACATAAATGTCTATCTATGAGATGAATTTGAATTTATTGTGCATATAATAAAGGTCATGGTTGAAAAACTACAATAGGCATACACATGGAAGGACAGTACGTAAATCGAAGCCTTTCAGACAGTAAATTTATACTGTAAAATATAGTTACGTGTTATATGAGGCGCTAATATGTGTGAAAATTACATTCAGACGCATAAAAATTGAGCACGCAATTGATTTACACAAGCGCACTAACTATATTGTCCTCAAATACGACACGGCTAGTCGCAGTTCATCTACAAAAATTATGTTGTTAGTAATATCACGAAAATATACTATTTTTTCTTGTAATATGAAAATTAGACATGCCAGTTATCCCACGAATCCTACTATATATCCATACGTTCATACTAATATAATAAATGCGAAAGTATCGATGTGAGTTTGTGAGGATGTTTGTTACTCAATCGCGCAAAATCTACTGTCAATCTACACAGGTAGAAAAATATTATTTTTATCCCAAAATTACCACGAGAGCGGAGCCACGGGGCGCAGTCAATTTGAAAATGTAGGGCAAACGCGGAATTTTTAAGTGGGTCGAATGTGGAGTAAACCTATTACATTCTATTAAAGTTTCAGTCTATTAAAAAGTGTTGCATTTAAAAAAAAATAGTAATTTACTCGTATATAAAGTACGGTAAATTAGCAAATATTTTTTTTTTATATATACGGACAAATCACACAGATTGAGTTAGCCCCAAAGTAAGTTCGAGACTTGTTTTATGGGATACTAACTCAACGATACTACATTTTATGACAAATACATATATAGATAAACATCCAAGACCCAGGCCAATCTGAAAAAGATCATTTTCCATCTTGACCTGACCGGGGATCGAACCCGGGACCTCCGGTGTGGCAGTCTGGCGTGATAACCGTTAGGCCACGGAGGTCGTCGAGCAAACATAGAAGCTTTCAACTCAATATCGAAATTTCTAGTTATATCACAACTTTTACGTTACGTATATGACGCAAAAGTATTAATAGCATTATGCAATATGGAATGGAAGTTCAAGAGTAACGTATAAGATTCAATTTGTTTTTGATCTGTGACATTGAACTTGAACTTGATTTATCTGCCGGCGTGACGTATACTGCGGAAGGCGACCTGTCCGAAGGCTGCCGTCCCACGGCGCGGCGTCTGGTTTTGGTTATATAACGCGGAGACAAACAGACAAACTCGGACAGCCGGCGAAATTCCTGCACCACAACAAATCGCATGCGCGCTGATTGAGATAACGTAACAAGCCGTAAGATTGCCATTTTTAGCGTTCCGCGAGTAAAGGAACGATTGCAAAAATAATTATAAATTTTTTTAGACATTATTTGTTTGTAGTAATTTCATTGACCCGCACTCTAACAACAAAAACATTTCCTTCACACCGTCATTTCGTCGTAACACTGTCAGTGCAGTGAGTTCCTAATTTTAAAGAAATAAAGAAATTTGTTCTTGACCACAATCTTGCCCGAGGACAGGGATGAGGGTACGATGTAGCGAGCTTACCCAGAAGCAGTCTATTCACTCTGGTTTTGAAGAGAGACAGGTTGTATGTGCTCGGGAACACAGACGCAAGCAGGGAGTTCCAATGCTTCGCTGTGCGCATTAAGAACGTTACGAAAAGCGCTTGGTGCGTGCGGGGGGAATGTCAACCAAGAAGGGATGATAGCCAGCAGTGCGTCTAAATGTCCGATTGAAAAAGGGCAGGCGGTAGGCGGTATCATGCAGCTGATGAGCACACTCCCCGAAGTACATTCTGTAGAAAACTGACAGACATGCAACATTTCGACAGCTAGGCTGTGATGCTTATTAGCGTTCGTCAATTTTTCATAGTCGATTATTCTCTGGGCTCTGCGTTCCACCGCATCCAAAGTGGCTAGTTAGTAGGTAAAGATAAAATGTATAAAAACATTTAAATAGGTAATAACATACATTACATGCACATATTCACAGATATACTTAGATATACACATTCTAATCAACATATCATTATACGGAACTCTCTACTGTGAAATATTTCGAGCGCATATTTCAAATGTCACTTCGGTGTATTATCTGTGCTGAGCCAGCTTCATAATTTATGATCTGTGATCGATGAGAAATAAATATTGCGGAATATTGTCTAGACAAGTCATACGAAAGTTCTGTGAGAGACAGGGCCGCCTTTTGGAGCCTTTCGGCCCATAAGGTTGACCTCAAAATGACCAGAGTATCAAAATGTTCAGGTCACCAAAATAAGCCACCATTTTGGAATAAACAACAATTTAGAAAAAGTCTTGAATTTTCCAAGATTAATATATAAAAATTTAAATAATTTATTTAAAGATTCTGTACTCCAATCTTAAAAAATATTGGTTTTCTAAGATAGAGAACCACAAGCAGCAGCAAATAATAAAAATGTAAAAAATATAAATGAACAAAATAAGATGAGTGGAAATAAAGCTAATAAATAAAGTTGTCTAATTTATAATTATTATTATTTACTTTTTGGGGACGCCAGCGCAAATTTATATTTATTAAAAACTACTAAAATCATCAGTAATTTATAATTTGAATAGCTACTAAAACCATCAATTACAGTCATAGCTGTGTGTGTATGCATATTACTACTGCATTCTTTAACAGTAATCTCCAAATTGTGAAACATTATACCATCCTTACTTCAAAGATCTTATAATTGGTGCACAGTTTTCACAGGCTGTTTAGAAGTCACTTCTGAGGTGTGCCTCGATCATATAATATCATTCGGATATGATACATTTAGTATACGGTACCAAAAATATTAGACTTTGCATGAGGATTGGTGATATAAGTTAGCACAAACACTTTATGTAGAATGAAGATTACAGTACAAAAAAAATTAAAGTATTTTAGTTTTATTTCACCATTCATATGGTGTGCCAGTACTAATTGGTAAGTGGTCAGATTTAAAGCCTATGTAATTATTAGAGATGCGCCGAATAGTGATTTTGCCGAATACCGAATACCTTATTAGAATACCGTAATAATTAGATTGCTTTGAACTCCAGGTTATAATTTTAGAGTGACTTCCAACGGCCCCGACGGGACGGCCCCGGTGAAAAAATTTCCAACGGCCCCGGCGGGCCCGGATTTTGCGTTGACGGGGCCGTTGGAAAAATTTTCACCAACGGCCCCGGCGTGTTTTTAAATGAGACGGATAGCATAAAAATTATAGCATACGGCTCCGGTAGTGTTTAAAGGGGGGGGGGAATTGTGTATTATTTTGTAGACCTTAAATATGAAATGAAATAAAAAAAAGAGTTTGTATGTCATGTAACAATCAGTTAATAATACGTTAATTAGTTATAAATACTGTTTACGGAGTAAAAATACAACAGAGACAGTAAGATATTTAGTAGTTAACAGTTTGTTATCTTAATACTATTGTACTAATCTTACTATTATGTATTCTGTGTCATAATATAAAACAAACATCATGTATTTTATTTTCTTATATATATGATGGTTGATACTTCGTTGATATTTATTTTTTAACAACAATAAAAAGTGATTGTTACATACAAACTCTTTTTTTCTAATTTTATTTCATATTTAAGGTCTACAAAATAATACACAATTTCCCCCCTTTAACACGCGTATGAGCATATGCTATAATTTATGCTATCCGTCCCATTTAAAATACACGCCGGGGCCGTTGGTAAATTTTTTTTTCCAACGGCCCCGTCAACGCAAAATCCGGGCCCGCCGGGGCCGTCCCACCGGGGCCGTTGAAAGTCTCTCTAATTTTAGTTGATATTTTATTTAATGATTAAAAATATAGGCATGAAACATAAAAGTAATGGGGTTGTCGCCTTCGATGATAATTTAGAGCATTTAAGTTAATAGTTTTTTTTTGTTGTTGTGAAGTTTGTATATTATAAACAACCAGATTATTTTCCAGAATTCTATTCGAATACTCGGCTTCTACAGGTTTTTTGCCTACTAACAGTATTTTTTAAATCTGAATTATTAAGTTTTAACTCGCTAAACTATGGGTGGAAAAATACTGTTTTTATTCCAATTTGACTTTTGAAAAAACAAAAATCTTGCATTTTGCCGCCTTTTAATTTTACTCCATGTTATGTAGCCAAAAAAACGATTTTAATTGAAAAAAAGAAAACTTGAACCGTACATATTCAACAAAGCCGAATAATTCGGCCGAATACCGAATACCAAACGAATAATCGGCGCATCTCTAGAAATTATTATGTATTGCCCGTCTCTCTGACTCTAAGATAGTTCTTACTCACTCAGGGGAAGTACTATTTAAATCATATACTGACACTGGGCGGACATAAATCTAATAAGAAATAATTTCTTAGAACCGAACTGCTCCCTGGGGCTTCGCTTGTGTGGGAATTTTATATAAAAAGTACCCTACATGCTATACATGTTTTTCTACTTGCGTATGATATTTCATAAAAATCCATCCAATAAATTTAACGAGATTAAGTAACAAAAACTTTAGACTAAAATTCCGCAATGATTAATTGTTTTTCAATTTCTAATATGATGATGATGTGTGTCCGACCGATTTCGGTCATGGGGACCACTTCATGTATGAAGGGCTCTCTCTTGAGCTTGCATGTGGCTTATGTAGCCAATCTTAGATACGACTAACAGGAAAAACAAAGTGCAAGATTTGTGTGATTGCTCCATTTTGAACAATCCAAGGATAAAGGATTTAAGAAAACATTAAACCGGATTTATTGTATGAAATTTAAAGGATCCTACTGTGTAGACGAGTATCACTGACATGGCAAGTTACCTTGCATAGAGGGTAAAATGGTCCCAGAATAAGAGGACTGATCACCTGTCTAGTGCTTGCGCTGGCCTCTCCAAAAAGTAAATAAATACAATTGCACAGTTCATGGCAATAATGGAGTCAAATTTGCTATGAATATGGGCATGATAATGTACTTTTGATTGTAAAAAGCACCGATTTGTAACATTAACACTATAGAATACATTGATTAACTGTGTTCTGTCAATAACACATTGTGGATCAAACAATAATGTTCATATTACTTTTTGCATCAAATTATATTATTATTTTGTTCTGTTAAAGCGATTGATTTTTGATTGAAAATATTTAAAACCAGTTAGATTTTTATGTGTACTGATCTTATAAGAACAATATGATTCGAGAGGTTATGTTCCAATAAGTTTGTTTTTATTTGAATAAATCAAAGCTTAGAAGAGTTATTACAAGGAATATTATATGATTTTTCTCATGCACACACAATAAATATAAACTGATATATATCTGATAAGAATTATGTACAAGAGACGAAAAAATATGATTACAACTTTTGAGGTTAGAAAACGAAACCTTATTGGACTTACCTGCATGGAATCAGCGCTGATGATCTCCGTTCCAAATTTTTGAGCCAGATCCACACTTAACTTAGTTTTTCCTGTACCAGTAGCACCCAAAATGATCACCATAGGAATACGAGAAGAAATTACACTCCGAAGAGCCATCATCAGGCCAGACGCGCGAACTTCACTATTGTTTTGAAGTTTCCTTCCTTGACAACTTCACTCAGTTGTCATCATTTCATATCACGTTCCGTTTCAAGAACCCAACTAGAAAAGTAATATTTTTTAAATTCAATTTTCCATTTTCACATAATGATTTCATCTCTATTTTTTTGTTAAAATTTTAAACTGTATCTTAAGTTCATTTAAAATGCAGTTTCAACTGACGGCGGCGTGGCGGCGGCGGCGGAGTCATTTACATGAGTAGCCAAAGATTTAAATCGATTAAAATCTTTGTGAGTACCTACCTAGCTATAAAATCCAAAAGTCCACTGCCCCATTTGTCTGTCTGTTCGGTCGGAATAAACTCAAAAACTACTGAACGGATTTTCATGCGGTTTTCACCAATGGACTGCATCATGAGGTTGGTTTTGGTGTACGGACAAAAACTAGTTATAGTTAGAGTTCCTTATTATGAAAGAGAGATATTCAGTTAGCAACAAGCTTGACTAATATTATAAGTACATTAGTAACGTAAAGATATCGTATCTAGCTAGCTGTAAACCTTCAATTATTTATTAGAAGTCCTTTTTACACGACTGACCAAAAAAGGAGTGTTATGTTTTCAGGGTTTATGTATGTATGTAAGTATGTATGAATGTGTTTAAGTTTCTTTATTCCACCATAAGTCCTGAACGGTTTAACCGATTTTGATGTGAGAGGTATTCTTAGATATCTTGCATTCCTCCGAGTGACATAGGCTATATGACGTCACCATAAAAACAAAATGGCGGATTATATATGCGATAAATAGCAGACCAAAGAAATAAAATTTGATCAATCTTATCGAGTGGGGTATCAAATTGAAGGGCTTTAAAAGCCGATTTCAAAAATGTACTTTTTGAGTTAAAACTCGTCAGTCGTGTTTTTTATTTTTAATAATTAGCTTGTTATAGGTTCTATCTAGATAACATTGTTGGGATTAGATCTGGGCGCATACTTCATTCTGATCTGTTCATATTATAGATCCTAACTAATCTCAGAACAAGCTATATTTTTTTGAGTTTTGAATTCTTTCTATATTTAACTAATATTATAAGTGCGAAAGTGAGTTTGTTTACTAAACCAATCTTCCTGAAATTTCGTTGTCCCGAGGACATAATGGTACCTTTCATCCCGGGAAAAAGCACTGTACTAACATATTAAAAAAATAGTTTTGGCTTCTATTAGCCCTAAATACCCTTTATACTTACGATATAGATTTATGATTACGTCAGTATTTTATATCTATAGATATAATAAACTAAAATATACTGACGTTAAGGAAACTAAAAGGTAGTACTTACTACATCAGTACCTATTAGTTCCATGATGACACTATATTTTTTTTCCTTGGCTTGGTTCATACATTATACACCTTACACCTTAGTTTTCATACATTTTAATAGTTAATTATTGCAATGTAATTAAGATTTATATCTTTGGACACTGAGCGGGAATCGAACCCACTGTCCAGTGCGTCAGTCTAATTTCACGGTGTCCCAACATTTTAATATTAGGAAAATTACTTGATAGTTGGTCTCCATTAATGTGTGCTGTGTAGTGTGTAAATGTAATTTTGAAATAAATTAACTTAGCAAAAAAATATACAGAAAAAGTTTTTTTTTTGCTAAGTTACCTATTTATTTTTTGTGTGTAGTAAAAGGGAAAAGGATTGGGAATACTGTAAATGATTTAAAAAAACTTCTTTTTTTACAGTCGAGCAAGGCAGAGCTTTAGAAACATCTCCCCATAGTACCGCACAGGTACATAAATCACAGAATCTTTGCAAAATAAGTCAACCCCCAATTACACCGTAGTATAAAAATCACAATCTAAACGTTCCTCTACTCTGCCCCGCGCCGACTCCTTTATTACATAATAATATTACCTTAATGCTTTCGATACACGTAATTAAGGAACAAAAACCAAAAAACTTTTCACAATAATAATCCAGTATCCGTTTATTGATGGTAAATATTCTGAGCTTCGCTTCAAAGATTGCATAGTGCATCATTAATATTAGGCGGAATTTATTTGCGCCGTGCATTCTCTGTAGCGTGTGCATGGCGCCCCTGCCGCAATAATGCCAACCGAACCACCAAATCTTTCACTCTTCGGTTGGCACTCGCGCAGCGGCCAGACGTTTCTCGGATACCAGGCGATATAAAAAGTACACGATAAAACGAACTAATAACATGACTTATGCGATTCATAGCTTACTTATAGAATGTACATTATGTAAATTTTACCATCTGGGCAGTGGTGGAAATGTGCCTTGTCAACAATAATTCTGGCTATATGATAACTCGATCTGTTATCTTGACTTTGTAAAGCTGTCGATTTCTTATATTAAACCTGTACTAAATGAACTGTCTTCAATTTAAGATGCCACTGGGATTTGTTATCAAGGAGGCGGGTGTGGGCTGTCCAATAACTAAACTATTTATTTATGTCAAGATAAGATTAACAAAAAAAAATAAATGCAGGTACAACATTCGAGAAAACTCTCCAGTTAAAGAAAAAAAAAACTAAACCATCACTAGAAATAAATGTCGTTTAAACATATACAGGCGTACGTGTAAAAACTATACCCTATTATGTACATTTTACACTAGTGGAAGATAAACTGACAATCTTTAACACGATATCTATAAATCTTTCGTGTAACCACTATTACTAACAAACAATCGCCTAACTTATTAACATTTCTCACAAAAAAATATTTCTTGCAACTAATTCGAGTATAAACCTAAATTATCTATATATACATAGCAAGGCACATTCCGCACGCAATAAAAGCCACGATACATATTGACCATGTGCTTGATAGAACATCAATTTGTATGTGAACCTGGCCAGAATAAAATACTAAACATTTTAACTGACTATATGATTTGGTCGGGTAGCGCTGTCGGATATGGGTAGTCGACAATCTTTTTACAATGCTTGGTCCAATATTGGTTACCACATCAGGTGATACTTGCTACAACAACCTTTTCTGGGCTGGTGATCGCATTAGGAGGTACGTTCACACTCTTTAACCAATATTATGTTGGTTAATGCATTATCCTCCCAAATTCGGCAGTTCAACCTGACCAAAGCTTACAGTCCGTTTACGGTTTAACAAAATCCCGGTGCCGAGACAAAAAAAAACAAAACTTCTACTCTAAATCCACTGATATAATATCTTATATTTCAACAATTTCTTACAACTTTCTATGCGATTAGTTTCAGATTCTGCCCAGTCCAGGTTTGCGAGTACATGACTAACTTACTGCAATAAAAATGTATAATAAAGAAAAAATGCAAATTTACTATAAGTAGGTACTATGAGGAACTATTACTTGGTTATTTTTTCTAAGTCCGAGGACTTACTTGGATTTTTAGATTTTGATGTTATATCAAAATACATAGTCTATTTTCATAATAATCAGACAAATTGTCACTGATATTTTCATAATTCACAGTATGTATGTCAACTGGACTATATTAATATATTGCGGTCTTATATAACATAGAAATTATATGTGCCAATAAATTAACGTTTGATTAGCTAATTTAAAGGTTTCACAAAATGATAGTTACCTATATGTATCGATTCTAATAAGTGGTAGTCATAATACAATACGAAATGCGAACGCTACCCGTCATTTGTTTCATGATTGAAAATAAAATATCGCGATTTAAATTTATAATGATGATCAATCCAATAGCCAATAATAATATCTATAAGCGAGTCAACCTCCTAGATGAATGTTATGAAAATAGCGCGCGCGCTATTGACGGGTAGGTGATACATGATAAAATGTTACTTATTAGTCAATGGTATTTCATGTAAAAAGCCGTAGGTGCATACAGTAAAGTGGTCCAATATAATAACAATTCCATTTGTAGTTAATCGCGTGACTAAAATATAAAAAAAAAAACATTATAAGTGTTAAAATATACAAAATAACAAAAATCTAGGTAGGTACCAAAGCGTTCAGACTTAACTTAATGTAATTATGATAAAAAAGTAACGTCGCGGATATCACTACTTTCTTCTACAGCAATCGGGCCAAAAACATATATAGGCCAAAATCATCCCTTCCCCCTCTCCGCCGAAGCGGCCCATCTTTCTCTCTCCACCTCTCACACAACTAAACCTGACTTTGCATATACAATACACTAGTAAAAGGTCCAGTAAAAGATCTTTCGGTTACCGATACGAAACAATACTTCAACATACGTCATATTTTTTTCGATTAGTCAACACGGAGTAAATCTGTAATGCGCTATGTCAACTATGTATACTTTAATGATAAATTCAAAAAACACTTTAGAGGTATAACCAGTCTACTAGTTCACGAAGCAGTCTGTAATAATAAAGATATTTTACTGAAGACCTAGGATTTATTTAACAACAGCTTAATGGCTCACTTTGGCACTGCAAACTATCGTTTGAGCAAACTAAACTCGCAGTTATTGCTTTTTAACTACGTCACCCCGCTACGGTACCACAGAAGCAGAGTAAGCCGTTAAAGCTGACTTTTGAATCGTAACAAATTCCCCACAACAATAGGACTTCACTGTAAACACTTCGATACGTACAAATGTACAAATTCGGCCGATAACGAATTCGGCCGTAAGACTAATGGGATTGAAACGTCATTGGTACGTCTAGAAGAGACTTTCTTTAAGCCAGTCCACAGTGTGGCTGCGCTAAACCTTCATGTTCCACCTTTGGAACTAAGCGGTTACCATTGGGTAGGCTTGCTAGCTCAGTACGCGCGGTAACGAGCCGTCAGAGCGCGGAGCTTTTTCACTTTAGCTATGAGTTTGTCCTGCTGCTTTTTAAGGATCTGGCGTTGGAGGTCGTCTTCTCGCAGTTTACGGCATAGAGCAGCCGCTTCACGGAGTATCACCACCTTGGGCGCACGTTCCTTATCTCTCGTGGCCGGGATTTGCTTTTTCAGTTCGTCGAACAGGTTCTTGAGGCCTATACGCCGGAGTCGCTCCATGTCGTTGTGTATAGAGCGACGTTCTGTCTCCGGGCAGTCACCCTCTGAGTCTGTATCGGTATTGGACCGGCGGCCGCGCCTACCTGGGCCTTTGCGGCGTCGCTGTACGGAGGAAGACGACGCTACACTACTAGGTGGTATGAGACGCTTCCGCGCTGCCGGCCGAGGCGACCTCGGGGTGATGGCACTTGCCACGGTCCGCTGGAATATTTGCCGTTCTTGGGCTGAAGGCGCGCGCGGCAACGAGTCTGTGCGCACGTGTGGAGACGCTGCCAGCAGTTGTTGAGATGTCCCGATGGAGACCACGTCGATTTCCTCCTCTGTAACAAAAGAGACGGAGTTCAATCACGTGCCAGCGTCAAACCAGTTGTAGGTTATCAAAATGTGTTTAGAAACCCGCATTTACCGTTGCATTCCTCGCATACTTTCATTCACAACGTTCATTACGCTCGCATCACCATAAAAGGCGGGCGGCGGCGTTTGTCATACTGCATCCATAGATATATGGAACTAAATCTAGTCGGGGAGTCGAGATGCGACTGCAGTAGTCAGGTGCGCGGGATGGGGTGGGCGGAACGCGGAAGGGGGGAGGCCGACGACCCCATCGTACTACCGCAGCGTCTGCCGCCATCGATCCAGACGCCTGATGGCTGACGTCACGGCGCGGTATTCGCGCCAAAACGAGCGCGCTTGCGCGCCGCGCTGCCGCAGCGTCCGCACTCAATGGACTCCGGATTATCAACCGGTGGACACGCTTTCCGGCTTTCGCTCTACCCATTTAACAAAGCGATTCGAAATTAACTGTCACGCGACTGCTGCACGATAACACTCTCCGGTAACACATCTACCGATGCTACCGGTTAACTGATACCTATGCTTGCTTAGTACCGGTACACTATGACTAATCAAATTAAGCTTGAAAATATGTGAGAGACGTACGGAGTTGCATGGCGTCAAACGTGACTGCCTCAACACGGGCGTCTATCTTTTATAATATACCTGCATTTTCTAGGATCAAGGCTACAAGAGCGCAGGGTCCCCAAATGTAGCAGGATAGGGTTGTTTATATATATCGTAACTAAATCGATCGACTGACATTATAAATGAATTCTAGTAAATGTTGCGTATTCCGGTCAATTCTGCAATCGCGCGAAATGATTGCTGAGGGCAGCGTAGTCGTTTCTATGAATGAGTTGGTATGCGAGCGTCGTCGGGTTGGCGATCGAATTGCAACTATTACAGTGCGGATGTGGCCGGCTAGCCGCCTCGTGTTTACGCCGTAGTGCAAGTTTCGCGGAATCCGCCGAGCTATCCGGTTTCACTAACAAATAATTATGTCAGCGGTTCATTGTGATTAAAGGTTACCGGTTCGCTCCCATCGCCAGTTACGTAGCAACAAGGACGAGGATTTCCTAGCATCTCGTGAACGCTTGAAATAGAAACTAGTTATGTGGGCAGCTGTGTTGTATGTGAGTCAGGGACGTTCGTGAAATGCTCGACTACGCAGTTAGACAGCGATTGTTAAAAAAAAACTGCGCATCGGACACATTATCTACCTCGGTTAAGATAAATTTATACGCCAACGCGCAATTTTTACTCTGATTTCCGCATAGTTACGCGGTCGCTTATCGTGGTTGAGCGTCGATCTAATTCGAGTATCGGCGCCTGTCGTCAGACCTGCCTCTCACGTGTCTAAAAGTAGCGATAGTGTTGGGACATGTGTGTCTAATCGATCTAATCATGGATTATAAAAATGACTTAATGTTGTCATTGAGATATAATTAAAACTATTAATGTACCGTTAGGAAAGGCACAGCCCTGCGACGACTGGAGTCGATTTCCTAGCTACTATTTTCTCCCCGGCGCCAACGCGATTAACAGTCACCAGAGTATTTGTTTCAGCACTGCGTGTAAGCGATATGGGCGGTATTGTCGCGGTGCGCCGCCGGTCCGGTCTAGTGCATATCTATTATAACGCCATAGTTCTAGACGCGATTCTCAGATCCCCTGATGTTCCAATTATAAAAGCATACCACAGATAATCCGCTTGTTGCTGGCGAAAGATGAAAAAGTTGCTCTCAATGACTAAGACTTCGTGAAGATTCGGTATTTTGATTTCACTTCACAAGATGTATCAATATCAAATTACTGAGTGTCAACTGTTTAGCTGCTGTATAGTTTACCAAAGTATGAGATGAGTCTGGTATGTTCAAAATCTAAAGATTACTCACTATACGAATTCCAAGTAACATGATGTAATTGCATGAATGGGTAATTCAGAAAGACATTGGGTTTAACCTTATCAGATACGTAATATAACTTCTGAATGATAAAATGTTTAAGATTAAGAACGTTGATATACAACTGACCTAGCTTCAGGCTTGTTAAAAGACTCTTTAAATAAGAAAGCGACAACGGGTTTTTAAGAAAAAGTTTGATATTTTTTTGTTCGAGCAGGTGTCGAATTAAAAAATAAAAATGTCTGAAAAAGGAACGAGTCCAATGGTGTCGTCAAGTGTGACCTGGTAGGAGCCGAGGCACGGCTGGCTGGCCACGGCTGCGATGCCAAGTTCACTGGCATTTGAGCGCGATAATTAAAAATTATAGTGACTCGCATGCGGCGCACGCCATCTTATACAGCGTGATCGTAACTAGACACAAAAAACTTGTTAACGAGATTACGTATCTAATTCATTCGAACCGATTCTGTGGCGTGCTTATTAAGACCCTTCTTTTTATTGTCGTTTTTAAATGTAGCAAACTGACAAATTAAACATCTTTAGGCTGATTCAGGCTACATTTTTTTTTAAATATAATTTTTGAAAGTAACAGTATCAGCCTGTAGAGGAATCTCGTCATATGACGGTATACTCAATGCTAATTAGGCAGTAAGTACAATGCACGCTCGTACCAGCTCTTTGAGCTTATAATTTTTATAGTAAACTTTCTAATTATCCCACGGAACTTTGAAAGGAAAGCTTTGAATTTGAACGGCAGCCGCTCAGCCTTTACATTAGGTATGATTAATTAGGTTCAAATTTGGTTTTATTACGGCTTCTAATCTGATTTTGGGACTTTATGAGTGGCATGATTTTGTTTACTGTGAATGTGTGTGTAAATTCCTTAATTCACAACATGGATTCAGACTCTAAAATAAATACTCTATTGACGTATCCAAACATATTGAACCGAGCTCTATTTCAGATCTATTACGCAACCTGCAAAACTCGGTCATCTGGCCTTTAGGGAGCACTCGAGATTTGCCGACTTCCAAAATAGACGGTTGTGTAATTTACGATGGGTATCATGGATCGATCGCACCAGCTCCGACCTTGGTTGAGTTCGCTCGGAAGTTCACGGACGCCTGCGTTGATAGAAACGTGACGCAATGGTGTTTTTATTGGTCATTAATAAACGGAAGAGTCACCCACGTGAGGCGACTGCCGAGTTGCCGTTTGCAAAATTGGTATCCAATAAACTAATATACCATGTAGCATTTGTTTTGCATGTAACTTTCATTTTAAGAACAAAAAATTTAATAAAATAAAATAAATTTAAAAAATAAATTGAATTATTGACAGCCCTAACTGGGCAAATAATGACACATATTCTGAAGACTGATGATCAGTACGCGACAAACGGTCGAGTCAAGTTTCCGGATCCATAAAATTCAAATGGACCATTCTATTATTGCGTCATGCGAATATTCATATCATCTAGGGCCTCGACACGCCCATTCGCGACATAGCGAAACCAGTTCTAAATGTTACATCTTTACTAATTTATGCTAAACTGAATGGAAAATGCCAATGTTAAAAAACTCGACCGACTATTAAATTTATCAATCAATTAATTTGATAGGACGACCGAAACCGACCCAAGCTATTGAAGAGATCAAGGTAGGTATGTACCTATAGCCTTATCTTGTTGCGAAGTATCTTTATCATTCGTCAGTCAGTCGAGTTCTAATGATAAGACAATACAAATTTATGTTAGGGTGTCACGTTGTGTTATTGTTATCTCCATTGATAATTGGCGAAGGCCACGGTGAGGCCAAGAAGCCATTTAAAATAATTCAGTTGATAATTTCGCATATTCAAGTATCAATACATTGTTAAGACTATAAACGATTGTATTCAAATATCTATGCAATATAAAATGCATATTGAAAAAAACAGCAGAACATTTAAAAAGCGAATTGGCATTCCAAAAGAATTGAAATCTAATCGATTGTGTTTCGTTTTCCCCGTCCCTAATTTTCGACGGTCGTGAAACGAAACTTCTCAGCGATTGTTTTAAATATCTAAGTGCATAATTCGCAACGATAACGCCAAGGACGTTTCCACTACATACTCTAAGTACTTACATAGTATCGGCTTACGATATATCAACTATGGAGTTATCAATACGATAAGAGAAATATAAGTGGTATTATCGAGTGGCCTTATTTAAAATATGTTGCGTAATTTTTTGATGGTTGATGTCAAAGTGGGGAATCGAAGAAGAATTTATTCGGATTAATATGTAAGGGACTTTGTGATGTTGAAAGATTTTTATGCAACTGAGTAAACACTAGATAAATCTTGCAAATAGCAGTACATAATCCTTGGAGTCAAGCTGTAAATCATAAGCTTGGAGCTAATATCAGTTAAAATATAGTTTGAATGTAGGTTACAGGGCCGCTATGCTGTGCTAAGGCCGGGCGGTAAGTAAATTCAACGATCACAAAATTTAGGTCAACTGTTACTACTATCAAAGTATTAACCGACTATACACTTACAAATCATTCAAAGAAATACGCACCTAGCAACCGATTAAATGTCACAACTAATTTAACACTAGAGACGTGACACTCAATAAATTAGATTGCGAATTGGGCTAATTTTAATATTTTAAGAATTCCAACCAACGTGATCAGATTATTTCACAGATAAAAAATATTCAACTCTATCTAATGGAACAAATTAACATAATCAGCTAAAATTTACAAGTATTAATGTGCATTTATCGTTAACCCATGATAGTAGTCTTCATGAACTAGATAAGTCATGTCGAATGAGCGAAAAAAGACACATTAGAAACTTGGGCGGTAAATCTTGTGTTTAAGTCTAAAATGGGATTAAATTTATCTAGAAGCGAATATAGCCTTGGCTCACTGATTGATACTAGTGTTTAGGACACTCGGCCTAACCGGATTCGACGGCCTAAATTGCCCTTATAGGAATTCACAATTCTATAGGCAACCAACAGCGGCCTAGTTTTGTAAAGACATAACTTCGCGTGGAGACGTGTTGAGATAATGCCAAAATCGACGTTATCTTCTACGTTTCTTTTGATAACTGATGATATCTCAAACTATACCAGATATTGTAATATTAATGTAATTGCAGTTTCTTATTCTTATCTTGTTGTTAAGTCATGAATGAGATGCCCAAAATCATGACGGATCTATTAAATAAATTCTTGTGATAAGAGCAGTTAACTACTTGGAATTGACGAATAATCAATTTATTCTAAATAAATTTTCGTTATGTTATTATTAACGTTGCTAAAATAACCGCTACATCACATCTCATAAAAAGTAACGTAAATATGGGTTTAAATTAAACCCGACTGCTCGCGTTTGATAATAAACATGATTTAGTATCTGGAACGAAGCGCATAATGTCTGGCTAGTAGTTAAACAGAACATCGCAGTAAAAAAAGCTATGCGATAAAATATCTTTTTATGCAACTACGAAAGTAAATTGGCGCGAAAATGTGACAACTTTAAACATTTACAGTTAGTAGCGTAGCTGTACGCGATAAAAGTACACATGCATCGTAAATTTTTAGCGCTCACAGAACTGCACTAGTGATGTGGCACGCACGGTGCGTTTCAGATTCCTAATCGATTTATGTGTAACTTAATCATATTCAACCGAAAAGTAATTCCAAACGTTTTATTTTAAGGTGAAAGTCCAAGTTGATGGATTAATCCTTGTCGGTACGGTTGGTAAAATTTTAAGTAGACTGGTTTTCAATCACGACTATTAAGACACTGTCTATCAAATTGTCATCCGGTCGAGCTAGACATGCGAGTAAAGCATCTCAAACCGGTCGAACAAGCTGAGCGAACTCCACTTCAATGAGATTCCATTTCATTCCGCTGTATTCTTATTCGAATAACGGACTGTACAAGATTGCAGAAGCTACGGAAGATTTTTTATTGCACTTATTACAATGCGGCGAGCATTATTTCATCCAGTCTGTTAATTCTACACCGAAACGTTTATTTGTATAACTACAATGAATATTGTACAACAAGTTCGTAAATACACATACGTTTAACATATGTCCAGTCCATCGCGACCTTACGCACTGCTATTATGAACGATAGCATTATAAATAATTACATAATGCTGTACATGCATACTAATATCTTGATGACATCCTTTTGAGGTCAGTTGAAACATAAGAGATGCCAAATACAATGCAGAATGAATTTACAATAAATAAAATTGTAGACTTATGTTATGAGAATAAGTGAAATACATTTTGAAAATTTAAGCAAATATGATAAGAATTATTTATAACTGATTTGAAAGTGAGAATTCGAATAGGAATGATCAAACTTTTTTCACTATGTACATACATACTGTTTAAGTAAGAATATGGGTTTATGATTTACACATACATGTATTTCAAAATTATAGGACGAATGAAGTATGAGATCGACCTGCTATTTGTCAGTGTGAACAGGAAGCCTCTACTTGTAACTGGATGTGCCAAGGTCAGGACGTCTCGGTCGACGCACCAGCGACCTTAGCTACGTCCTAATCTCATCCGCAGGCGTTTCGCAGGGTATGCACGACGACACGATTAATCCTACTCTAATTAAACATGTCAATCCCGTGAGATGAGCAAGCGGGTGCGAAGGTTGCGCCATCTGACATTAAGGAAGGTTGGGGCGTTCAAGGTCGCATTGGGCGAAGGTTCCGGAAGAGCGAAGTCGCGGGTGCGTCTAGACGCGGAGGGGGACGTGGATCGGTCGATACGCGCAGTTTCCCGCGCTCGCGACATAGCGCCTGCGTCCTCATGACATTCCCGGTGAACCCAATTTACCGCCTACTTCAAGAAACACCTACTTAGTTTGAGAGTATTATCAAACCATATAATTTTACGGACGAGTGACCTACATTGATGAAGATATAATTTATATAATAAAGCTGAAAAGTTTGTTTGAACGCGGTAATCTCTGAAGCTACCGGTCCGATTTGAAAAATCCTTTTCATGTAGGAAAAGCGTAGCTAGCATGTATTAAAGTTAAAACGATCGGAAAATCAACAGAGGTAGATATCCTGTATTCTGAATAAATATGTAAAAAAATATGTACATACCTGATTCACCAGAGTCTGATGGTGTTTGCACGCCGAGGTTGTCGAAATTTTGTCTGGCTAATGTGTACGAGTGATCTGCAGCTACATCTCTTAACAGTCTTCGGGCGGTTACTGCAACATCCACTGTGTGGCGGAATTGTGGGGGTTCGTCACCGTCTAACGAAGGTGGCGTTTCAGGTCTAGGCGGTGAGGGTTCTCTTCTCCGAAGTAGGCTCTGACCAGGTGTAGTTGTTATTTGTTCAGATGGTACAAATGTGTTGCCAGGATGAACTGAGTCAGCGCACGAACCAGCCCACATACAATCATGATGAACTATTTTCTCTTTCTTGGGTTCTTCTGGTGCATCAAGTATTCTCCAATCCGATTCATTCTCAGAGTTTATCATATCTGGTGAACTGGCAGGTGGTACCAAGTCGAATGTATCAACCTCAGTCTGTACTTGTGTCCAAAACTCGGAAGTTAAGGCCAATTCCATTGTGGCCTCATCCAGTTGAGACCATATGTCAAACTGAAGAATTGCCGGGTCGAGTGATGCCGCCATTTTATATGTTATATCTAAGACTAACTAGTTTTAAAGCTAAGACGAACTTGTCGATATCACAGGAGCCTCTTATCACAGGGATCGATGCGCGCGTTAGGATCTACGCACACCGTCTGAAACAAGGAAAAATCCTAACTGTAAAACTGTACTGTATAGAAAATTATGAGATATAGAATATTATTGAATACAACACAGGATTCCATACAAATTGCAATACACGATAGTGTCCAAGAAAATGTTAAGCTAACCTAAACAAAAAATCTTAAGAAAAACTAGAATTCAGAACGTCGTCTACTTGTACTCGAAATATTAATTAAGTTCCTACTAGGTACTTAGGCAAAAAAATCATTTTACAATATATAAATATTATTTATTTGTTTGTTAACCGCGATCTTTGTTCGCGCATAATAAAAATAATTCAAATACAAAATTAGGCATGTTTAATTTTTATCTAGGTTCACAAAGAAGAATATATAATAAAACAATAACGAGTTTTTAAAATCTAAAAATATTTTTGGAAATATCTGGATACAAAACTTCGCTATTAGTATTATCGTTGTAAAGAATCAGAAATCACAAAATTGTACCTTTCTATGAAACCCAGTTCGGAACCAAGTTTCCAAAAAATAATTATCACTTGTAACCAACACCAGCACACACGTAAATAATTAAATCGTTGTTAATTTAACAAATAAAAAACTAGAACAATATTGTTAACGGGTGTTGACCCCTCTTATTTACAAACAAACGACAATAAGACCGGTCGCCGGTCGCGATCAACCAGGAAGTGTCCACCGCGAGACCCGAAACTAGACTGAAGTCTGGATGCGAAATCAAACAGTTTTAAAGAGTGCCTTGGCCTTCGGCCTTATCCCACTTTATTCTAACAACAATTAACTATTGTCCCGGTAACAACCCTCGCAATTTTTTGCTCGATTTCTCGATTCCGCCTACCTGATCGCGGCGCATCACTAGTCCGGCCGGCGAAATTCATGCGAATTGGCCCAGGTAACATTTTCGCAAAACTGTTTTTGTTTACAAGTTCGGTGTGGCGCGAAATAGCTGTTTACTAATAAAGCATTGGGTACAGAGTTACAAACAGTTTTCCCTCCATTTTACTGATGCAAATATCTTTATAAGAGATTAAGCATTAGATTAAGTAAGCTAGGTTAGTTTTTGCTGGTTTAGACATTGTAAGAAAAGTCAAGATTCCCCTTAAATTAAAATTTACACTGTGTTCAAGGGGAACGACTTTTCAAGTTATTTGTAATCTCCTAGGGTAGGTATTTACCGATTGGTAAAGTATTTCTATGGTTCAAAAATACATTTAAATTAGTTGGAACTACAATTACACTAATAAATACTATGAATATACATAGGTACATTTCTACCTACATGTTCAAATTGTTTTACGAAGTAACATTAGCGCCTGTCAGTTCATTGAATTATTAATTTCTTAATTTCAATTTACCATCATCAAGTGAATTTTAATGAGTAGGTAAGTACCTAGGTAGATAACTATATGTATATCTTTTCTAACAAATTTAATTTTCAATTAGGTATCCCAAAATAGGTAAGTACTTACTAAATTATGTGGTATGACGCCTAGTCTAGTTATGTTTAAACAAAAGCGTTTACAATATTTTATTTTTCTATTTTCTACATTTAAAAGAAGAACGACTAGTTTTTTTTTATTCTTAACAGAATTGTATGTATTGCAAAAAGGCTTTGGTACTATTAAATATCTATGTGCTGCTCACAAATTATATCGATCAAAAATTTAAAAACGATTTTTTATTAGTAAGTTCTTTCCTCTATTTCACTATTTCAAAATAAACTTAGATGTGCGTAGTCAAATTAATCCGTAATCTGGCAACATATTTTTTTTTATATTAATTTTCAAAATATATTCATTACCTACCTACGTAAAGTTATATAAATTACCGCCAAAAACGCAACAATTTCACAAAACAATTTCTCGATTGTGCAATAGGTACATACAAAGAACATACATACATACTACCAAGCCATATTGCTCCTTCGTGTAAACATCAATGTCAGCAATTAATATCGAAATGTCGACAACACAACGATATTATTAATTTGCAAGTACCTATCTACTCGAGTGCAATTTCGCGCCATATAGTTCGTAAATTGAAGATTTGATAATTATTAGCAAAACACGATTAGCAAAGGCAAAGATGTGGTATTACTCCAAAATTGAGGTACTTTGCCATCAAGTTGAAGAATTCTGCAAAAAAGACTACCCAAGTACCCACGGTATTAGCCGGCAACGCCCCGCCATTCTAACTACAAAGTATCTACTTAGATCAGGTACCCGCACTTTATTATCACTACAAACTACAAATAGTCTACTAAAATTATGATCAATTTACACAGATGTAACAAATAGAACGTAAATATATCACTCACCAAAAAGTTTGTGCAAAACGCAATCCGACCGCAGCCGGCGAATTACACAATTTTACACAAGATTCTTCAGAATCTTCGACAAAGTTTTTTCCGTACACACTGCGTAACACTCACTAAGAATATGCGATCGGTTATACAGTGTAAATTATTAAATACGCTTCTTCCGAGACCTCCGATTGAGTTTGTCAAACACTGAAACATTATTCGGGAGCCGGCCGGTTCGAAGAATTGCCGCGCGTACGTTTCGTGTGACGCCGTGAACACGACTGAATAGCGAACGAAACTCGAAGTAGCGTGTATTGCGCCCGCCGATCGCAAGCCGTCGCGACAGCGCGCGCCGGCGGCCCCTCCCGCACCGCCGCGGGGCCCGCGCCGCGCCCTACCGGCTAATTCTATGCCATTCACGAAATACTCTGAAAATACAACTACAAATTATTGAAAAATTATAAAAATCTATCAAAAAGTACTAATTAAGTAGATAGTAAAGAGATTTCGGGTATTGTTTTGGGAAAACTATGTTTACAACGGTAAAGAATTTGTCGTCAGCCGGCGTCTCGCGGGTCTCAAGGAAGGAAGCGGGGCAAACAGCGACATTCTGATTCCGTTGTGTGGGTGCTGTGGTCGTGTGAGTATTCTGTGGGAGGAAAAACGAGGAGTGCAGCTAGGTGGCTATGGTATGGTGGCTGTAGGGATAGGATAGGAGTAGTATGATGGAGCATCATTTCTGCTTGGCCCGCCGTCGCCGGCCCAGCCGGCCCTCATTCGGCCGCGAGCCGCGTTGGAGGCAAGACGCACGCCGGTTTGCTCGGCACCCGCCTCCGAAGCCGGTTGTCGATCGACATTCCTGCAGCGGCTTATGGCGCGAAGCAAAGATGCCTGAGCGATTCTGATGAATTGCCCAGTTTTATTATCCAGTCTGGCGAACAATGAGTATTTTGCAAGGAATAGTCGAGTTTATGTTTCTTGGGAACTCGATAAAATTTAACGAACTTGCAATTACTTTCCGAAATAGGAAAATTGCATTAAGTAACAAAACCCAACACAACAACTCTCATTACTTCGTATTATTAAGATACCTAGGTATAATATATTTAGATATATAGGTTGTAAAGAAGATAATGTAATAAAAACTATCCTCTAGGACCTAATCCCTCGCAGATAGGCAAAATCGTGCCTGTGCAGGTAGGGAGGACCATGGGGAAGGACCAAACAAAGATCAAAATATTTGAAGCCAAGACGTTGCCTGGAAATTTGTAAAATACCCTTTCGCTAAAACTTTCGCTTATTTATTTTAAAAATAAAGACGAATGAGAAAACCGGTTAGTTCTTGTAACTAAGAAATTTAAAAAATCTATTAAAAAAAAAAAAAAAGAGTTATCGACTGGCTGGACGTCTCGTCGCTATGTTGTTAGTAGGTAGGTACTATTACTTATTCTGTGACGCCATGAATTGAGATTTTAAGATTTAGCTATAAATATCTTATATTTCTGTTCTGTTTATCATAACATTCTCTGAACACACTGTAGTTGTAGAAATCTTCCCATCCCATCCCATGCCAACAATACCACCCAGCAAGGGACATTCGTGGAGGACGAAAACGACATTTTACAACCCTACTTTCTCATGATAAAGTCCGTTGACCCCGCGCATTCCAGGCATTGCATTGCACGCAGAATAAATGGCCAAGTGCGTTTTAATCGCTCATGCAAGTTCCGTACAAGTTTTTAAACCGAATAGTAACTCATTTACGTATACATTGGTCTAGGTATTCTATTTATACGATCCAATGTTCGGAAAAATCAAAACTGGTTTATGTAACATTGTAAACTGTTCAATTATATTGTAAATTGTTAAATAAAAATAATCCTAACTAATATTATAAATGCGAAAGTGAGTTTGTTTGTTACCTCTTCACGCTTTATCTACTGAACTAATCTTGCTGAAATTTCGCATACACATAGCTGGAAGTACGGAGAAGGACATAGGGTACCTTTCATCCCGGGAAAAAGCACTGTTCCCATGGGAAAATTACGCGGGCGAAAGCTAGTAATAAATAAATAAATAATAATGTACTACAAAGTAAATCTTATCTTGTTCATATCATCAATATTATCGATAAAGTGTAATTACACTCAATTTCGCCTCAATAGGTACTCGCCTAGATACCTACGTATACGTATTTTGATTGGACTGAAACTTTGTGCAATGCAAAAACCATATGTATGTAATTTTGTGACATCCATTAAATAAAATATTTAAGAGTACCCTACCCACCTTTAACTCAAACTACTTAACTTGTGATATGTTAATTTAGTTTACACACAAAATTTAATAAAAACTTAAAACTATTCAACTAACAACGCAGATCCGTGAAAGAAGGACCACCTATGTCCAATACTGTGACTTAGAGGTGATAAATTTGTATTTTATTTATTGCAGATCCCTAAATTCGCAGGTTAGCACCGCAGGACTTACGACTATAATAAAACTCATTCCGTCTCTTTCTCTTACGAATGGTGTGGTGCCATAAAATCAAAGATTAACCTGGGATACTAATATTTTATAGACCTTACTTATACCAGTACTAATATTAATTCTGTGCTTATACGTCAATCTAGATAGTTTGACTAACAGCTTTGTCAAAACACTTGAGTAGGTAGGTACTTATTTACCGAATTTCGCGTTACCGTTTTTTTCATCCATAACTTATAACTCCAGAAACCTAAAAAAAGTAATATTCAACTTGGATTAACTTAACAGAAAAGTAAAAACAAAGAAGACCTTATTAGATTTTTAATACTAAGTATAAGTACAAATTCCTGACTACTTAAGTGGGTTAGCTATACTTAGTTTATTTTAGCTGGCTTATTTTGTTCTTGTAGACATGGATAATTGGATAATCCGCTTAAAAAAATACTAATCTTGATAAAAAATATCTGCTCACAAATTACAAAGCTAAAATTGGACGTAAAATTATATTGCCAATATTAAGCCTCTAGCCCTAGGAATGTATTTAGTTTAAAAAAAATAGCCGCCTTCATAGAAAAGGATTACAGTTAGACTAGCTACCCGCCCCTACTTCGCATGGGTAATTATTGGCATGGGTACCAATACCAGTGTATATTTACTTTGCCAATACCATCCGGAAAAAAATAACTAATTTATAAATGCTAAAATGAGTTTGTATGATTGTTTATTTCTTTGTTGTTTACCTCTTTACGCTTTATCTACTGAACCAATCTTCCTGAAATTTTGCATACACATAGTTCGAAGTACTGAGAGGAACATAGGGTACCTTTCATCCCGGGAAAAGCACTGTTCCCGTGGGAAATTCACGCGTGCGAAGCCGTGGGCAAAAGCTATCTAAATAAAAGTGAAAACCAGGACTTTTTACCACTGATAACCACTCAACGTAAAACGCGGACATCCTATCAGATAATTTAGAAATTTAGTTGGTCTATCAGCAAACCATACAAAATCGGCACCAGCTGGGTTATTGACAAAAACCGTGAATAAATTAAATCTTACTCGCCCCATACCTGTAACCCTTTAGCTGAAGCGCCCTTCAATTAATTTCACATTCATACAACCCTTGTGTGAACAAACAAAAAAAAAAGGGAAGTAAAAACACTTCCTCATATCTATCTAGGGTTGTCCCATTTATCTATTTTATAACGGGATTTTGTGCTTTATGTCTTTGATCGCCAAAAAATAGGGTAACACTCAGATTGGACCCGTTAAAATCTTTATTCAAACACGTTTGCCTAGGGTTGACAACTGTGACGTTTTTACGACATGTCACTTTTATTATTTTGACAACTGACACGTTTTGATGTTCAAAGTGGACTGCAGGTTGGCAGATAAAGTTTATTAAGTACGAAAATAGTTATGAAGTTAATATGGGGGTTTGGATGACTTTTATACGGTTATAAATTTTAATTTGATTCCGGTTACGGAGTAGTTAAGTGGGTTATTATTAACATTGATATCATTTAAAGGGTTAATTAGGAGCATATTCCAAAATAATAAAAAGATACTAAATGATTATCATTACATCCCAATCATTAAGTTCTTATTCTAATCGATAATAACTTAATTTAAGGTTCTTCAATTAACTAAATATCTTAATGACCATACAGTCCAATCAGGTATAACAATTAAATTAATTACTGATATAAATACGTGGAAATTCATATCGTATATTTTTAAACTTGTGTTAAATACATTTTTTAAGATATTATTCATAAGTGTCATGTGACATGTGGTGTAACTGTTTTTACTTAGCAGATAATTAGCAAATAATTGTATTATTTAAACCCAGATACTTAAAAGAAGTATTTAAGGAATTTACTAAAATAATTAACTAAAATCTCGTGACGTGATGTCAAAGTCTAGATAAATTAGCTGACAAACTTAAACTTATATTAAAAGAATGATTAACTCTCACATTTTCTGTCATAATAAAAAACAAACTGGTATTTCCTTTACATGCCCCTTATAATAATAAAATTATATTTATTGGACGTGTCGCTCACAGGGTGGTAAGTGGTAACTGGCAATTTATCAATAAAGAGACAGATTATCCTCATTATGCGTTAGAAAGTCGCTAATCCTGCCTTTGGTGTCCCCAAGCCATAGTATTAGACGAGCTTAAAACATTTAAATGTGAACACACACAATGACACGTCGACCGCATGGGGTTGCCCTTTGTAAATAATATAAATAATAATTGTGATGCGTGTAAACACAAATGGACGAATGTACTACCGCATTTTAATTTGTTTTTAATTGCTGTGTGATTTTCGAGTGCTCACCTTAGTTTTGAAGTACACTTATTACTAATACATAGGTATTAAAATACTCGTAATAGTATTATTTCCATCTTTTTGTATTCAGGATTAATCGCCAAGTGCACTAATTGTACAAATATACTATTTAAAATGATAGTTAAAATACACAAAAAGTATCCGCAACATGCTTCGTCAAAATGTCCACCGAAAAATATCCGCAACAAGCTTCGTCAAAAAAACTACAGAAAAATATCCGCAACATGCTGCGAAACACTAAAAATTCAAATATACAAAATACAAATATATATTCAAACTAGCTTTTGCCCGCGGCTTCGCCCGCGTGAATTTCCCACGGGAACAGTGCTTTTTCCCGGGATAAAAAGTAGCCTATGTGCTATTCCAGGTCATTATCTACCTCTGTACCAAATTTCACCGAAATCCGTCCAGTAGATTTTGCGTGATTGAGTAACAAACATCCTCACAAACTCACAAAGTCACATCCAAACTTTCGCATTTATAATATTAGTATGGATATACTTGTACATATTTCCGTTACTTATATTTATTCAGATCATATTCTGTTTGTGCATCAAACAAATTGCATCTCGATCCTCTCAATCTATCGGACCAAGGTTAGTGCTTAGTATAGGCCGTGGGATTTATGTTTAACTGGCTTTTGCCCGCGGCTCCGTCCACGTGAATTCCACGGAAACAGTGCTTTTCCCTGGGATGAAACGGGTACCTTCTCAGTATGCGAAACTATGTGTATGCGAAATTTCAGGAAGATTGGTTCAGTAGATAACGCGTGAAGAGGTAACAAACAAATAAACAAACTCACTTTGGCATTTAATATTAGTTAGGATTAGGATTGTTATGATGGACTTGATAATAATGCTCAACTTAAATATTTATTAAAGGTATGCTAGAATTTTTTACCCAATTTCTTTTATTCAAACTTTTTTCATTACACCTACCACCAGAAAGGGATGATTCACTGATGCTTATTTTTTTTTTCTTTCCTTATCCTTTACATAAATGCACCTTGCTTAGCTTCCCACGGCTAACCATTTGTAACAATAAGCTTACCAATCTCGGATTACTATATCCATTTCACTATTTCACTGGTTGCATTACGCACCTGCTTTTTGTGAATGTGGGTTTTTGTAGGAAAGTTGCTTTGGTAATTGGATGTGATGTGTGTTGCAGATGTTGCTAAGTCGCGAATTTTCAATGATTGTTAGCAGTCCACTGCTGGACATAGTCCTTTCCCAAGATTTATGATTTTTTTAAGATGTTATCTTATACCCATATTAGCTGAATGGAAGCTAATTAATCATATAGAGAGCAGAAAATACAGTTCACAAAAACATTACGTTCATATATATTTAGAAAAAAGTTATGCTGCGTTTGGTTGGGACTATACTCGTACATTCCCATATATGGATGAGTGCACACACATTTAGCTAACGCGAAAAGATTTAGAAATTAGCCGAGAATCTCGATTATTTCTGTGCTAAGAATCTGTGCTAAAAATGACCCTAATAAAATATTTCAACGGGAGCGGTATCTTCTATTGATGTATTACTTTTACACCTAAAACTTACAAAGTCCAACCATCTTGTCATCATAAAAATGATTTCTAGAACCAACAGGTAAGAAAACACAAAACAAAAGCGCTTTTAAAAGCTTAATTGCCAAAAAAGGATTACTTATCAACAGAATAATAAATATCATTGTTATTGGGCGTTAAATAGAAATTGCTATCCATCTTTTCTTTTGTTTGTTATCGATTCTTTGAAAAATATTTTGTTACAAAAGGCAACATAAAAGATAATTTCCTAAAATTATTTTGAAAAGACTGCTTGCTAGACTTTTGGACTGATCCTTGTATCAATGACAGGTACGGAATTAGTTCGCAGTACATAAAAATAAATATTTTAGGGTTCTGTACCTTTAAAAAAGATCTGTCTTTCAAGACCCTCTCAACGCGTAGAGGTAACAAATTTAAATTTATACCAGATACATAGGTCTACAGTGGTCTATGGCCTCTATGAAAAAATCAAACTTATACGTTAACACAACCAATAGATATGACCGTAAATGTAGCTTTTTGCATATGTACATTGCGATTTCAGTAGAGAACTAAAAACGGGCACTTCCCTTTGACCTAGCTAGAATCATTAAATTTTGCAAGAAGCAAGGAAGCTTACAATAAACAAGTATTGTCACTATGGACGATTGTCACACATTGTCACACATACTGTATTATTTATTATGTAGTTTACTAAAATATACGGAACGGGAAAAAAGGGGGAGGCCTTTGCCCAGCAGTGGGATCCAATACCTACAGGATAGCTAAAAAAAAGTTTAAACTAGGAAGACAGATTTAATTCTGTCGTACGTGCGAACGACAAGACAGACTGGCAACCCATCATGTGACGGTTTATGATCCGTCATATGATGGGTTATATAAATAAACTCTACTACAAAATTCTATAAAATCTATTCAGACACTATTATTAATTAGCAGAAATGACACTAGACATCTACTGTAAACCATGTCTAAAGTTAAATACTTGCTAAACACATTACCCGTTCATAAGAAAAAGATTCTGACAACTAGAAAATGTCATTAAAGCACGTGTATTTTAATTGTAAGGGTAATGTGTTTAACAAGTATTTAACTTTGGGCATCGTTTTGTAGTAAGACAGCTAAAATCTAAAATATCTAAACCATAGAGTAAGAAATTTTTTTTTGACAATCAAATTTGTAAGTCTATTAAAGAAAGATTTTTTTCTGTCTATGATCTAAACCATCTAATCTAATCGGGGTAAAAGACGCGGTGTCTGTATCTAATAGAATAGAACTAGAAAAAAAGCCAAACTTACGGATTGACACTTTTGGTAGCTGTGAATTCAATAAGGGGAATATTGATCAGCTCCCACGGTCCCTTTGGCCTTGCCCTGACACCGCGGCCGTGGTCTTATCGGCCGGGACTTCCGTTATCACGGGCCACGGGGACATTGGGATTTATTGTAATTTGGTTTTTTCCACGGCTTCAGTCCCTTATGGCATCGGATAATAGGTAAATTGTTTGTATTTTCTAGTCTAGGAATAAATCCTAGACTAGAAAATACAAATCCGATTAATATACTAGCCCGGAAGTTTGTTCCCTTGGGAATTTCCTCTTAGTGCTCCCCTATACTCCTGCATGCCAAATTTTAGCTTTCTACGCCCAGAAGTTGGGGCTGTGCGTTGTCTTGTCAGTCAATCACTCAGTAACGGAAGAATTATATATGTATGATTGATGACTTATTGAGGCTGTGATGATGATTATACATCAGTATAATCATCATCTCAGCCTCAATAAGTCCACTGCTGAACATAGGGCTCTCCCATAGACCACCAGACTCCCACATAGTTGAAACCTGCTGCGTCGAGCGTCTCCCTGCTACTTTGACGTTATCTTCAGACCAATATTTAGTATAAGTATGTTTTATCATTCTAATTTAGTAAATTCATTGTAAATGAAGGTTTAATATGTACATATTTCGGGCGCCATTCTCTAAATCTAAAAGGGGGTCCCTTTAATATTGATAGCAATAGGTACTGTGATAAGGAGGAATACTTTGAATTGATTAACTACTAAAGTACTTTACTACAAATTTCGAAATATCGACTGACATATTTGACTGACTTGACATATTTCGGGCGCCATTCTCTAAATCTAAAAGGGGGTCCCTTTAATATTGATAGCAATAGGTACTGTGATAAGGAGGAATACTTTGAATTGATTAACTACTAAAGTACTTTACTACAAATTTCGAAATATCGACTGACATAGAAGAAGCCGCTGTTAAGCTGCTACTTATCATAGCTAACTATCGCAATATTCAGAATTGATATCATTGTACATGAACCGACGAAAATTTGGGGATTAGATAATAGTGGGTACTTAGTGAAACACGCCTTATAATTACTTTGGTTGCTCAGCAAATATATAAAGCTTATCTATGAACGACATATGTAGTCCATAGTTCATACCTACCGTTTTTAAACTTGAAATTTTTGAGAATGGGTGGATGTTTGTTCATGCAAAAAACTACTGAAGGGTTTTGGATGAAATTTACGAATAACTAAACCAAAACAAATCCTAATCCTAACTAATATTATTAATGCGAAAGTGCGTTTGTTTGTTTATTTATTTGTTTGTTTGTTACCTCTTCACGCTTTATCTACAGAACCAATCTTCCTGAAACTTCCCATACACACAGTTAGAAGTACTGAGAAGGACATAGGATACCTTTCATCCCGGGAAATGGCACTGTTGCCGTTGGAAAATCACGCGGGCGAAGCCTCGGGCAAAAGCTAGTAAATAAATAAATTTGGTACACGTGTAGATTAAAATCTAGAATAGCACATTGGGTTAACTTTTACACTTTTAATATAATAGTAGTTTATTGATTACAAGGTTGGAATTATACTTAGGTTACTTTTTATCCCACAATTCCCAAGGGAGCGGAGGGAGCCCACTATTTAGTCGAATCTTCGCTATTTCGGGACAAACTAAAATATGTAGAGAATCGAGCAGACCAGTTACCTGGTAGCACTCGTTCACGAGTTGACGCATGGGTCAGCCAGCCATAGCAAAGCTCGATCATAACAGAGGGAACCTCACAACCCGGCCTATGAGCCACCAGTTTGAACATTTTAGTGGACATGACATACTCAAGCGTACTTTGAATATAAATTATCGTTCTAATAAGATAAGATGTAGATACTTTAAGAATTGAGGGCACATAGGGACACTCACTAAATGCGTGATCAAACCTTCAGACCTGAATATTTTTATGGTCGAACCAGTGTCGCGACCCTGTGATATCGGAAGTCTTCTTTACGAGTGTTACAAACCAACTTTTGCCCTCGTGTCGCCTGCGTGAATTCACTCGTTTCACATCCTTAGGCGCTGGACAGACAGAAAAGCATAGAAGTAGGAAGGGCTGCGCGGCGGCGATAGAATTGGAATATAGCAAAGTGTGTATGGAAACCGACCGTGCCACGAGCGGGGGTGTCGGTCTGAAGGAAGGGGGCGGGGATATAGAAGTCAGTGCTGCGCAATGGCGTTTTTACATACAAGAAATCAGATTGACTTCCTACACACAATTTTTTTAGTGTGTAGATGGTAAGAGCGGCCAGCTCGTTATTGTAGTTCTAGAAGGGGGCGCGCGCTTCCTACTTTTATGCAGAAAAGACATAGGACCCAGACGTGGCACGGATATATGTCTCTTCCGCGTCTCTTTCATACAAAATGTATAGAAGCGTCGCGACGCAGATCATATAGAACAGACAGGGCGCAGATACAATGCTTACTCGTTTGCCTATCTGCGCCTCGTCTTTTCTGTCTGTCTAGCGCCTTAGGGGTGGAATTTCCAAAATTTCTTTCTTAATGCTCTGCTCACTTACGCTACTTGAAGCGGTAATAAACTCAACCTAAAATTACTATTATTAAATTGTTGTACCTAAGAAAACGATGTAGAAATTCGGATTTTGAGATAGAATTAAACTTAGAGCTATCACTAATTAGACCCACAACAACTGAAGATAGCAAAAGGTTCATCATCCCTTCCATTCCAATAACCACATAATGGTTGATTTAGTATTGATGAATCCACTTAGAGTAAGTATATGTAATCCTTTGATAAGCCGAGCCAATATTTGTGGGAGCCGGAAATGGCGGGCGTGGTCGTGTTGGTTTATGATACGAGCTGAACAAACGCTACCTTAGGTCTGGGATTCCCAACCTTCTTGGAAGGACCCCGAGTTTATCCTATCTTCCTTCTTATCTCGTATCCATACTAATAGCCTGTGCCCGCGACTTCGTTTGCGCATATCTCAGGTTAGTTTGTGAGTATCAAGATAAAACTTACGTCAGATTTGTAAGTTAGACCTTCTTTAATACAACAGTGAAAACCGCATCAAATTTGGTCCAGTAGTTTATGCGTGATGCGCGTACAAACATACAGACAGAAAGACAGACAGTAAAACAGACAAAAATTAAAAAAAAAATGGTTTTGGGTTCTATTGGCCCTATAATAGTTATAGCCCTCATAGTTTTTTTTTTTAAATAACTTCTATGTACAGACACAGACTAGTTACAGTTTTATTATATGTATTGATGATTGATGACGGACTGATATGTGTTAGCATTAAGAAAGGAATATCGGAAATTGCTCAATGGATTCATTTTTCCTCTTTATAATTTTTGACTAAACGAGCGAAGTAAACGAGGTCTCCGTTTCAGCTTGGCCATAAATGCTTTGGTATGCCTGTGTGTTCTCGTCTAGAGGTCCCATTTTTCAACTGATTCCCGTGTAATTTTGGGAGCGATAGTCTAGCTATATTTTGCACAAAAAAAAATAATAATGGCGGAATTGGCACAATGGGCCTAACCGATATAAATTTTTCTATTTATTTTTATGATCTCACGAGGTTCTCAGTCCACAGCTCACAGAGCCACTACATGTATTTTCTCCGCAAACCCCAGGTTGAGAAGCTCTGCATAAGATTATCACGATCTTCATTGTAGCGGGAAATCTATCATATCATGTTTTAAATATTACATTTTTGTTTTAGATATATACATTCTATATTGTTTAAAATAAGCAAAAATGTAATGATTGTTCTGAACATTTCTTCAAATAGTAATCACGTAACCAAAATTACTCAAATAATTTGCTACAACTATATGCGTCTATCAGAAAATCCATGGCCATATTTTTATTATATCTAATCTGTTTAATATACAGTTTTCATGTGTTTATATTACAGTACGCACGTGTGCGAAGTCAGTGGGCCATATTGGGAATTCGGCGCCTTGATAAGAAACATTACTTAGTTGAACATAACGATAATGTGTAATTTATAGGTAATTGGGTCAATTATTTATATGATATTGAGACTGACACTGAAGTGTTTTAAGAGCCAATTTAAGACATAATAAAAAAATAATTCGATAATAATTTTGTTACACACATGTACATTTCCATTAGGTTATAGTATTTTTTCCGTCTTATTCATAAAATAATTACGAACTTTAAACTAATTTTAGTTAAAACATGTTTTGACCCTATCACTCTTTAATCAACATATGACGTCCAAAGTACGGGACAAAACATACTTAGTTTAACTAAAATATGTCTTAGGTTTACGGTAAGTTTTAATGAATTTAAGTCGGTTTGACAAGTATATTCTAATTCTATGGTTTGACATCCTAATCCTAACTAATATTATAAATGGGTAAGTGAGTTTGTTTGTTTGTTTGTTTGTTACCTCTTCACGCTTCATTCATTGAACCAATCTTCCTGAAATTTCGCATACACATAGCTGGAAGTACGGAGAAGGACATAGGGTACCTTTCATCCCGGGAAAAAGCACTGTTCTCATGGGAAATTCACGCGGGCGAAAGCTAGTTAAATATAAAGTGAGAGAAATCAATTAAAACAACTAAAATATGTCGTCAACGTAATCTTCTAGTGTTACTTGGCAGAGATTACAATTGCCGCTGTTGCTACGCTAAGGACGTCCACATGTGAACACAAAAGACTGCCACAGACTAAACATAACACAGAGCCAACTAAATTACCTATAATATTCATTTTTGTTACGCTCCGCTTTCGTAGGAATAGATTCTACAAATGCGTTTTGTAATCTTCTCTTCGACATCCATTTCTTTTTCGACTTCAATTTTCCGTTTTATTTTTATATTAAAATTTTGTATTAGTCCGGAAGAAAAATTTTCTATACTAACTGCGCCCCGAGATTTTGCGCCCATAAAAATGTGGAGAAACTAAAATATTATTCCAAATTTTACTATTTACCCGAGTACCTACCTACCAAATAACAAATTGCATTAAAATTCGGGTAAAGGACAATCCACTCCAATGACCTATTTAGTATAACCTTACACAAGGAAACTTACTTTGAAGCTAGCTTTATTTATTCACCCGCAAACTTTTACTTATACTCAATTGATACAAACTTTTATTTTATTATTACTTTAGTCGGCGTTTTTAAGGACAATCATTCCTTCTCTGCGTCATAACTACAAGTTCACTTTAGAATTCTAAGCTTTAGGATCTGTGTAAACGTACTCTGTATTTTAAACGTAACACTATTGGGCCTTCTTCTTCTTGGCGAATCGAAATTCTATTGGTCCTATAATGATACGATTAACAACGACTTAGAATATTATTTTGTTGACGCAGTTGACTATTTTGTCGTAAAAGTGGGTTAAATCCACACGGCGGCCCTAGCTATCATAATACTCTTCTTCATTTCGGTTACCTTCGGAACAAGACTGCTCAAAATGTAGAAGCATTACAGTTATTTTATAAATTAAAACAGTCACGTGATCATGTCTCAATGTAAGTATTTATATATTTCAAGGAGCTGGCTTGTTGATTGTAACTGCTGAACGTAGAAACTTGTACAGAGATGAAATGTGAAAGAGGTGGAAAACGACATTGTTGCGAGCGAAGTTATAAGTCTATTATGTTTGTCATATTTATCCTTTTATCAAATTTCAGGTATCGGAATTAAAAACCTCAAAAAAGGAATCCTATTCTAAATAAAAAAAAAACATACATACATCGAAACATATAACCTCCTCTTTTTTGGGAAGTCGGTTAAAAATGGATGCAAAATGACACAAGCTTGCCTTTTGTCAAATAACCATAGATTTAAAAATATTAGGCAAATAACTCATACAACAACTACACAAAACTAGAGAGACTCTCCAACAATACGACATATCTAAGAACCTCTAAGAACCATCATAAAAACCATCTCGGAATGCCTAATTGCATTACACAGTTTACACACCCACCGAACTATATGTTGGTCGGAGACAAAATTTCTATGATTTCCTCAAGACGTCGTGGGTGTTAACTGTACTAGGGACAGTGCCAACTAGGCCATAATGTCTCCCACTTCTGTCTACCAAAATATCTACACAACCACCCAAAACCAGATACATTACTCCACATAAACAATCTCAAGAGAATTCTTGCAATGAACGCAGCAATGGAGAGCGAACGGATGGAAAAATCGCGGGAATTTTTCCGTGTAAATTTAGACATTTCATTGTTATGTCTGTCATAGATTGTGCAAGCAGCCGTTGTTTCCTAGTATATGAAAATAGGCCGTTTAACGGGCTAATTGTTTCATAATAAATGACTACTAGATTAACCGCAAATAACGTGTGATTATTAGTCTTGATGTTCAGGGAATGTTGGAAATAGTGTTGAGATATGAATTTTGTCGATTAATAACTGGGTGACTGTAAAACATTAATAATACCTATTAAAAAAGAACTACATATATGTATAACTTGTGATGTGACTCTGAGCTGCCATAACCGCCGTAGGAGCTTCGGGATAAAATGTACCCCAAGGAAAAATGACCTTTTTGCCACGCTTTATTTCAAAACTAGCTTTTGCCCGCGGCTTCGCCCGTGTAAATTTCCCACGGGAACAGTGTTTCCCAGGATGAAAGGTACCCTATTTCTTCTTGGTACTTCCAACTATGTGTATGCAAAATTTCAGGAAGATTGGTTCAGTAGAAAAAGCGTGAAGAGGTAACAAAAAAACTCACTTTCGCATTTATAATATTGGTAGGATGAATATAACTTGAGTGGAGTACACGACCTCATAAACTTAAGCATCGAATAACTTTCCACAAACATTTTGCTTCTAATAAGCTTTTAAAAATAAACCTTCGATTTTCCACTTGTAAAAATAGCCAACCCCAGAGCCCAAAGCCACAGTACAAATATATAGAGCAGTCTCACTAATTCTACTACCATTTATTTCTATCCTGCGATAATGGATCCTATTCACGGCTATAGAATCAGATCAATACTACACAGGTCATGTATTTTTGACCCACTATGACTAGTCTCTGCTACGCCACTTTGGTGAGACTAAAATAGTGAGATTGCACTATTGAATTCCCTAGTATTTATTTTTAGGGTTGTTATTTGTAGGTTACGAGAAGGAATTAGTCGTTAAGTGTTGTACATTTATATTAGTCAATTACGGTTCAGATCCCGTAAAATTTTTGTACGATTCGTAAGATGTATCGAAAAAATAATCAGTTTGTCGAAATCCGTAATTGGATCTACTGGATAAATTTAGCTGGAATTTAGTACACAGGGCTGCTAAATAGATATAGGGCACTTTCAAAAACCTCATTTTGAACCCAAGAAAAAAATATTTGATAAAAGAAGGTATTAAAAATTTAATTTCCATTTACAAATTGTAATAATAATCGGACGTAATTAGTGGGAAAATTCCTAAGCACACACATCGACGTCTGGTTGTAACAAAGACTTTAATGATTTACTAACTGTCAAATTAAATTTGTTCAAGTGTGCGCCGGCGTCGATGGCAAATATTACAACAATTTGTAGGTTTAAATAAAGGTGGTGCCATACAGGGTCGGATTCAGGAATCAGGTAATGCAACTTTAGAACATATTTTCTTTTCTCCTCTATTTTTTTTCACCGTCTTGCTGCCATACAGGGTCGGATTCAGGAATCTGGGGCCCTCAGGTAATACAACTTTAGAACATTTTTTCCTTTCTCCTATATTATTTTTTCACCGTCTTTTCTGTAGTACCTATGAAACGCTTCCTCCAAGGTTCTAATCTTGTCATCACTGCTTGGACCTCTGCATTCGTAGAGTCGAGACCCAAAAGTCACACGGCAACATAAAGCATCTCAGCCATTCAGCGTATTCCAGAGCCGTAACCCACGAGCCCACGTACTACCTTCCTGTGACGTCATCGGGAGGAAAGCGAGTTTGTTGACACCGGCTGCCCAGGCGCAGACGTAGCCCAGACGTGAACGCGCGCGCCGATTTTAAATGGCGAACCTTCCTGTGGAATAGGGCTGTTCTTTTATAGAAATCACTGGCAGCATATAAGTTTTTGTTTAACATAACACGAAAACTGGGCAAGCACCAGTAATAGGCCTGAATATTCCAGGAAGATTAATATTTTATTGCGCTGCACTAAGCTGTGGAATATGCTTCCCTCAGCGGTGTACCTGAATAGGTTCGACATTGGGACCTTCAAGAAAAGAGCCTATCGCTTTCTCAAAGAGTCGGCAACGCATCAGTGACCTTTTTAGGGTCGTTGGTGTCTATGGACTGCGGTGATTGCTTACCATCAGGCAACCTGCATGCTCGTTTGCCTACTATTCTAAAAAAAAGCTGTAAAAGAAAAAGGAAGAAAGAAAAAGGAAGAAAGAAAAAGGAGTTGTAGATGAATTAAGAAGAAGCATGAAGAAGGTATTGCCCACCAGACTATGCTGATGTGTACTAGATACGCTAATTTACTGGGAAATGCCATGCTTATATACTTGGAGAATACATCCATACTTCCATACTAATATTATAAATGCGAAAGTTTGGATGTGAGTTTGTGAGTTTGTGAGTTTGTGAATTTGTGAGTTTGTGAGGATGTTTGTTACTCAATCACGCAAAATCTACTGGACGGATTTCGATGAAATTTGGTACAGAGGTAGATAATGACCTGGAATAGCACATAGGCTACTTTTTATCCCGGGAAAAAGCACTGTTCCCGTGGGAAATTCACGCGGGCGAAGCCGCGGGCAAAAGCTAGTATATGTATAAAGTCTGTCTTTCGCATTTATAATCCTACTTCCAGCTCATATCATAAAAGAGAAAGTTTGGACGCTAGTTTGGATTACTCAATCTCGTATAACGTACTGGTCGGATTTCGATAAAATTTGATCAACGGGTAGAAAAATACCAGGAATAGGGATTTAGCACATACAAATATATATACCTACCTACCGCAGGGAGATGTTGGTTGGCTGATGTTATTTGAGAGAATGTTATTTCGTGTACATTTATGTATTACGAGTATTAGAATAGTAACTCAATTGATATGTACTTTGGTTAGATTGTATGCAGATCGCAGTGCGTCCAGTCAAACCTTCGTGGCTTTAGGATAGTAAATGATTTTTATTTTGTAAATGTTTTGATCTAATAAATAAAAAATAAAAATATTCATAAACTTATAATATATTGTACGCCAGTCTATGTGTAGGCCTATGTATATTTACTTAAAATGTTAACTATTACTGTATTGTGTTACCAAGCAGGCCGCCGGTTAGAAACAGGCCTCCTGCCCTCGATAAATACAATTAACAATAGTCTCGTAATTATTATTGGTCACAATATTTTTCTATACCGTATAATGTGTGTTATTTTTAACCGACTTCCCAAAAAAGGAGGAGGTTATATGTTTCGATGTATGTTCGCCGAATTCTCCGCCTATGGTGGACTGATTTCCGAAATTATTTTTTTAATTGAAAGAGTCTATTCCCACGTTGGTCCCATTTTAACCACGTCAGAATCTGTTTGGTAATTTTAAAGGTACCTAACAAAATATTAAAATACATACATTGGATTATAGAGCAAAAGCCCGCGACAGCATGCCCTTTTTATTTTATGAAAACTCAAGATTCTACAATTACAGATTCTAGAACCAACACAGAAATATCTGAATCACTTTTGCTATCCATATTACCTGCATTAGCAACTATAAGATCCAAACTTCATGCCTAGCCACTAATCTATTTTACCTGTATATCCCACATAGAGAAACATTCAGCATTTTTAAAATAAGAAAGGTTTGGTCGTCGCGGGCTCTTGGTCTATTTATGTGCCAAAAATAATGGAATTCTGACATGTTTTGACATTTAAAATCAAACTGACATAAAAAGTTTTGATTTCTTAATTTTCGGCCAGTGATAAAATAAGTTTAATTGGTATTATAGGTGCACTAAAAATTATAATTTTTTTTTTTTTTTTCCAAAAAAAATGAACCGACTTCCATCATAAAACTTAAAATCATGAAATAACATATAGGTAGATTTTTTAAAAAGAAAAATGTATTGGCATGCTACCTACTGAACGAGGTGGGCTTATAAGTTTTTAAATAGATTAGGTGGGTAAATAAACTATTAAAAAAAAATAGGTACTATTCTTTTAATTTACTATCCAAGCCATGAGATAGCTACTTAGGTTATATCTTGTTTCATGCATATATAATTTTAAAAATATTGAGTACCTAATTAAAAATTTAAGAATTCCAAAGCTTATCTATAGTAGATTTTACAACAAGTGCACAAAACGAATCATTTTTATCCGAGACTTTTAGCAGCCCGAGCCGAAGGCGAGGGCTGATAGTAATGTCGAGGATAAAAATCGTTTTGTGGACGAGTTATAAACTCTGCTTTTCACTTCGATTGCGAGGAAATAAATCAAATTAAAGAAATTAATAAACGCACTAAAATTCAAGAGCTGTTTCCCGCCGCTTTATTTTTTAATCTTACGACATTGATAGGCTTGGGCTGCACACCATACAGCCTACTATAAAATTAATTTTGTAATAATATTTTTCTTAAATTAATTAAATAACATATGTACCGTACTTGAATTTAAATTTTAATATTTTTTATGTCTTAAAAACACATAAGGCAAATAAATTAAAAGTAAATATTATAAAATGACAAATTCTATCTATGAACTTTTTATTGTGTTTGGCTGTACGGTTCATTATCTGTGCCTTAATATAGATACATTTATGAGTAGATACGTTAATGCCCTTGTGCACAAAATTCGATTTTGTGCAGCCTATATCCTGCACAAATAAGCACTTTCAGAGCATGAGAAGTGAAAAAATTATAGTTACTGTCACTATGACAGTGACAGTTGTGTTTACATATTTATTTAGCCTAATTTCAATTTCGAGTATGGCACAATGTACAGTCGGGTAGATAAACCTGACCCCCGAGATAGAATTCGGTCAGTTTTATTTGCCCCTGACTGTACTCTCTTAGTCGTATTTCCTCATCACATGACTGAGGGTTGTGGTCATTATATGGAATGAAACACACACAACGACTTTCTTGGCAATTTTAATGGAGTGGTTTGCCATTGCCTTCTCCATTTCATACACTAGCTGATAATCATCAACCAGAGTGCAGGTTTCCTCACGATGTTTTCCTTCACCGGAAGCAAGTGGTGGTCGATGAAAACTAACATAGGTACATGAGTCAGATTGGTATACAAACTCATGTAGCACGGGCAGGATTCGAACCTGGAACTTTTTGCAACCACAGGCGGGCGCCCTACCACTCAGCCATCACTGCTTCGACTGTACATGACCACAAAACACTTACATCACAGGATAACATAAATTTACTTATAAAAACAATAAATAGAACGCTGTAGATATATTTTTAATGGTTTACATTGTTTTCCTGTTAAGTTTTCCTCGTTAAATATACTGAGCTAAGTATTAATAAACTATGTTAATAATAATCATGAACTTGTAGTGATAACTACAGAATTATTTTGAACTTCTAACTGGTCAACTTTGCATGTCATATTTTAGGTGAAATAGTTGATATATTGGGATACTATTCCTGTGGCGTATTACCTGCATGATAGGCTCTCGACTCACTACAATAGCAGGCATTCAAATCCATTAGTCTCCAGACAAATTGAATGGGAAAGTGACACACCAGTACACAAATTTCATATGTTGTTTTTACAATACTTATTAAGAAAACAGGGAGACCCGCACATCAAAACGTTCTTTGAGTCACGCCGAAACCATTGGTAGCAACAACTCGACGCGATTTTGTGTACTTACGGAATTATATCAAAAACTAAACATTCATAACAAAACATTCTATGATTAAATTAGACTGTCAACAAAATCTGCAGAGTTGGACGTCTGACATTGACAGCTGGTGACACACGTTCCGTCTCAGGGTCCTAACAAACCTTTCTTATCATAAAAAAATAAGAAATCATGGTAGGATTGTTGTAGAATTTTAGTTGTTCTCCTTTAATATCGTCGACTTAGATTATTATAATATTCAACGAATAAATACCTTATTTAAACGTTAGTTCTTTTAAAGAATATTAAAGGTTGGTTTGACGTGCGTCCGAATTAAGCGAAAAGGAACGTGACAAGACGAAATGTCAAATCGGGTCGAGTCGATTCGCTCTCTTCCTGGGTGGGCGCCACGACTAACATGGCTTGAGCAAAATTATTAAATTTTTGGGGTTTTTTCACTTTCGCCGCCCTCGGCACCCCGTCATGGGACTATAGTTTAACCTTTAGCTTTAAGATCCGCGATACGCGCAAGGACACAGGGGATATTTGCCGCCACGAAGTTGTCAGGAGGATGAGCTGTTGATATCCACGTGCCCGCCCGGCCGTATGAATTGGCGCTTCCCGGAGTGTCCTCCCATCACCAGAGGGTGCGGTTCTCCCGGACCGTGGACCGCATGCCACGGCGCAGGCCCCGTCGTCGGCGACCCCAAGGTGCGACACACGGATCCTAACCTTATTTCCAAAGGCCGCGTCGCCGCCTTCGATCCGATGTCCGTGTGTGGCTCAGCGCAAACCTCGGAAGGTCCAGCCAGCATCTACTATCTCGCATACAACGGAGCGTCGCAGGAGCACCGCGCCGCTTTGATGTCGTGACCAGCGCCAGTGCTCGAACCCAACGGATCATAACGGTGAACGGAACGACGTTCTAAGTGCGCACAGACGTTTGTGTACGGACCTGGCCAGGTACCCTATATTTGGTTTATGTTAATTTTAACTTTTAATTGCGGCAAAGAATTATCAGATTTTGGTATTAGTATAACATGTGCCCGCCCTCAGCGGCTAGTGTGTTTATGGAATAAAATGCTATATTCTATCCCAACCATATTGTATTAATGATGTCACCCTGCCCATGACTCCCAGGACCTAAGGCTTACTAGACAAGAGGTCCTTGTACTTCAAAAGTGCGAGGCTCTATCCTGAGCATTACATCCGGCTCTCTCTAAAGTAATTGTTCGTGTATAATCGCACTGCGCAGGATATTGCCCGTCTTCGCTTCCAATAGCTGAAGACCCCTGCGCACACCGCACCAACAACATACACTTTTTATTTTTTTATTTTTTATACACGACAATGGCGCCCGAACAACTATATTTTTGAGCCTGTGAGTCCTGTGAGAGTGGCAGTTTTTTCTAAAAATAGTTTTTAAATTTTTTAAACTCGCTCACTTGTTATTTTGAAATTTTGGTGATATCATTGACTGTAAAGTTATTATACTTTAGTGTTTGTTAGGTTTATATGCGACAGGGTTGTAAGCATACATTTAATACAATTCATAGTAATTATTATAATATTACTAAATAATATTATAATTAAGAATATAATAATTAATATTTTATTTGGGCTTCGCTATGAATAAAAAGCATAGCGCTCAGCCATAATTCCTATTTAATCTCAATTTGAGAGCTAATTTATATTTATTGACAGGGAGTACCTGTATATATTTAGAAATTTATCAATTATTATAACCTATTACATACCCTGACACATATAACCTCACATTTTTGTCAACATGTCGGACGGCGAAAGGGAAGAACAATATCACGAAGTGAGTGGGGAGGCAAACAAACCACCTACCACTACTACTTCCTCATTTGTTAATACACGACCACGGGGAGGTGCAATTGACACCCACCCACCCGGCCCTTCCACACTTAAAGCGTTACAACCCACATTGTCTCAACCAGGAGCTCCCGGTTTAGTACGTCAAGCCAACTCAATGAGACCTACCTATGTTACGGAGACTAGGGAAGATGATGAGCGCGTTATTTACATATTAAAGGAGGACCATTTGAGGTCGTGGAATTTAAAATTTTCTGGTGACTCAGACGTCACAGATTTTTTCCTTCGAATTGATGATTTTAGGCGTAGTCGAAATACTTCAGAACAGAAAGTACTGAAATGTTTTTCTGACTTACTTAGTGGCAAAGCTTTAGATTATTACAGACATATACGTGATGGAATTTCTACATTGTCAGAATTAGAAGATAATTTTAAGTCATTTTTCACGGCAATTGATAATGACTTTAAATTAGAAAAGTCAATCCGTGAGCATCGACAATCGCCAGGTCAATCCTTACACTTTTATATTTTGGAAATGCAAACCATGAATGCGCGGCTAACAAACAAATTAACAGAAACAACTTTATTAGAAATAATAAAACATAACATTTTACCATCATATGGACACTTGTTGGCTGTTGACAATTCTAATAGTATCCAGAATCTTATTGATATTGGCAAACGTTTTGAGGCATACTCAGGTTTCACTAACACAGCTAGCGATTCCAAAAATTCAAAACAATCAAAACAAATAAATACAGTTAAATTACACAATACAAACTTTAATGATAATAAACATAAACAAAATTATAATAGAAACATTAACAATAAACAATTAGAAAATAAATTAATTTGTAACAAATGTAAAAAATTTGGGCATTCATATAAACAATGTCGCACTATACCAGGCATTGTCTGTTTCCGGTGTGGTCAAAAAGGCGTGCTAACAAGCACTTGCTCTAAATGTAATGATGGAGATAGGGATGTATCATCACCGGAAACAAACAATTGTAAAAAAACTAGTTAGACCAGGAGCCACACAAAAAATATCAAATATTCCATACTTAGGCGCTGTGACTCCTGGTATAGAAACAGTCGACAGTGACAATAGAATTTTTATAGATTTTAAAATTAAAGGAAAACCTTACACAGGTTTAATGGATTCTGGTGCTAATTTTAGTATAATAGGAAACAATTATCATAAACATTTTTTGAGCCTAGGACTTAAATTATTGGATTATTCTTCCACAGCAACTTGTGCAAACCGTTCTGTTGTTGAGGTAAAAGGTAAAATCCTGCTACCAGTCAATTTCAGAGGTAATACTTATAATATTATGTTTATGGTAATCCCAGCAATTTCTAATAATTTTATTTTTGGCATGGATTCTATTATAACGTTAGATTTAATACAATTACCAAGTTTAGAGGATTTAAATATTTCATATGGACAACCAGTTGTCAGGCCGGAACCGAATAAAACAATATGCACCATAGTACCAAAACATGACCTCTCTCCCCTAGAGTCAGTCCAACTAGACAAAGTTATACAAAAGTTTAAATCTATTAGTACAGAGGAGCGAGGCCTAGGTAGGACATCTCTAGTTGAGCATAGGATCAAAACAACGGGGCAACCAATAAAACAAAGGTATTACCCTCTGTCACCGGTCAAATTAAAAGCTTTAAATGAAGAAGTAGACCGGATGCTTCAACTTGGTGTAATAGCACCATCTAAATCCCCATGGTCAAACCCCGTTGTCATGACCCCAAAAAAAGATGGTTCATGGAGATTTTGCTTAGACGCTAGGAAACTTAATGACGTCACAATTAAAGACTCATATCCTGTGCCATATATTAGTTCAATTTTAGATAATTTGCGTGGTACTCGTTATTTAAGTTCCATTGATTTATCAGCTGCCTACTGGCAAATGTCATTATGCGATACTGATAATGAAGACGGTTCCGGCACATCATGCCAAAAATCCGCATTCGTGGTACCCAATCGTGGTTTGTTTGAATTTAAACGTGTCCCGTTCGGCATATCGAACGCTGGGTGCGAATTACAGCGATTGGTTGATTCTCTTTTCCATCACAAATTTGGTGAGAAGATATTTGCTTACTGTGATGACCTTCTCGTAGCCACTAGCTCGTTTGAAAAGCATATCGCCATTTTAAATGAGGTTTTTGAAGCTTTAAGCAAGGCAGGTTTAACTATAAATTTTAGCAAATGTGAGTTTTGTAAGTCTGAACTCAAATATTTAGGCTACGTAGTCGGCTCACAAGGTTTATTGACAGATCCACAAAAACTAGAGTGTATCAGAAATTTTCCACGTCCCACAACCGCTAAGCAATTGCGAGCGTTTATAGGGCTTTGTTCGTACTACCGAAGATTCGTAGCAAATTTTTCAACTATTATAGCACCAATGACGGTTCTGATAGGCAAGAAAAAGGCAGAGATACGGTAGACTGGTCAGAAGAAGCAGAAAGGTCTTTCCTAGCGCTCAAAGAAGCTCTGACTCAGGCTCCCGTGCTCGCTTGCCCCGATTTTTCCAAACCGTTTCAAATTCATTCAGACGCATCAAGCGTCGGTATTGGTAGCGTGCTGGTCCAGGAAATCGATGGTATAGAACACCCTATAGCTTTTTATTCCAGGTTGCTTTCGAAAACAGAACGAAATTACAGCACAACCGAACGCGAATTACTCGCCCTAGTGGATTCAAGAAACCATTTTAGACCTTATATAGAAGGGAGTCGTTTTATAGTAGTGACAGATCATATGTCTTTGAAATGGCTCAAGACACTAACCAACCCATCAGGTCGATTAGCACGATGGGCAATGCAATTATCTTGTTTTGATTTTGAAATTAGGCATAAAAAAGGTTCTATGCACGTAGTACCAGACGTACTGTCCCGTATTGAGGCAGTTATATTTGATGGCGGTTGCAATTCTAAAGATGATTGGTATAATACGTTGCTTAGAAACGTTCAGTTAAACCCGATGTATCATAGAAATTATCAAATTAAAGATAAAGTGTTATTCAGATATTCCAAACCAAATTCAAATCTACAATCAGATAACGATTGGAAAATTGTATTACCTAGAGAACTAGTACAGGAATGCATCAAAGAGAATCATGAAAAACATGCAGTCCATCCTGGTACATTTAAAACTTTGTCTAAAATTAAAAGAAAATTATTATTGGAAAGGCATGTATGAAGATGTGAAGAATTATGTGGCCACGTGTGAGAAGTGTAAAGCTTATAAACACTCCAACCAACCTCCACATGGACACATGACAAACCAGAAATGTGTCAACAAACCGATGCATACTTTGTCCATTGACCTAATTGGTCCATTAGTAAAATCTTATTCTGGTCACATCTACATACTGTCCATAGTCGATATATTTACTAAATATTGTTGGATTCACCCACTTAGAACCGCTACTGCCAAAACAATAACATCATTTATTGAACAGGAAATCCTATATAAAGAGGGAATTCCATGTGTTATAATTTGCGACAATGCAACTGTATTTCAGAGCAAACAATTTAAAGATTTTTGTGCGAGCCATTCGATACCAAAAATATTTTACAATGCGTACTACGCGCCTCAGTCCAACACTGTGGAACGTTTTAACCAAACTATAGAAACCTGCCTAGCTATTTTAGTAGGAGAAGATCAAAGAAACTGGTCTAAGTACCTACCTCAAATCCAGCTATCTTTGAATAGCACTATCAATGTTGCCACTGGGCACACACCATTTTTATTGGCTAAAGGTCGGGAGATGATGACGGATGGCATGTTGCATTCAGTAAGAGGCGGCATTCCAAATTCGTTAGATGACCTTCAAATGTCCAGTCGTTCCGAAAAAGCCACGGCTCTCAATGAGATGGCAGACATCTTCCAAAAAGTTACCGATGCATTGACCAAAGCGTACAAACAAAAACGCGGGACGATACAACCTACGCCGTAAACAACTTCGGTTAAGCGTAGGTGATATCGTATGGAGGCGTAACTTTGTGCAGTCAAACGCAGCTCACTTTTTCTCCGCTAAACTAGCACCGCGCTTTGTGAAATGTAAAGTTGTCAGGAAGCATTCGGATGTTGTTTACGACCTTCAGGAGATAGAAACCGGTAAAGTTGGAAAATATCATGTCAAGGACATAATAAAAGTCTCACAAGGTGTGTCCCCTAGCTAGCAACTTTTTTTATCTTGAACTTTGATATTTTGGATTGGTATAACCAATCAGAGGCCCCATTTTTCACATATGACATGACTCACATGTGAAATTTTTTTTTGTCAAGCGTTTTCATGAAAACCAATTTCTTTTGTAACTACACACTCTAGGCGCCAGAGTAAACATAAGGATATGGATTAATACTCCTTAATTTTTGAGAAAAAAAGGAAAATAAGTTTTTTCCCTTATACAATGTCAGCCCAACGGCTATACATTTTAAACTTCAATTTATGTGAGAGCTCTCCATTAGTTTAAAGACTTTATTAGGTTTTACAATTTAATTACTAACTAGTAAATTATGTAGGAATGCTAGATTACATATATTTTAATTAAATCTCAAATAGTTTTTCTTATTATACATAAGTAAGAACTATATTACTTTAGATAATTCTTTATTACTAGTATGCTACTTGCGATTATCTCATTAGAAATCCAAGTACGATTTTTTAATGCAGGGGAATTGCAGCGGTCTGGCCAGACGCTGTATTCCTGACACTCAACATAAATTGAGTTAGTTTTAGAACTCTAGAACATACATTTTAGTTTAATATATGAAATAGCATGAGTTAGTTTCATATATAGCTGATAGTTTTATATTTAGAAATATATTGCCGTAGGATAGGTGAATGTTTTCTCCGGTTACCCCGGCTGTTTCGGCTAAGTACGACTTAACCTCTTTGCCGAAAAGGGGGTATTGTAGTGATAACTACAGAATTATTTTGAACTTCTAACTGGTCAACTTTGCATGTCATATTTTAGGTGAAATAGTTGATATATTGGGATACTATTCCTGTGGCGTATTACCTGCATGATAGGCTCTCGACTCACTACAATAGCAGGCATTCAAATCCATTAGTCTCCAGACAAATTGAATGGGAAAGTGACACACCAGTACACAAATTTCATATGTTGTTTTTACAATACTTATTAAGAAAACAGGGAGACCCGCACATCAAAACGTTCTTTGAGTCACGCCGAAACCATTGGTAGCAATAACTCGACGCGATTTTGTGTACTTACGGAATTATATCAAAAAACTAAACATTCATAACAAAACATTCTATGATTAAATTAGACTGTCAACAAAATCTGCAGAGTTGGACGTCTGACATTGACAGCTGGTGACACACGTTCCGTCTCAGGGTCCTAACAAACCTTTCTTATCATAAAAAAATAAGAAATCATGGTAGGATTGTTGTAGAATTTTAGTTGTTCTCCTTTAATATCGTCGACTTAGATTATTATAATATTCAACGAATAAATACCTTATTTAAACGTTAGTTCTTTTAAAGAATATTAAAGGTTGGTTTGACGTGCGTCCGAATTAAGCGAAAAGGAACGTGACAAGACGAAATGTCAAATCGGGTCGAGTCGATTCGCTCTCTTCCTGGGTGGGCGCCACGACTAACATGGCTTGAGCAAAATTATTAAATTTTTGGGGTTTTTTCACTTTCGCCGCCCTCGGCACCCCGTCATGGGACTATAGTTTAACCTTTAGCTTTAAGATCCGCGATACGCGCAAGGACACAGGGGATATTTGCCGCCACGAAGTTGTCAGGAGGATGAGCTGTTGATATCCACGTGCCCGCCCGGCCGTATGAATTGGCGCTTCCCGGAGTGTCCTCCCATCACCAGAGGGTGCGGTTTCCCCGGACCGTGGACCGCATGCAACGGCGCAGGCCCCGTCGTCGGCGACCCCAAGGTGCGACACACGGATCCTAACCTTATTTCCAAAGGCCGCGTCGCCGCCTTCGATCCGATGTCCGTGTGTGGCTCAGCGCAAACCTCGGAAGGTCCAGCCAGCATCTACTATCTCGCATACAACGGAGCGTCGCAGGAGCACCGCGCCGCTTTGATGTCGTGACCAGCGCCAGTGCTCGAACCCAACGGATCATAACGGTGAACGGAACGACGTTCTAAGTGCGCACAGACGTTTGTGTACGGACCTGGCCAGGTACCCTATATTTGGTTTATGTTAATTTTAACTTTTAATTGCGGCAAAAGAATTATCCAGATTTTGGTATTAGTATAGCATGTGCCCGCCCTCAGCGGCTAGTGTGTTTATGGAATAAAATGCTATATTCTATCCCAACCATATTGTATTAATGATGTCACCCTGCCCATGACTCCCAGGACCTAAGGCTTACTAGACAAGAGGTCCTTGTACTTCAAAAGTGCGAGGCTCTATCCTGAGCATTACATCCGGCTCTCTCTAAAGTAATTGTTCGTGTATAATCGCACTGCGCAGGGATATTGCCCGTCTTCGCTTCAAATAGCTGAAGACCCCTGCGCACCACCGCACCAACTTACACTTATTTTTTTATTTTATTTTTTATACACGACAAACTAAGTATATTTTCCGGTTAGATCATTCATCATGTTACTATGTAACATTATTTCCCGCCAATGTTGTCGAACTACAGCTGCAAACTACTAGAAATTCGGGACTACCACTGCTGAGAAGAAACGCCGATTATCTAACTATGAGTACTTTAGTTTTTATCTGTCATCTTTCCGGCCCACATTTTTCAAAATACAAAAAAGAAATACCATTTATATTTAGCTGCATATTTAACCAACCAGAATTTCGATACATTTTTGTATCGGAATCGCAAATCTGTCTTAACTTTAGCTTATGTTGATTAAAGAATGTTTTCAATTTATTGTTCTTATGAAAATGGAGATATTAAGATCACATAACCGGAGAGCATGTATGAAGAGAGTGAAGAGTGTAGAGGAAGCAAGAGAGATGTTAAGGATCGTAGCAAGTGGAAATCGCTAGTCTCTGCTTACCCCCACGGGAGAAAGGCGTGATTATGTATGTATGTTCTTTTGACATCCCTGGAGAAATTGTGTTTAGATCTACATATTTATCGATATTATTTGCGCTTGTCGTTTGATGTTCTTTCTTAACTAGACGAACAATGGGTTCGATTCCCGGCACGTAACAGGAAGTACCTAGCTTTGGCAATAGAAATATACACCAATTTGCATAGACCATGCCCTTTTGATTTATACGTTTACTACGTATAATGTTTCCACTACTAATAACTAATTTTACGAATATAAAAAAAAGACTGCAGTCCTAGACGTCACACAGCCTATGTTACTCGTATGGAATCAAGAATACCTCACATATATCTGTCAAGGCATTTAGGAATTATGGTAGAATAAAAAAACTCACATACATATGTGAACCCTAAAAGCATGAAACCAGAAACCAAAGTGAATAGGCTGCTTCTGGGTAAGCTCGCTACATCGTAGACCTCATCACTGTCCTCGGGAAAAACTGTGGTCAAGAGCAAACCCATCTTAATTTAAAAAAAAAACATGATACTCATTTTTAAGCAGTAGTGTAAAAAGGAAAGCGTAGTATGACAATGAGGTTCAGTATTAATCTATATGTGTCAATAAAAGTTATGTCTATGCTCAATAGGGTATTTGACTCTCTCTCTCTCTCTCTCAGCCGAAAGACGTCCACTGCTGGACAAAGGGTATTTGACTAGATTAAAAATATGAGTAATTCTATAAATATCCTTAAAGACAATATCCATACTTCCATACTAATATTATAAATGCGAAAGTTTGGATGTGAGTTTGTGAGTTTGTGAATTTGTGAGTTTGTGAGTTTGTGAGGATGTTTGTTACTCAATCACGCAAAATCTACTGGACGGATTTCGATGAAATTTGGTACAGAGGTAGATAATGACCTGGAATAGCACATAGGCATTTTTATCCCGGGAAAAAGCACTGTTCCCGTGGGAAATTCACGCGGGCGAAGCCGCGGGCAAAAGCTAGTTTTTCTATAATTTTTGGATATTTTAACATGTCAAAAGAAACAACGATTATGTTAATAAACTAATTTTAAAATAATTTATTTCAAGCCCTGGACCACGTGATATGAAACGCTTCGCCATTTTCAATGACGTAATTGAGGTGGTCAAATCAGTCAAGTGTCAATTCCATGTTCCGTTTCGCAATGTAAATGTCGCACCGTTATTTTAGAAAAATTGTGAGAATATATCTGGGCCCTTTACGCTAATGTCATAGCAACTTACATTGTTAATTAGTTTTGTCGCTCACTTTAATATTTAAATTCATCGTATTCTATTGAAAATCTTGTTATGAAAACAAGGAAGTGATATTAGTATACGTAAAACAGAACAACTTTTAATGACGATTGCCCATAATACGTCACGGGGTTCTCATTGTAACGTATTGAGCTTTTAAGCGGTAATATCATTATTTTGAACTTTTCATTGATTTTAAATGTAATTACTGAAAAATAATCAAAAATATATATGTCGTTAGGTTTCTGTTAATGTAATGAACAATTTTTGAATAGGTTTTCAAAAACAGTCAAATACCCTATTTGAGGGAATGAGGGATTTTCGAGACCCAAATTTAAAAAGAATAGTTCTAGATAAATTCATAGGTGGCGCTTAGTAAAAGGCGAGACCATTTAAAAAGCAAAAATGCACGGTATTGGCATTAAAAAAAATAAAACTTAATAAAAAAACATCTAAAAAGTATCAATATTGTGATTTGTGCAACTGTCAAACTGCTATGTGTTTTTAGGGTTACGTAGTCCGACAAGGAACCCTTAAAAGATCGTTCAGTCCGTCCGTCCGTCTTAGTCTGTCACAGCAGAATATCTTCTACGTTATGGACTGATTTGCATGTAACTTAATTAACTTAAGTAAATTAAGTTACCCCTTTTTAAGGATACCTCCCCATACATGTAAAAGGGGGGTGAATTATTTTTTGAGTGCACCCCCTTGTGTGGGGTATCGTTGAAAAGGACTATGAAAATAAGGTAGGGTTTCCATACAACACGTTTTATCAGCTTTACTATTTGCGAGATATAGCCCGCCAAAGTCATTTACACGGTGTCCCCCCCCCTCTGTAATTTCTGAAGTCTTGGACCTATTTATTTGAAACTTCAAATCACTCACGTAAAGAAACAGGCGCGTAAACTCTTATTTAAAATTATTTCGGGTATCCTGTGATGAAAACTTGAAATTATAAATAAAATAAAAATATATACTTTTTTCCAAAAGAACGCAAGAAATGCATAACAGCGCGGTGCCAAAAATGCCTACGGAACCCTATTTTATGCGTGGTCCGACACGCACTTGGCCAGTTTTTTTTTCTGCCTCTGGCTGACAATAAAAAGCGCACAAAATACGTACAGCCATTATTACGACTTTTATAAAACGATATCTGTTGAGACTTTTAATACAGATTTTTTCTTAATATAGCTGTCAGAAAATCGCTCGACACATAACCATTAAAATTAAAGACGCTAATGCAATGGGAACAGTAGATTAGATAGAGTTAATACTATTAAACTTTTACTACCACTAAAACGTAAAATAGAATGTTCTTGCATGTCGTAAGTATTGTATCTAATCATGGCTCGGATTATAATCATAAATTTTTTTAACTTTATCTTTATGGCCAAACCTACTATTTTCAAAGTGGATCAAACATGAAATCAATGAATGAACTATTCAAAAATTTTTCTTTAATTTTTTTTATGTAAAATATAATGGCGCCATTTGGCAGTAAAATCAACTGATGCTGTGACGGCAAATGGCATGACATGACGGCATCGTGCCATGATGCTCAGATGTTTTAATTTTCATTATTTGCCGGGTGTCCTGTGAAGGCCAACTTTTTTAGGGTTCCGTATAAAAATGAAAAAACGGAACCCTTATAGGATCACTCGTGCGTCTGTAAGTGTAACTGTAACCCTCTCCACGCTAACTCGCACTTGGCCGTTTTTTATTCTATAATTTCAATTCATATACTTAATCCGCTTCAATAACGAAATAGCAACGTAAATGGACACTGAAACCGTATTTTTTGTTAAAACACCTATTTTGCAACATTACTAAGAATGCCAGAGCACAGAATGTTGACCTAACTCACCTAGCCACGGTGAATAGTCAGCAAAATAGTCAATTCGATATTAATGTAAACTTATTTTATACTAGTAGAACAAATACTAACTACTTATTTAATACACGACAGAAAATAAAACCTAATACTTCGCCGTATGAACGAAAATACAGTAGGATCCTTATTCCTAACATAATGTCATACATACGGCAATATTTTTAAGCAGGTGTTACTATATTCATAAGGATAGACAGCATCGCGTCTTTATCCCTTACTCCCTTTAGACTTCCTTTATCGCTTTAAACAGAGCCAAAAGTAGTGAGACTTAAAGGCCACGCTTAGATGAAACCTTGGAGATTAATAATTACATCTAATTTTGGTTTTCTGGGAATATGAAGTAATTCCTTAATTATTAGGAACAATTTCCTCTGCCTTTTTTACACGACTGACCACAAAGGAATGTATTCAGGGTTCATATATTTGTATGTATGTAAGTTACTTTATTCCACCATAAGTCCTGAACGGCTTAACACATTTTTAATGTCAGAGGTATTTTTAGATTCCTTGCATTCCTCCGAGTGACATAGGCTATGCTGATATGCTTCGAGCAACAAGGATTTCCGCGCGTGGAGATGGAACCGTGTTGCTTTATGAGGTTATGTGAATTGTGAGTTATCAGTCGTGTTTTTTTATTTTTTAATAATTAGCTTGTTTAATAGTACCCTGGTTAATAAATTCTCTGAAGGCTAGAATGATACCTATAAGCCGAAACACAATAAATTGATAGGTATTCTCGTAGCTGTGATTTTCTTGTTCTTGGCACAAGTAACAAACACAAGGGCAGACACAGAAACAGTTAAGTAAGACTCCTCAATTATCGCCCTATTGTAATTCATTTATCGTCAAAGGTTGTGTCGCCATGCTCCGAAGAGGCCAAATGGTGTCGTTTTATTCCACTGTTTGAGCTGCTCATTACCAAGTCTCTAAGTTGCCAAGTCATGGCACTTGGCTAGTCCTACGAGGTACACGAAAACTCGCTTAGGGATCGCGTCATTTTTAGGGTTACGCTGTTTAATTATTCCGTCTGTTGATTGGTATTTTAGACTAGTTGCGCCCCTGAATTCTTCTTATGTGGGAGTACTCGTGCTTTCCGATATTTTTCTACCCTACCAAATTTTATCGAAATTTATTTTTGACTGATTAAGTAGTAGATTTGTAACAAACTCACATCCAGACTTTCGCATGATACAAGTTAACATATATTTATAGTGAAGTGTAATTTTAGATGATTTTTCTTTGGCTGGGTTTTGTTTCTTTGTTTTGTGTTTTTGTGTTTGGTTTTCTTTGTTAAACTATTACGTTAACGTTACGTTAACGTAACGAAAGTACGTTATTTCGTACTTTCAATTCCAGATGTAAAGACTTTGTTCCAAGACTGTTAGTTTTTTTACTTATAGTTTAACTATGCGATTTTTTTTATTATTAATGAAAGAGATAGATTTCCCAATTTAGCTCAGATCTAAGTATGTATATGGAACAGTTAGCATTATTTTAGCTTATCTACGGAACCTCCGACCTCACGCAGCGGTTTTCATATTCAGCTACCGCTAAATATATAATATGTAAATTATCATACAAAACAAAGACTTCAGCTTATTTTTTGATGTTTTACATTACATTGGCATTCTTGGCTCCTCATTACCATCGTAAATAGTAAATTTACCTTCGTAACTGCATTTCCCGCCATTTCTTTTAGAAATTTCTATGAATGGCTGACCCTTTTTGATACTTTTGATCACAGAACCAATTAAGGCAGACCAGTGCTTATTCATCTTGTAAAAAGTACGTTGTTATAAGTGTCTTGTAAAAGTAGTTGTGTAATTAGGGTTTTTTGACTAAAATCTTTAGCGATAGGAGGGATTTAGCATAACTATTTCGCTGGGCAGGAAGATTGGTGATCGCTATAAGGTATTTATTACATGCGGACGAAGTCGCGGGCTAAAGATTTTTTTTATAAAAGTGAAGTAAATTAAAAGATTTATTTTTCCTTTAACGTGTACTTCATAGTATGTTTATTCATTACTTGAACAAACAACTGACAACTCACATAGTCTATGTCACTCAGAGGAATGCAAGGAATCTAAAAATACCTCTCACATCAAAATCTGTTAAGCCGTTCAGGACTTATGGTGGAATAAAGAAACTTACATACATACAAACGTCATGAACCCTGAAAACATAACACACCTTTTTTGGTCAGTCGTGCAAAAAGGGGGTTATGAAAAAAAAAACTGCGCAAAGGTCGACTGTCGAGGTACTGGCCCTTAATACCTTTACTGTATATCCGTAAACTACCGCTAAACGCTAATTTCATTTAATTATCACGATGGTGGGAGTTACGTCATCATACAACTATGTGCCATCATCACCATGTGACATGGTATATACTATTTATGTTTCCTACTTTAAGAGTGTATCACGTCCGCGCGCCCGACCGAGTTTAGGTATTTGATAGACCGCAGCTGGCTGTGTGCAAGTCACACGCACACATCGACGTGAGATTGCCGCCAACCCGAAGTAATAAGTGACAGGGATCCGGCAAAGGATTTGTTGGTACCTATATAATATTTTTTTTCTTGCTTTACGGTAATGAATACTAAAAATAAAATTACGACCATTTTCTTATGTAAAACATACTTGGCGCGACTTGGCAGTAAAAAATGGACACGAATGCCGCGACGAAAATAGCATGACTGTCGTGCCAGGATGCTAAGATGTTAAACATCTGCCTGGCATCCCATGAAGGCCAATTTTTCGGGATGAGGTTTACAAAAAATAGTATTTTTGGATCCAAGATGGCGGACAACTTTTTTTTAATTTTGCAATATGGGTATCGTTTTATAAGTGTTTCAGTGCGCTGATTACGAAAATAACATTTATTTTGGAATCCAAGATGGCGGACAACTTTTTTTTCACGTTTACAATATGGGTATGGTTATAAGGGTTTTTCGGTGCGCTGATGACAAAAATAACATTTATTTTGAGATCCAAGATGGCGGACAGTTTTTTATTTTATTTTACAATATGGGTATCGTTTTATAAGTGTTTCAGTGCGCTGATTACGAAAATAACATTTATTTTGGAATCCAAGATGGCGGACAACTTTTTTTTCACGTTTACAATATGGGTATGGTTATAAGGGTTTTTCGGTGCGCTGATGACAAAAATAACATTTATTTTGAGATCCAAGATGGCGGACAATTTTTTTTTTAATTTTGCAATATGGTTAACATTCTGTAGGTTTTTGGGGACGCTGATGACGAAAATAACATTTATTTTGAGATCCAAGATGGAGGACAGTTTTTTATTTTATTTTACAATATGGGTATCGTTTTATGGGTTTTTGGGGACGCTGATGACCAAAATAACATTTATTTTAAGATCAGCGTCCCCGAAAACCTATCAAACGATACCCATATTGTAAAATAATAAAAAAACTGTCAGCCATCTTGGATCTCAAAATAAATGTTATTTTCGTCATCAGCGTCCCCCAAAACCTATAAAATGATACCCATATTGTAAAATAAAATAAAAAATTGTCCGCCATCTTGGATCTCAAAATAAATGTTATTTTCATTATCAGCGTCCCCAAAAACCTAGAAAACGATACCCATATTGTAAAATAAAATAAAAAACTGTCCTCCATCTTGGATCTCAAAATAAATGTTATTTTCGTCATCAGCGTCCCCAAAAACCTATATAACCATACCCATATTGTAAACTTGAAAAAAAAACTGCCCGCCATCTTGGATCTCAAAATAAATGTTATTTTTGTCATTAGCGCACCGGAAAACCTATAAAAACATACCCATATTGTAAAATTGAAAAAAAAAAGTTGTCCGCCATCTTGGATCTCAAAATAAATGTTATTTTCGTAATCAGCGCACTGAAAAACTTATGAAACGATATACATATCGCAAAATTAAAAAAAAAAAAAATTGTCCGCCATCTTGGATCTTGATTTAGATTTATTTTGATTTTTATGATTTCGATTTCTATGATTTCGATTTATTACGATTTCTATGATTGCGATTTATTACGATTTCTATTTCATCAAAAATTGTCGGCCATCATTCATGAGTATGAAAATGGTACCTATATAAATTTTAAAAAGATTAAAAGTAATAAATATGTAACTCTGATCTACATTACTCTCTGCTGTCTGTGAATACATGAGTACGCGAAAATTAAATGCCTCCCGAGCAGCAGAGCGACGTGGATTCCCCTTGACTCTTACCGGCAGACTGATTTTTCTTGGGCTTGGAACTCGTATATATTGAGCGATGGCATTGCCATACAAAAAATGTATGGGGAATTTCTTAGTGAATTGTTACGATATATAATATTTTTTTCGAGTTATTTTTCAAAAATCTAAAACGAGCAACTTGTAGCTAGTTTAATAAACTCGCGATTTAACATTATGTATAAATTATAATTTGTGTTTTACATAATGATTTCGTTAAAGCCGTGAACCCTGTTTTTCGTATTTTTCGTGTTTTCTGGAAGGTATTTACGCAAAAATAAAAGGCAAAATATTTTTATCTGTCTCGTATAAGTAGTAGCAGTTATTTGAGAAGCCTATAGTACTATTTTTATTATCAATAATGATCTAGTTTTGGCACCAGGGTCAATTCTGTAACGCCTGTTTTGGCTAAAAACGTGTGATGCAGGCTTAAAGTCTGCTAAAAATAACCCAACATGGGGGTTTTCACGACCTTCGTGGCCTAACGGTTATCACGCCAGACTGCCACACCGGAGATCTCGGGTTCGATCCCCGGTCAGTGTAAAAAATGTACCCGCACACCACAATAACAGAAACTATAGGACTGAATTTCATGATTTGATTTGTGACAAAGAAGCTCTAGTTAAGTAGTCATAAGTCAATGTTTTTTGATGAGATTTGGTAAAATAATATTTTGGGTCCTTTTTTACCGAATTCCCACATAAGCATAGCATTAGGGCTGAAATAATATAGGATAGCCGAAAAAAGTCAGTTAACCGTTGAGGAGTTTCCTCATTGGGAGCCAATCCGCGGAGTACTAACGGTCATACTGAAAAATCATAAAGCATTGTCATTGGAATCGAACACATGTAGGATGTAAGCCAAGTTTAACTTAATTACAAGAATTTATTTCAGGTGAACTTACATACATACATACATAGAATCACGTCTTTATCTTTTACGGGGTAGACAGAGCCAAGAGTCGTGAGACTCGAAGGCCACGCTTAGCTGAAGTGGGCTCTCTGATGGAATGGAGATTCAGGTATAGTGACAGGTTGCTAGCCCATCGCCTATGAGTGGAGGAATCCCCAGTTCAAAGCCCTTTCCCTTGATTGACTTTTAAAATCTGCGCGGGAAGAGAAGCAGCTAGCACATTCTATGTGTTTTCTTCGCTCCCAGACCAGCATGGAAGCAAGTGAACTTGGATCATGTTAAGAATAGATGTAGCTAAATAAAACATACATATTATCACGCCTTTTACCCAGCGGGGAAGCAGATACTAGCGATTTCCACTTGCTACGATCCTTACAGACCTCTCTCGCTTCCTCTACACTCATCATACATGCTTGCCGGTTATGGGATAGGTGCTGCTAATATCTCCCTTTTTAAGGTGGTCCGTTATCTGGTCGAAGTATACATAAAAGCTTGTAAAAATAAATGAAATAATTCAATTCCTTCATAATTATCCAATTATTATCGAATACAGTGGTTTCCATAACAGTTTTCCACGGCAGAAACGTTTTTTAGGAGATTCCCAGGCAGTTTTCCCATTCTCACGGCCTCACCGCGTCCTCGGCTACTGGGCCATGGTCAGGAGTACGACTTTTGTCGAACTGTCAAACAGAATGACTAAGGAAATCATTGTTTTCCACGCGAACGAAACGTCCATTCATAAAATTTGCTATGACGAGGAAAAGTTGTTAGAAAACTCAAAGGAAAGCGACAAGAATGGAATGTAATTTCTATCTATCAATTCTGAATTTTATGAGCGGTCGTTTCGACTCAATAGTAGTAGTTTCAATATAATAAATACATACACAATTAAGAAAATAATAAAAACATAAGTCTCACTTATATTGCTATTATTTTCTTTTCTTTTGTGTCTGTGCAATAAAAAGTTTAACAACAACAACATGCCGTTAAAGTGTATTTGTTAATCACGTACAGTAAAAGTATACCTATTATATTAGTAGATTGTATTTCAGGTTGTATACTTTATCTATTTTTTGAATGGGTCTTTTCGCACCGCAGTCTAGGTACCTTACTGGATACATTGGGCCATTCGCACTGCTCCAACCACTGCGGTGTCTCTTTCTCAGCCGAAAGACGTCCACAGCTGGACAAAGGCCTCCCCCAAGGATTTCTATAACGACCGGTCCTGCGCTGCCCACATCCCGCGACCTTCACCAGGTCGTCGGTCCACCGAGTGGGAGGCCTGCCAACACTACGTTTTCCGGTTCGTGGTCGCCACTCGAGAACTTTTCTGCCCCAACGGCTATCTGTTCTACGAGCTATGTGCCCCGCCCACTGCCACTTAAGTTTCGCGATTCTGCGGGCTATGTCGGTTACTTTAGTTCTCCTACGGATCTCCTCATTTCTGATTCGATCACGCAGGGAAACTCCGAGCATAGCGCGCTCCATCGCCCTTTGGGTGGTATGAGCCTTGAGCCTTCTTATGAGGCCCAAAGTAAGCGACCACGTCTCTGTTCCGTATGTCATTACTGGCAACACACACTAATCAAAGACCTTAGTCTTGAGTTTAGTCTTCACTTCGGTGTAAAAGAACCCATTTAAAAAGGGCTCATGGGGGCGATTCGGAGCGCGGTTCGAATCGCTTGTGGTGTGAAACGATCAAAGACCCATATGAAAGAGGGTCGATGTTGCAACTTAAGACTACCTACTTAATATGGTAGTATAAAAAAAGAGCCCCAAAACCTTGGGCTGGCTAATAGCCCAGCGCCTGAGCTCCCACCTGTACAAACATTGTTTACAAAAATTCAATGAGGTAAATTGATCAATGCCGATATACCTACATTGTTCTAGGTCCTTGAGAGTCGTGTTTGATTTCGTGAATCATAATCGCGAGTGGCGATTTGGATTATTAGTCCGGGAGTCCACGTCTCATAAAAATTTTAAGTACCTATTCACTGCGTTCTTAGCAATATGCCAACATAATGGGTTCAATAGGTATTAAAAAATTCTGGAAAACATAATAAATTTTACTATTTCCTTTTAAATAAATATCATTAAATTATCAAAAATCATCAAGGAATAGTTGTTTTCACAATTTGAAACTTATATTTTGTGACACTAAAATGACACAAAATTGTAAAAAAATTATAATTGTTAACGTTACTTTGGGCCACCACGTAATTCAATTCGTTCGTTTATATGCTTGTATTGTATATGTGTTCATTTATCATTAATGTAAATTATTTTTAATTACGCGATACTATAATTACAATAGTTTTGGTGCGCTTCGTTTTGTGCGCTTTAAATTATGCGCTTCGAGGAATACCTCAAATGCAAAATAAAATAAACGCAAAAATCACACGGTGTGATCTTCGTCTACTATCTTAATAGAATGAACGTAGACTCATTTAAAAGGCTATATGTGACGCAAATTCGCGAATAAATTATAATTATTATTTGTACACGTGCAAGAGAGCAAGTCAGCTGAACAGTGAATAGAACTAAATCTGAGGATTTCTTCCAATATCTGTCTGGACCTTCGTAATCTTTTAAGTAAGCTACGATTACGGATACGGATTTAGATGCGGTTTTTACTATTATTAAATATTAAAACCCAAATTTGACCCGCCGAGTCGACACGCTAAGAAGAAGACTAAGTATTATTAAAAGTGATTTCGTCCAGCTGGTTTATAGATATGCACAATCATTCGAAGCCGCGGGTCTCTAGTAAACTAAAAAAACTTTTTTTTTCATTAAAATTTTACTCAAAAAGTGAACGCAGTCTAATAGTCTCATAACTGTAAAAAATTAAACAGTGAGCAAACTAAATAAGTACATAATTAACTAACGCACCTACCTAAAAAGCAAAATGCTTTCACAATACCTCAGTGACAAAAAAATTTACAAAACATGACTTCAACTTTCTAACAATTCCCTTCATGTTTATGTTTTAAAGCGACGACAGTTGCATATTTGTACTTTTGGCTCAGAATGCTTGATGATTTCAAATTTACTTAATTTACACGTTTACTTAAAACGTCAGGAACGACAAATGTGTAAAGAAACTATAGTTAATCTTTCTTTATTCTAAGCTCACGAGGGATTTTCCGAGACCCATATAAAAAAAAAATAGGTTCAGATGACTTCATAGATGGCGCTTAGTAAAAGGCGAGAGAAAAAGTTCCATACAAAAAGCAAAAATTCACGGGATTGGCATTTTTTTTAAAATAAAACTTAGTAAAAAAAATAACTAAAAAGTATCAATAATTGTGATTTGTGCAACTGTCAAACCGTTATGTGATTTTTTTTTCTGTCTCTGGTTGACAAGAAAAAGCGCACAAAATAGGTTCATTCAGCCATTATTACGATTGGGCTTTCATAAAAACGCTATCTATTGAGACTTTTTTATACTGATTTTTTTTTCTTAATTTAGCTGTTAGAAAATCGCTCATTGCAAACGTATTCGGTTTTTTTTTTAAACAAACAAAAATATCTTCGACACTGATTTACATACTTATTTAGAAATAATATGGCGAAAATACTTTGGATTACAAAAAATTGTCGCGAAAAGCTCGTAGTTTGTAGCTTAAATAATTATGATATAAATTATATTGAAAATTGTACAGATAAAATGCCGGGACACAGTAGAATATATGTTAATGTAAATATAAATAAAAGTAATAAAAGTTATAACCACTTTTATTTTCAAGTTACCGTACAGAAAATAAGGTAATAAAACTTGAATAAAAGCTTTAAGAAAAAACTTGAAAATATATATTTTTTTAAATAAAAAGACATTTTTTGCACAAGCTTTTATAGTCATCAGGGAGATCCTGGAGTATTAGGCGTGACAATAATTTCATGTCCGTGCAGTTAACTGTCTAGAAGTTCCCTGGTTGGGAGCAGATCCTGGGTGCACCATCAGGTCAAGCTTAGCATCATAATGCGTTGTCATTGGAACCAAAGGTGTATTCCAAATTTCAGCTCAATCGGTTGAGGTCAGTCGCTTTATAAGAATTCTTAACCATAACTAGTTCAATTTTTTTTTTCAAGCTTTGTCCAACAGAATCAAACCTACAGACGATGTACGGTTCAGGTTAAATAAAATCTCATAAAAAAAGTAATTTGATAACTTCTTCGATAACCATATTTTTAAAAGTTTAGGTTAATGATACTTCGGAAACAGTCGTAAAAGTTTATTTATATATTTGAAAGTAAAAATAAAATAACCTAAATATTTTATTGGTAAACCATGTACAGTGAACTGCATATTAGTCCTACATGAGTCTAAATGCCGCGATAAAAGGGACGAATTTGCAATGAGTTTAGATCGGCAATGTACTGGTGACTGTACTTATTAAATGCCATACCAAAGATTATATAGTCGTTGCAAATTTAATGAATTGGAGTTCATTTCTTGTGATATATGAATAGAAATATGTTTTCTTTTTACGTGTAGATATATTATTACCTACTCTTATTTATTACATATTTAATTATTTTCTTCGCATTTCGTATATCATATAGCAAATTGGCCTTATAAAGGCCCCTCATATTTTTCTAGGTAGGCGCGTCGCTCGCAGTGTGGCCGCTACTATACTATGTCATACGTCTTAGATGAGTGATTGACAGCGAGTCTCTGGCTCTTAGCATAAGCAAAGCTCCTTGTATTGTAGCCTTAAGGACAAAGAAATCAACAACAGCAAGTAATATTCAGGTAATAACGACAGTTCCGATAAACACAGTCTCCCTCCAAAATTTGCTCTTCCCATGCGCTAAAATAACAACAAACAGACAAACTCATTAAGACACCTCTTATTAGTAATATCAATCAGGCAAGGCAAGTTGGGCGTCTTGGGGCTTCGCAAACTTATTTAGCAAACACATAAAATGCTCCCCGTGGGTGGTTTATTCTCTATGGTGCTTTTTATTTGTTACTTACTTCGACCCTCTTTGGGTCGTCCAGCCATCAAAGTAAGTAAGGATCTCGGCCTCCGATAGTTTCCACTCCTTTCTGTTCTGCGCCACTTTCTGCCAGTATTTTCATTTCATAGGTAGCATTTTCTTACCATTTGTGAAGAGATATCAAGAGAAGGAAGGAATACACCATTACGATATTGATTATAACATAGGTATGTCTCTAGCAAAATATTTTAAGTGCATAGATCGAGTCACTATTCCCCAGAAATAAAGCAACTTCAAGAAAGTGTATTTCAGAAACATATACTCAATACTCAATATGCTATATTTTTGTAAAATATATTATATTTTTTAAAACACTTCTCATTTTCTATTATCTTTCCTTGGTATGATTACATCAAATGTTTCTTCAAAAGTTTCTTGTAATTGTTCCTTTTGAATCCTACTAAATAAATATTATAAATGCGAAAGTTTGGATGTGAGTTTGTGAATTTGTGAGTTTGTGAGGATGTTTGTTACTTAATCACGCAAAATCTACTGGATGGATTTCGATGAAATTTGGTATATGGGTAGAAAAATACCTGGAATAGCACATACGGGAGTGAAGCCCCGGGGCGCAGCTAGTTCTTTATAATTATTAGAAACAAAATAACAATTTTTTCTTCTCAATTTTTTTTGTAGGACCATGTCTATAGGGACCAGAGGGTCTCCACTCGCAAAGTCGGCAATAAAAGCGAGGGCCATTTACGGCCGATTTCCGTTAGTGGTCCCAGGGGTGACATGCTAATGAGCACATAATGTGGTAACTCATTGTCGCGATTTGAAATTAAAATGTTTGCGAGGGAAAAGAGAATTTTTTTTTCCGATAACTGGAAACCGTTAAATCTTTTAAATTATTTTATTTTTGTTATTTTTTATTTCATTTTACTTTTATGACTGCAGTCTTTTTTAATTTGGCATTTCGAATGGCGTTGGTAGATGACTTCTGGCAGGTTTTTGAGTAAATGTCTTATTAAGGATTTATTTAACTTGATAACTTCTCAGCATCTTCGCTACTCCTCTCCAGGTGTGTGCCATAAAGAAGATGGTGATGGTGACATCTCACCAGCTAAAGCCGGTTTTTATGATAAAACTGAGTAGGTTTCCAAAGAAATCTATAGCAACAAGCTAATTATTAAAAAATAAAAAACTCGGCTGTCACTCACATAGCCTGTGTCACCCGGAGGAATGCAAGGAATCTTAAAACACCACTCACATCAAAATCTGTTAAGCCGTTCAGGACTTATGGAGGAATTAAAGGAACTTGCATACATACATGAACCCTGAAAACATAACACTCCTTTTTTGGTCAGTCGTTTAAAAAGTGACAAATGTTTTTATTTTCCCATAAAAATTTGCCGATGAGCTGAGACCTATTCATCTAAAACTGCTGCAAAAATTTAGCAGGTGGATAAAATATCACCTGTAATACTTTTGGCTTAATATTAGACCAGACAAACTTGTCCAATGGGTTTTCCTTAAAAATTAGATTTTGCAGCATTAAGCATTCTAAACAAGCTTGCCCCTGTCGTCACCTGACGTGATGCTGCTCATCAATCGAAGGAAATCCGCCATCTTGGCTGAATAATTGATCATCCATTGTTGTCCAACACCTTATGTAGTGTTAATGAGTGCTATATGACTTTTAACGGTCAATAGAACATTGACTTTGGGTCAACTTGATTAATCCTTTAAAAATTGCTGTTTTATTCTTATTCAAAATTATGAATGCGCAAATTTAGTTGTGTGTATACTTAAGTATAATATGTGTGTGGATGTTTATTACTCAATCACGCCAAAACGGCTGAACGGATCTGGATAAAATTGGACAAGGAAATAAGTTAAGTAATCAATAAATTATTACATTTTCATTCTTCCATGCTGGTCTGGGAGCGAAGAAATAGAATGTGCCAGCTGCTTCTCTTCCCGCGCAGATTGTAAAAGTCAAGGGAAAGGGCTTTAAACTGGGGATACCTCCACTCATAGGCGATAGGCTAGCAACCTGAATCTCCATTCCATCAGAGAGCCCACTATTCAGCTAAGCGTGGCCTTGGCTCTGTCTACCCCGTAAGGTATAAAGACGTGATTCTATGTATGTACGTATGATATACGTTTTATCCTTCAAAAATGAACGGGTCCCATTTTCCTGAATATTTTCCTGAACACAACTCCTTTTTAAGGCAGTCGCGTAACAAAAATAACGTAAAAACATGCTCGTCACGTTGCAGTGTGCAAAAATTTGTAACGTCCGGAAACGATCATTTTACACTGCGAATGCAGACTGCGTTTTGATTCATGAATTAAAAATATCACACTCTCTGCAAGAAAGAAGGCGCCCTATTGTTCTGGGAATTCGTATTAGGAGCACAGTTTGTGGAGGAAATGCCGTTTAGGTTTTAAATATCGTGGACTTGAGGACCTTATGGACCGAAAGGGACTGCACACATATTTGGATAATAGATATTATAAAAAAAAACTAAAAAAATATGGAAAAAAATCTCAATGACATTTTTTTCAATTTTTTTTAAGTTTTTTAAATAATCGACTTAAGAGCCATCCCAATCTTCTATGTATATCCTTTGCACATAGATCAGTTACAGAATTGATCTGTGTATATTATGTAACTGATACATGCTGATACTATCTTTACATACAACGTATTTAAGAAAAACATGTATGAGGGGCCTATAGAACTAATAGAAGCCAAAATTATTATTTTTATTATAAAAAAAACAATAATCGGTCCAGACCGATTTGGCTATTGTAAATTCGTCTGACAGTGACAATACCAGAAAGCTTTAATTAAAACTAGCTGTTGCCCGCGGCTTCGCCCGCGTAATATTCAATTAGGTGAAAAATCTTTTTGTGTTCTAAACTGTAGTACCCTAAACTCCAGTACTCAAAATTTCAGGCATTTGGTTATCCCGTGTCCCGCGGGAATATATTAGGTATTAGGTAAATGAATCAAAAGTGATATTTCATTCAATAAACGATCTTCGTCTGCTCGTTATCTACAGTTTCCCGTATACCACCACTCCCACCCCGAGTCCCTCTTTGTCCTATCCCGTGTCCTGTCTATTTATACGTCAGTAGAAAATGCTCATCAGGTTGAACGACTTTTGCTAAGGCGCCATTTCCATTTATTTTATAGTGTAGCTGGTCTGTTGGAATTCTTCATCAGATGATCCTGATCTTCGATTTTTATACGTCAGCAGAAAATGCTTATCAGATTGATAAATTTTTGCAAAGATACCATTTCTATATGTCTTATAGTTTAGCTGTTCTGTTAAAGTTCTTCATAAGGTGTTCCAGTTTTCAAAATCAATTATAGCCTATATGTTGCCCAGGCTTAATAGCTATACAACAAAAAAAGTTTCATTAAAATCCGTCCAGTAGTTTTTGCGTGAAACGCATACATACAGATAGACAGACAGACAAAAAATTCCAAAAACCTTTCTATTATTCTTTTTAAGTGTCCCTCTATCCATTTCAGTCAAAAGTACTAAATGTACAGACAAAATATTTTTACTGTTTTATTATATGTATGTACAGATATAGATTGCGTAAAAAATGTATGTTTAGCATAATTATAACATTTGTTCATCGAACAATTGAAATAGGACGAGCCCATATACATATTTTATCGCTGACGTAATTCCAATTAAAGCCAATTGTACACACAGTACAAGAAAAATCGGTAACAATACAATTAAATGTGATACCCTTGAGGAAATATTTACACTCATGTTACTATAGTGAAAACGTGACATTTTCTACCAAAGAAAGGTCATGTTTTTCAAACTATACATATGGATACATACATACATATTATCACGCCTTTTTCCCGTGGGGGTAGGCAGAGACTAGCGATTTCCACCTGCTACGATCCTTACAGATCTCTCTTGCTTCCTCTACACTCATCACTCTCTTCATACATATGAATGCAAGTAGTAATATGTACAGTCGGCACAAAAAATCCTTTCTTAAGAGGGGTCAGGCTTATCTGCCCCCAACTGTATATAAAAATACATCTCGAAGGGGTTGAAATAGGAGAATACGAAGACGATGCCGCGGGCACGGACTAGTATTAATTTAATGACTGACTATTGCTTATTTATAATCAAACTACGTACGACCGACGTTAGAAACATGTGTAAATATGGTTTATTTTAATTTGCAATGATGAAAAATAATATCGTATCCTAACTTCCCCTCCTCTTCCTGGTGTATATTAACTGACCTTCCTAATATAATAGACCACAAAAAGTATTCTGTTTGCTGACGATATATCAGTTATAAGTGACTACAGATAAAAAAAAGACGCTACAAGATCATGAAAATGACATTAATTTGACTATAAATAGAATAATTGACTGGCTTTACAATAATAACTTAACAATTAATATTAATAAGACATTTTATATTAATTTTAATGATCTAAATAGGACTTTAAATATAAATTATAATGGACATGTACTAAATGGCTCAGATAGTGGTAAATTTCTAGGTATTATTATAGATCATAAATTAAATTGGAAACAACAAATAGAGAATGTATGCGCTAAAATGAATAGTTTTTCTTTTGCCCTTTTCAAACTAGCAAGGAAGTAGCAGCAAAGAAAACGGCCCTCACTGCATACTTTGCTTATGTAGAATCAGTCCTGCGCTATGGGCTTATTATTTGGGGTAATAGCGCAGAAGGACAACATGCTTTTATAGCTCAAAAAAAGTGCATAAGGGCAATATGTGGAGCTAAGCCTGACGCATCATGTAGACCGCTTTTCAAATCATTAAAAGTACTACCATTTCCTTGCCTATATATTTTCGAAATTGCAAAATTTGTAAAGAGTAACATTAAATTATTTAAAATGGCTAAAGATATATTTCCTAGAAATACCAGAAATAGTGATAGACTTGTATCTGAAACTATTGCCAAAACAACACAGTTTGAAAGAAATTGCTATTATATGTGTATACAAATATATAACAATATACCTGAATCAATAAAACTATTGAAATTCAATTCTTTCAAAAAAAATTATTTGACTAGCTTTGTGAGCATGGATTTTATACGGTGAAGGAGTTTCTTGATTTCAACCCTTAAGTTCTTCTTTTTTTTAAATATATATACACGCTTTTAGATGGCGAGGTAACTCAAAGGTACTCTAACTACTAATCTGATTACATTCAGATTTAATGAGAGATATACCAAATGTTGATAAATATTGTAATGATACGACTGATTTAAATCGTTTAATTTAAATTTTGCATGCTATTCAAAATGGCTGATTTGGAGGCAAAATCTATTCTAGTAACATCTTCTGTAACCCATATCAAATGCAAATAAACTCATTCATTCATTCATTCATTCATTCCTACTAATAAAATGCGAAAGTTTGGATGTGAGTTTGTGAGGATGTTTGTTCTCAATTACGCAAAATCTTCTGGACGGATTTCAAAGAAATTTGGTATACGGGTAGAAAAATACCGGGAATAGCTCATAGGGTACTTTTTAACTAGAAGTTCCCATGGGAGCGAAGCTCCGGGGCGCGGTTAGTGTTGCATAAATCTAGTCATACTTTTGTTACTTTTTTGCTGACTGTATTAATTTTTAAGTCTTTACAAATTGTATTTTTTTTGTCTGTTGTCATAAACATAAAAAAATTGGCTAGGTTTTGCATGTAAACCTTAAGTTCTTAGCGTAATAAATTTAAGACCTGTAAGTACATAGATTTTATTATAAACTAGCTTTTGCCCGCGGCTTCGCCCGCGGCAAAAAAAGGATTAATCATTATCCCGCCCTGTGAAACTGTTGCTTGAGCGCGAGTTAGCATATGTGCATGATATAAGGCTGCTTGCGTGCGTGTCGTGATTTTCAATCAAAATGGCGTGAAAATTTTATCGTTACCGTACAGCGTATAGATAGATATAGGTATTGATAAAGATGTAAAATAATAAATAAACGTGCCAACAGGTCATAAAAAGAAACTTGAACCTAATTTATTTTCTGCCTTCAAGTCTTTCCGGGCGGTAGTAAAAAAAATAACCTGAACCTAACTACTTTTCCGCCCTCAAAGTATTTCTGGGTCGGTCATAAAGAGTAACCTGAACCTAATTTATTTTTTGCCTTCAAGTCTTTCCGGGCAGTAATAAAAAAAAATAACCTGAACCTCGTTTCCGCCCTTAAGGGCCCGTACTAGGCTAGATTGCTTCACATGATCGTCTGTAATATCTATATTAATGTAAAACTGAATGTAAAATTAAGATATAGCAAACTTCAGGATTAGCACGAGGGATTATGTTACTCAAAAACACGATTGCATAAAATTTTCTCGATAGAAAAAAATTGCGAAGTTGCCTCCAAATCACCTATAATTAACACTTTAAACTGCTATTATTCAAGTAATACATTAAAATTAAGATTGAAAATTTTTGTATAAATTACTCTATAAATAAAGCAGGGATTATGTTACTTACTTTTTTAAATATCTTTTTATAAAGCTTTTAAAAAAATAATACGTATAATTGCCCGCATGTTTTAACCATCCATCTCTGAGCCGCCGCGCCGCCCGCGACCATTTGTCTAGAACGCGGATTGGATGCGTGCGGGCGAGCTAGGTAGCGGGTAGCGGGGGAAAATTTAATTTTCGCTGGCCTAGAGCGGGCTCTTAAAGTCTTTCCGGGCGGTCTACAAAAAAAAACCTAAACCTAACTACTACTATATGATCTTAGCTTATTAATACACAAAGTTTAACAAACACTCAATAAATTTACAATTTCGAAAACATTGTATATTTTTAGACCAACCGCGAATTGGACCAACTGCGAATTGGAACTTTGGACCCATCGCGCCTAAACCGTGTCAGTGATGACTACAGCGACGTGCTGGGCGGGGTGGGGTGCGGTATTTGAAATGAGTGCGGGGCGGTGAGTGACAGATATGTACGTTAGTACATCTAAGTATGTATGTATGTAAGTTTCTTTATTCCACCATAAGTCCTAAACGGCTTAACAGATTTTGATGTGAAAGAAATGGCGGATTATATATGCGACAAATAGCAGACCAAAAAAATAAAATTTTATCAATCTTATCGAGTGGGGTATCAAATTAAAGGGCTTTAAAAGGAGATTTCAAATAGTATTATAATTTATATGTTTGTATGTCTTTTTTGAGTAAAAAGTTGTCAGTCGTGTTTTTTATTTTTTAATAATTAGCTTGTTTCGCTACACTATATGGTATACACAAACATTTATAAAAATACTAGCTGTCGCCCGCGGCTTCGCCCGCGTGAGTTTCGCTTAGATGAAAAATCTCTCTTGGAGCTTTTCATCAGATGTTCCAGATCTTCAATTTTTATACGTCAGCAGGAAATGCTCATCAGGTTGAACGATTTTTGCTAAGGCGCCATTTCCATATATGTTATAGTGTAGCTGGTCTCTTGGAGCTTTTCATCAGATGTTCCAGATCTTCAATTTTTATACGTCGGCAGAAAATGCTCATCAGGTTGAACGATTTTTGTTAAGGCACCATTTCCATATTACTTATAGTTTAGCTGTTCCGTTATGGTTCTTCTTCAGGTGTTCCAGTTTTTAAAATGAATTATAGCCTATATGTTGCCCAGGCTTAATAGCTATACAACAAAAAAAGTTTCATTCAAATCCGTCCAGTAGTTTTTGCGTGAAACGCGTACATACATACAGACAGACAGACAGACAGACAGACAGACAGACAAGAAATTCCAAAAAATTTTTTTTGCTTTCTATTGTTCTTTTTAGGTCTCCCTCTATCCATTTCAGTCAAAAATACTAAATGTACAGACAAAATATTTTTACTGTTTTATTATATTAATATGTATAGATAATTGGTCAAGTGCGTGTTGGGCCACGCTCAATGTAGGGTTCCGAAGGTACATCCTGTAGAAATGCGGACACATGAACTTATATTTACTTTCACTTTTATATATCTAATGAAAATAACCTAAGTAAATACCATCATATAGAATGAACATTTTTCCTACGAATATTTTTCATACTAAAATCAATTTTGTAAGTTTATCGTCTATTACTAATTAACGCGTAAAGTCTACATAGCCGTGATAATTTTCCTTTTAAATTCATTATATTTGCTAGTTATTATAATTTGTTTCATGTACCCACCCTCCACCATTTTCCTGTTCGAGGGGGGGGACACTTGACTCTAACAAAATTTATCACTTTAAAGTTAATTATTTCGCACACGGATCCCCAAATCAAAAAATGTTCTTCAGACACTCATATTATTTTTAAAAGACCTATCAAATGATACCCCACACGATGGTATAATCGAGAGAAAAAAAAATTATCTCCTCTTTAGGTGTAGGAGAGGCCCCCTAAAAAAAAATATTTTTCCTAATTTTATTCTACATTTCGCGTCGCGTAATAAATATGTATATCTCTACCAAATTACAGCTTTCTAGTACTAGTAGTCTCTGAGATTAGCCGCAGACAGACGGACGGACGGACAGACATGACGAAACTATAAGGGTTCCTTGTTTACTTCGGAACCCTAAAAACATTACTCGCACCGCACATGCGATTAAATTCCCAAAAAATACAATGAGATCACACATTGTATGATAATGTCATAGTTTCCGAAAAAATATTTTGGCATGCACGTGTGAATATAACACGTCATGCACAAATGTTGCGACACCGAATGCACTGAAGTCGGAATCACACTATTAAATAAATTCTGCAAAATTTTGAATGTGAGTATGTTTGTTCCTCGTTGACGCTAAATCTACTGGACGGATTTCGATGAGGTACACGGGGTAGCAAAAATGCCTAATACTTTTCATACAAACTTTCATCCCCCATTTCAATCCATTTGGGGGTTGATTTTAGAATAAACAGTAGCTTATGTTTACCTACTATACCTATATCCAACACGAATTTCATTAGCTGTGAAAGTGTGTCAGATAGTCTTTCGTATCAATCAATACATAGAATAAAACTGTAACTGGTCTGTGTCTGTACATAGAAGATTTTTAAGAAAAAAAAAACTATGAAGAGTCTTCATGGGGCAAATAGAAGCCAAAACCATTTTTTGTAGAGTTTTAGTCTATCTGCATGTTTGTATGCGCATCACGCAAAAACTACTGGGCCAAATTTGATGCGGTTTTCACTGTTGTATTGTAGAAGGTCTAACTTAAAATCTGGCGTAATTTTTATCTTGATACGCCGCTTCGAACCTGAGATATGCGCGTACGAAGTCGCGGGCACAGTCTAGTTTATAATATTACTTAGTTTTATTTAGCGGGCACAGAAATCGGAATACATAGGACATATATTTCGATTTCCGTGCCCGCAAAACTACAACATTGTTTATCTCTACTATATAATATGGCGCCACAGCCGTTGCATTTCCGTGAAAAAAGGTGCACAGATAACGAAGTGAACAACATGTACTCACGTCGTGTTATCACGATAATCCCACATTGATAAATACAAGGAATATTTTGTTTGATCAAGTATAGATAAATAAATATTTGCATATCGAGTACGCAGTTCGTAACTCAACGATTGATAGAAGTTCATTTAGTTCAATCGCTCATCATCATCTGTAGAATAGAATAGAAAGATTTAATTTCAGCAACATGGTAAATTATTACATGATGTACGTACATGATCAAAAAAAGTAAAGTCCAGCACGTTGCACCATCACTGGCATGCAAATCATCTGGGATCGGCGCAAAACGTCTTCTCTCTCCACAATTTTCTATCCTTAAGTTATATCCACTCCCAATACCTTCATATCCATGCCCACGAAATCCAACCATCTCTTTTTAGACCTTCCTCTCTCTCTATATCTACCTACTTTCATTTGTTTCTCTTCTTAGCAAGTGTTACTCTTCTCTCCTCATTTTATTATTTAATTTACAATCGCTAAAATAACGATTTTACAATTATCCCTAATAGCATTTTTTGGTAGGCATGTGGTAGAGCCACTTAAATATATTTGTGGCCCTACCAAATGCCTACCAAAAAATGCTATTAGGGATATGAATAACTACAAAAACCCCCGATATAATGAATTGAAAAATTTTGATCACTCCTAAACGGCTAAACCGATTTCTATGAATTATGGCTAAGAATACTCACGATTAAGTCACCTTTCAAACAAAAAAAGTAGATCAAAATCGGTTCATCCGTACAGACATACAAACAAGACAAACCTATAACATCCCTCTTTGCGTCGAGAAGTCACATAGCCTTTGTTATCCGGGATAACGTACGAAATCTAAGAATACCTTTACACATCTATTTGTCTTGCTTGACAAGCAAGTTTTTATTCCACCCTACAAGCAATACTTGTAGGGTGAAATAAAACTTACATATAGTACATACTAACATGAACCCTGAAAATATAACAGCATTTTTTGGCAGTTGTGTTATCTTCCTTGGTGGTAAATATATTTTAAGTCGTATTTCAATTTATCATGTTCTGTATGCCATATCGATGACCGATCTTGAATTTATCATGACAAAATACATCTATTTCTGGTAAATGTGATTAATTGCACGTTTATATGATTACGTACAGAAAGGCGTGTATTTATCTATTTAATGAACGATTACTGACAAAATGGACAGAATATTCAAAAATCCCCGGGAACAGTTTGAAATTTAACAAGCATTTTGTCGTGTATAAAAAATAAAAAAATAAAAAGTGTATTGTTGGGCGGTGTGCGCAGGGGTCCCCAACTATTTGAAGCGAAGACGGGCAATATCCCTGCGCAGTGCGATTATACACGAACAATTACTTTAGAGAGAGCCGGATGTAATGCTCAGGATAGAGCCTCGCACTTTTGAAGTACAAGGACCTCTTTTCTAGTAAGCCTTAAGTCCTGGGAGTCATGGGCAGGGTGATATCATTAATACAATATGGTTGGGATAGAATATAGCATTTTATTCCATAAACACACTAGCCGCTGAGGGCGGGCACATGTTATACTAATACCAAAATCTGATAAGTCTTTGCCGCAATTAAAAGTTAAAATTAACATAAACCAAATATAAGGTACCTGGCCAGGTCCGTACACAAACGTCTGCGCGCACTTAGAACGTTGTCCCGTTCACCGTTTTGTGATCCATTGGGTTCGAGCACTGGTACTGGTCGCGTCCTCAAAGCGACGCGGCGCTCCTGCACGCTCCGTTGTATGCGAGATAGTAGACGCTGGCTGGACCTTCCGAGGTTTGCGCTGAGTCACTACAAGGACATCGGATCGGGGGCGGCGATGTGGCCTTTGGAAATAAGGTTAGGATCCGTGTGTTGCACTTCAGGGTCGCCGACGACGGGGCCTGCGCCGTGGCATGCGGTCCACGGTCCGGGAGAACCGCACCCTCTGGTGATGGGAGGACACTCCAGGAAGCGCCAATTCATACGGCCGGGCGGGCACGTGGATATCAACAGCTCATCCTCCTGACAACTTCGTGGCGGCAAATATCCCCTGTGTCCTTGCGCGTATCGCGGATTTTAAAGCTAAAGGTTAAACTATAGTCCCATGGCGGGGTGCCGAGGGCGGCGAAAGTGAAAAAACCCCAAAAAATTTAATGATTCTGCTCAAGCCATGTTACGTGTCGTGGCGGCCTCTCCAGCAAGAGACCGATCCCTCCTCACTCGATTTGACATTCCGCCTCGTCGCGCTCCATTACGCCCAATTCGGACGCACTTCAAACCAACTTTTAAACATTCTTTAAAAGAACTAATGTTTAAATAAGGTATTTATTCGTTGAATATTATAACAATCTAAGTCGACGATATTAAAGGAGAATAATTAAAATTCTACAACAATCCAGCCATGATTTCTTATTTGTTTATGATAAGAAAGGTTGGTTAGGAACTGATACGGAACGTGTGTCACCAGCTGTCAATGTCAGACGTCCAACTCTGCAGATTTTGTTGACAGTCTAATTTAATCATAGAATGTTTTGTTATGAATGTTTAGTTTTTGATATAATTCCGTAAGTACACAAAATCGCGTCGAGTTATTGCTACCAATGGTTTCGGCGTGACTCAAAGAACGTTTTGATGAGCGGGTCTCCCTGTTTTCTTAATAAGTATTGTAAAAACAACATATGAAATTTGTGTACTGGTGTGTCACTTTCCCATTCAATTTGTCTGGAGACTAATGGATTTGAATGCCTGCTATTGTAGTGAGTCGAGAGCCTATCATGCAGGTAATACGCCACAGGAATAGTATCCCAATATATCAACTATTTCACCTAAAATATGACATGCAAAGTTGACCAGTTAGAAGTTCAAAATAATTCTGTAGTTATCACTACAATACCCCCCTTTTCGGCAAAGAGGTTAAGTCGTACTTAGCCGAAACAGCCGGGGTAACCGGAGAAAACATTCACCTATCCTACGGCAATATACTTCTAAATATAAAACTATCAGCTATATATGAAACTAACTCATGCTATTTCATATATTAAACTAAAATGTATGTTCTAGAGTTCTAAAACTAACTCAATTTATGTTGAGTGTCAGGAATACAGCGTCTGGCCAGACCGCTGCAATTCCCCTGCATTAAAAAATCATACTTGGATTTCTAATGAGATAATCGCAAGTAGCATACTAATAATAAAGAATTATCTAAAGTAATATAGTTCTTACTTATGTATAATAAGAAAAACTATTTGAGATTTAATTAACATATATGTAATCTAGTATTCCTACATAATTTACTAGTTAGTAATTAAATTATAAACCTAATAAAGTCTTTAAACTAATGGAGAGATCTCACATAAATAGACATTTTAAAATGTATAGCCGTTGGGCTGACATTGTATAAGGGAAAAAACTTATTTTCCTTTTTTTCTCAAAAATTAAGGAGTATTAATCCATATCCTTATGTTTACTCTGGTGCCTAGAGTGTGTAGTTACAAAAGAAATTGGTTTTCATGAAAACGCTTGACAAAAAAATTTCACATGTGAGTCATGTCATATGTGAAAAATGAGGCCTCTAATTGGTTATACCAATCCAAAATAACAAAGTTCAAGATAAGAAAGTTGCTAGCTAGGGGACACACCTTGTGAGACTTTTATTATGTCCTTGACATGATATTTTCCAACTTTACCGGTTTCTATCTCCTGAAGGTCGTAAACAACATCCGAATGCTTCCTGACAACTTTACATCACAAAGCGCGGTGCTAGTTTAGCGGAGAAGAAGTGAGCTGAACGACTGGTCATTTGAAGGTATTAACGAATTTGGAATGCCGCCTCTTTTCGACAACATGCCATCCGTCATTATCTCCCGACCTTTAGCTAACAAAAATGGTGTGTGCCCGGTGGCAACATTAATAATGCTATTCAAAGATAGCTACCACTAAGTAAGTCAGAAAAACATTTCAGTACTTTATGTTCTGAAGTGTTTCGACTACGCCTAAAATCATCACTTCTAAGAAAAAAAATCTGTGACGTCTGAGTCACCAGAAAATTTTAAATTCCACGACCTCAAATGGTCCTCCTTTAATATGTGAATAACGCGTTCGTCATCTTCCCTAGTCTCCGTAACATAGGTATTCCTACCCATTGAGTTGGCTTGACGTACTAAACCGGGAGCTCCTAGTTGAGACAATGTGGGTTGTAACGCTTTAAGTGTGGAAGGGCCGGGTGGGTGGGTGTCAATTGCACCTCCCCGCGGTCGTGTATTAACAAATGAGGAAGTAGTAGTGGTAGGTGGTTTGTTTGCCTCCCCACTTACTTCGTGATATTGCTCTTCCCTTTCGCCGTCCGACATGTTGACAAAAATGTGAGGTTATATGTGTCAGGGTATGTAATAGGTTATAATAATTGATAAATTTCTAAATAGATACAGGTTACTTCCTGTCAATAAATATAAATTAGCTCTCAAATTGAGATTAAATAGGAATTATGGCTGAGCGCTATGCTTTTTATTCATAGCGAAGCCCAAATAGAATATTAATTATTATATCATTAATTATAATATTATTTAGTAATATCATAATAATTACTATGAATTGTATTAAATGTATGCTTACAACCCTGTCGCATATAAACCTAACAAACACTAAAGTATAATAACTTTACAGTCAATGATATCACCAAAATTTCAAAATAACAAGTGAGCGAGTTTAAAAAATTTAAAAACTATTTTTAGAAAAAACTGCCACTCTCACAGGACTCAAAGGCTCAAAAATATAGTAGTTCGGGCGCCATTGTCGTGTATAAAAAATAAAAAAAAAATAAAGTGTTTGTTGGGCGGGGTGTGCGCAGGGGTCCCCAACTATTTGAAGCGAAGACGGGCAATATCCCTGCGCAGTGCGATTATACACGAACAATTACTTTAGAGAGAGCCGGATGTAATGCTCAGGATAGAGCCTCGCACTTTTGAAGTACAAGGACCTCTTGTCTAGTAAGCCTTAAGTCCTGGGAGTCATGGGCAGGGTGATATCATTAATACAATATGGTTGGGATAGAATATAGCATTTTATTCCATAAACACACTAGCCGCTGAGGGCGGGCACATGTTATACTAATACCAAAATCTGATAAGTCTTTGCCGCAATTAAAAGTTAAAATTAACATAAACCAAATATAAGGTACCTGGCCAGGTCCGTACACAAACGTCTGCGCGCACTTAGAACGTTGTCCCGTTCACCGTTTTGTGATCCATTGGGTTCGAGCACTGGTACTGGTCGCGTCCTCAAAGCGACGCGGCGCTCCTGCACGCTCCGTTGTATGCGAGATAGTAGACGCTGGCTGGACCTTCCGAGGTTTGCGCTGAGTCACTACAAGGACATCGGATCGGGGGCGGCGATGTGGCCTTTGGAAATAAGGTTAGGATCCGTGTGTTGCACTTCAGGGTCGCCGACGACGGGGCCTGCGCCGTGGCATGCGGTCCACGGTCCGGGAGAACCGCACCCTCTGGTGATGGGAGGACACTCCAGGAAGCGCCAATTCATACGGCCGGGCGGGCACGTGGATATCAACAGCTCATCCTCCTGACAACTTCGTGGCGGCAAATATCCCCTGTGTCCTTGCGCGTATCGCGGATTTTAAAGCTAAAGGTTAAACTATAGTCCCATGGCGGGGTGCCGAGGGCGGCGAAAGTGAAAAAACGCAAAAAAATTTAATGATTCTCCTCAAGCCATGTTACGTGTCGTGGCGGCCTCTCCGGCAAGAGACCGATCCCTCCTCACTCGATTTGACATTCCGCCTCGTCGCGCTCCATTACGCCCAATTCGGACGCACTTCAAACCAACTTTTAAACATTCTTTAAAAGAACTAATGTTTAAATAAGGTATTTATTCGTTGAATATTATAACAATCTAAGTCGACGATATTAAAGGAGAATAATTAAAATTCTACAACAATCCAGCCATGATTTCTTATTTGTTTATGATAAGAAAGGTTGGTTAGGAACTGATACGGAACGTGTGTCACCAGCTGTCAATGTCAGACGTCCAACTCTGCAGATTTTGTTGGCAGTCTAATTTAATCATAGAATGTTTTGTTATGAATGTTTAGTTTTTGATATAATTCCGTAAGTACACAAAATCGCGTCGAGTTATTGCTACCAACGGTTTCGGCGTGACTCAAAGAACGTTTTGATGAGCGGGTCTCCCTGTTTTCTTAATAAGTATTGTAAAAACAACATATGAAATTTGTGTACTGGTGTGTCACTTTCCCATTCAATTTGTCTGGAGACTAATGGATTTGAATGCCTGCTATTGTAGTGAGTCGAGAGCCTATCATGCAGGTAATACGCCACAGGAATAGTATCCCAATATATCAACTATTTCACCTAAAATATGACATGCAAAGTTGACCAGTTAGAAGTTCAAAATAATTCTGTAGTTATCACTACAAACGACAGAATACAGGGTCGGATCTAAGATAAGTCAATTATATTTCGGTACAGTGTAGCAAAACCAAAAATTTTGAGACGCTGAATCTTAAGCCGTGCGCGGCGCGCGACGGATCTTGCATATCAGCTTTTTACGATGGGAAATTCTATCCCTTTTGGGAAAAAATACTGATATTAAAACTAATAAAATTTATTTTAAATTATTAAAAATCACGTGCAATGAAACATTGGTAAATGATGTTAATGGTTGCTGGCGTCCATTCACTGTCCTGGTACTCGTAGTACGTAAGAGAAATACTCCCCATAACAGTTCTCTTTCTTGAGGTATTATTTTTTGGCATATTTTCCATGTCCTGAAATAAAATTCACTGTCAGTATTTTTATAAAATGTGCATTTTTAATCTTCAAGAAAGAATTCCTGAGATTTTTATAGGAATAGGTGCTAAATTCGTATATTTGCCTTGATTCGGCCCAGCCATAGTAAACAAAACTGGATCCGTCAAATGATCTATGCTATTTACGAAATTATTAAATTACTTGTAGCCATGAAATGGTTATAATTAATACACAACTTATAAAATAAATAATGATATTGCTGATAAATAGCATTCAAAAGTCTAATAATGGTTATTGCCTAAAATAACACGAAATTGTATATTATCATTGGGCACGTAAAAAAAAAAATATGTATTGCTTACCGAAGGAACGATATTCCACGAATATTTTTTTATGAAACACTTCCACATATTGTACACGTTGCATTTTACTACTACGAAAGTTTTAAAAGGAAACAGTAAAAAATAATTTTAAATATTTATGACAACTGTGACAACACAACAAATATGACAGTTAAGGATCATTTCGCATGAAAAATTCGGCTTGGATGATAAATCTTTCAGTGTAGTGGTTCGTGTTGCAATACATTGCAATTCTAAGGAAGGAAAGGGACAGAGTTATGTGACAGTCCTTATCATGAACAGGATGCAAATATTGTCAAATATCATCAGTGTGTGTGTGAAATTTGTGTTCCTTCTGCTTATATTTAAAAAAATTTTACTTCTGTGATATTTTCAAGGAGTTTACCCTGTAGCCTAACCTTTTTGAAAAGAGTCAAAGTGTCAGAACTACGATACGCGTGTGGAAATTTTGCAATTTTGTTTGTTCACAGGTGTAATGTCGAGGATATAAAGTAATGAGCGATTTTCTGACAGCTGAATTAAGAAAAAAAAATCAGTATAAAAAAGTCTCAACAGATAGCGTATTATGAAAGCCGAGTCATAACAATAATGGCTTAACCTATATGGTGCGCTTCTTCTTGTCAACTGAGGTATAAAAAATCACCAACAGTTTGACAAAGGTATAAATTACAATATTAATACTTTTTAGATATTTTTTTACTAAGTTCTATTTTTTTTAAATGCCAATTCCGTGGTTTTGCTTTTTGTAAGGACTCGCCTTTTACTTAAGCGCCATCTATGAAGTCATCTGGAACTATTTTTTATTAAATTTTTGTCTCGGAAAATCCTCATTGAGCTTGGCCTAGAATGCTTTGGTATACCTGTGTATTTTGTGTTCTCCTCTAGAGGTCGCATTTCACAACCGATCTCTCGCGAAATTTTGAGAGCAGGTTCAATAAACACATAAAAATCGATAATCGAGGATTTTTTTTTAAAAATTATTTTTTTGAAAATGGCGGAGTTGGCACAAAGGAGCCTAAGCGTAAGCGCTTTTGGATTTCTCTTACGACCAATTTGTGCCAACTCAAAATAATCCTAACTAATATTATAAATGCAAAAAGTGAATTTGTTGGTTTGTTTATTTGTTTGTTGCCTCTTCACGCTATATCTTATGAACCAATCTTCCATCTTTCGCATACACATAGTTGGAAGTACTGAGAACTCCCATAGGGCACTTATCATCCCGGGAAAAAGCACGCGAGGCGAGCCGCGGCCAAAAGCTAGCGTGTACAAATAAAGAGAGCCTGCGGCCGGCCCCCTTTATGATGACCCTTTGAGGCGCTCTCAGACGACCCTTTGAGGCCGCCTCTCCTGTTCTCGCCCCTCACCGACAACAAGGGAGGCGCCTGCGGCGCCCCTCACTGAACAACAGGGCGCCTTGTGGCGCCCACATCAAGATAACAAGGGACGCCTGCGGCGCTCCTTGACGTCCGGCGCCCCTGGGCCGCTTCGCCCAAACGCGCCTGGTGCCACATGCTACTGTCTGTTATCAGAATAAATGTTGGTTTATATTTGTTGACTTCAATAAGGAATAAATCGAATTTAGCCGTTATGGATGGTAAGGTTCTGTATATAATAAGCATAATTCTAGAACATTTTGGTGTGCTTAATAGCATTTGTTACAATTTTTTAGGTACCTATCTTGTTTATATACTTGCAGTCAAGTTAGTCTCACCTTTTTCTGTGTGCGGGCAGCTAGCTCCTCACGCAACTTTTTGAGCTGTTCTCTTTGGTACGGAGTCATGTCGGCCTTGATTTTGATATCAGTTGGTAGCTTACCTTTATTCTTTAAAATGCTAATGACACTTTGTTTATTTGAAAGAACCAGTTTTATGGGACGAGGCTTCCCGGTATTGCTGCCGGCTTACCCAGACGGAGGACAGTTACTACTTCAGGGTTAGTAATTGGCAGCGAGGCTAATGCTTTAGAAATTTCGTTTTTATCGAAACATTTTCGATCCTCTGTTAAATTAGCCGTGGATGCTGGTATCCCAAATACAATAAGATTACGATTCTGCGGCTTTTCCTATCTTCCATTTCATTAATGACTGAGTCCAGGTTAACGATATTATTTCCGATTTGCCTGCAAGTCTTGTACCTGCTGCTGGAGGATTGTCACCCTGTCTGCGCAAATCTGGGACCTGTCTAAGACCTTCTTCGCAGTCATCACATAAATAAGGACAATTTTTGGAGACTGGAGGCCAATCACATACGCATCTCAGTTGCAGATAGTCCACTGCATTTGGTACACTACTAAGCCTTCGAATTGCACCCTTTTTACAACAAATTTTTGGTGTTTTATCGTCCAACTTTTGAGTTACATTTGAAGCACTGAGCCATATTTACGAATCGTTACACAAATGGTAGAATTCCTAATAATGGCAACACTGATTGTCTTTGGTCAGATCTTCCGGTTGTCTGTTGTCAGTAAGTGACAGTATGAAATCTCAAGTTTATGCGGGTAGACTAATAAAAGTTCAGAAAATCTATTTTAAGAATGTCAATCGTTGGTATTTTTAATTCACTATTTAGCACTTTTAGCACCAGCGAATTCACAATAATTAATAATCCGTTATAAAGTCACAAGGTTAATCTCCAAAACACAAGCAATTTCAACTGGCGTTATTGAACACTTATTTCTTTGATTTCTATTTTTTTATTAACCGATACATCGGAAAACATGTATTGCTTAAGTGACAACCACAGAGCTACCTGCCTCCAGGAATCCTCCTCCTCCTCCTATTCCAGGAATATTTTTATAAGAAACACTTCCACACATTATACACGTTGCATTTTATCATTTTCTATTGAGTTTAAAAGCACAAAACAGTAAAAAATAATTTTTAATATACATGACAAACTATGACAACGCAACTAACATGACAGTTAAGGAACATTTCGCATGAAAAAACTGGCTCCGGATTTTAAATCTTTCAGTGTAGTGGTTCGTGTTGCAATACAGTCACAGACATATAATAATAGTAAGCAGACTGAACATGTCATTTGAAATTGCATGGCAAAAACACACACTAAGATTATTATTTCACACAACGACAGAATACAGGGTCGGATCTAAGATAATTAATTATATTCGGTACAGTGTAGCAAAACCAAAAATTTTGAGTCGCTGAATCTTAAGCCGTGCGCGGTATGCGGACTAGTGTATAGAGAACCGGACATGTTTCAAGGAACCGGGATTTTCGATACTGGACTATGCTGGAACCGGGATTCCCGGGATTTTCGGTACTTAATTTTTTTCAAATAAATATAATTTATCTTTAATTATGATTTAAACTTATTAATTAATTATCTAGTTATAGATATAAAAATCAAATAAAATCTACGCCAATAGATTAACATCTAACAATCAAAAATAAAATCTAGCGATCACAGATAAACTATTTGGTCTTTTTGAAAGCTTTTTTCTTTGTAATATATGTCCTCAAAAAGATCATCGCATCAACGTCAAAGTCAAAATTGTTTTATTGAAACTTGGCCTTCAAAGAAGGCTCTTTTTCACGTCGAAAACTAATTACTTAATCATAATATATTATGTCTCAAAGCTACAAACTACTAGCATTTCGGAACGACCTCTGCTGAGAAGAAATGCCGAAAGAAACTCATAAAACACACACTAGATTGTGTACAGTCCAAAAACAAAATAAAATAAAAGAAAAAATATAGTATACTAAAACATGTTATGTTTGCGATCGAGTAACCAAACCACTATGAAATGGTTAAGAACAAAAAATAAAAATAAAATTCGAATCAGAATCGAGCAGACCAGTTCCCCCTGGTCCAAAGTTACATCACCTAAACACGATCTAATTTTATTACACCGCAGGCCAGCCGAAGAAAAAATCCTTTCTGGCTCAACACTAGTGGATGGAACACTCAAAAGATGACCATAGGCTTGTGATAAATGTCGCCAACGATCGCCTCCATTCTCGAAAACAGCCACCTCGATTTTTTCATTTGTTTCGAGGTCGTCATTCACCGTCGATCTAACATCCCTTTCGAATCTTCCGAATCACCACAGAGTTCTGATCCTGCACCGTTTGCCGCTCATAGCGTCAGTTTTATCAATTGCCATAT